>CM075812.1:52704610-53304610 GCA_037975025.1 Excoecaria agallocha
TCTTTAAGCTGGCTAAAGTGGAATTGATAACTTGAGTGCTAATCAGCAATTTTGCTTCAAATATAAAAAAAGGTATAAATTCTATAAATAGCTGTAACTTACAAAGAAAAGATGCAAAGATCTATATATGCTTTTATCTGTTGCTGCTTGTGGCTATGCAGAATAATCAATGATTAAATATAATTCTCAACAGGAACAGAAATCAATTCAGTGAGACCGAGACGCGAGAAAAGATGCTGGATTTTATAGGTTACTTGGGAGACTTGCACTTCGGATCCAAATTCCTGCTTTATTTACCAAAAGATATTTAAAACCCTTGGAAAAAAGTTGAAATTATAACCTTAAAAGAGAAAGAAGAAGAAATCAGAGACTTCACATTTTAAAATGGTATAGATCAACGGGTAATTAATGAATTAACCTTCTGATGCTGCACTAAGACTTTATAATTATAATTTAATGTATTGCTAGTATTTATTACATTGTCCAATAACTACTAGAGACGCAGTAATGCTTCAGAACCAAGGAAAAAGAATATCCTAAGGCTTCAACAGGGGGCTTCCTTCCTTTATGAGCACAAATACACTGCCAGCATCACCCCTTGAGATTCTAAGATCTTCATCGAGGTATGTAGTGAGCAACCATGATTGAGCATTGCTGTTTGAGAGAGAGAACTTCAATGGTGGCTGGCTGGAAATGGTCTTTACAACTGAAGATGCTGTGTCCTGAACAGAGGTTATTATCCCTTTAAAGGGCGTGAGGTCAATCTTTTGTCCAAGAAACTCCACATTTTCCGGTAATATTATGGAATCTGTCAGCTGGGGTGTACCAATTACGCCTTCTTCGAATTTGATCTATACAAAAAGCAAATCATAATGCATGAATAAAAAATATGGACAGGAGGCCAGATTAAGCAAAACCAGTAGCTTTTACATTCATATTGTATTGCCCTATTATGTGAATGAAAAATATGAAGTATTCTAGATGGCAAAGAAGTGAGTTACTTAGAACCAATTCCAAAAGTTGAAGAATATTTTCATGTCATTGTCACTCATCCAAAAGTAGTTCAACAATTTGTTCGATGTTTCTAATATTGAAGGCACAGTTAGAATGAGAAAACGAGGTAATTACTAATTACTTTAAGATAATGAGAACAAACCTGCACTCTCTTAGGGCTTCGAACTTCAAATTTGGCATTGGTACTAATGGAAGTAGTAGCTAGAGGCCCGGAAAACTGAACACAGTTCTGGACAGTGAAATTCTCAGAATCAATAGTCTGAGATATTTCTTCCACCTTCACCAATTGAAATGAACCCCTCGACAACAACGGGAACAAACCAGAAAAAGAAGTGTACCTGCAGCAGAACATTCAATAGAGCCAATGGAAAAATTCAGCAGAAATGGGAAACAGTGATTAAAGCTACTATTTTGGGAGCCCAACCTTCTTCCATTTCATCAAAGCTGGTTGGTGTTCTAGTTAAACACATTACAAATTGACCCGAGATGATTTATAATGACATGAATTAAATTGACATTGCGGGAAAAATTCCTGCTTGTCCAAAAGTGGGTTGTTATTAGCTAATACAACTTTAAAGATTATCCTACTTAGCCTCAAAATTCATGCGGATTTCAGAATAAAAAGCCTGCTGAATTGTCTTGTATTTAACAAAAAAAATTTGATCTTTATTAGATGATTGAACTGTTACACACCACAGTACTGGATAGCAATTCCCCATAAATAGAATCATCATTAGCAAACAACCAATAAATACAGCAATAGAAACTCAAACTATATGATTACGATTCAAATAGTTAAATTTCCATATCGCCAAAGGTAGTTGTTGATGCCAGAAATGAATGAAGTTTCAAGTTTGATCGTGCGAAACACGAATTTTCTACAATTTCTGAGCAAGCAAACAGGAAAGAGAAGCAACTTACGAGAGAATCCACTTGCCATTGAGGAGAGGCAGGGCCTCAGTGGGAGCTGCAGTGGGGTTCTTGGCCTCAAGCTGAGTAATAAGCTCGACAATCTCAGCTCGGGTCTCACTACTGACCTTCAATCCACGGTCAGTCCCATAAAAAGAATCGACCAACTGTTTCTTGAGAGAATCAACCTCAGTGAGCTCCTTTGGCTTCTCCTCCTCAGCAACAGCGGCGGGAGAGGAAGTCTGATCAGAATCAGGACCCCACTCATCATCATCCACAACAGCCTTGATTGAGAAAACAGGCCTTGCCTTGATGGAGTTTCTCGGGACGGAATTGATTGAGGTGAGTGGTAGAGAAGAGGATCTAGAATGGAATTGGGATTTTGAAGGAGCTTTAAACAAGGTCTTGCAGGGCAATTGATTTAATTGAGGGATTGTAGCCATGTTTTTTGATGAACAGAAGCAACTCTTCTGGTACTCTGTTTTCTCGCAATAACGCAAGAAGGCAATCGGAGTCGGGACAGCCGTCTACTTGAAATTCAGACAATGTCAAAAGATGATTCCATCCTCTAGATTATTGCCACGTGGAAAAATAACAGGCATGAGGTTGGAAAAATTTTGGTCTTTTGAAGATTATCTGAAATGTAGAAAAATTCTGGAACTTTCCGTTGAC
This sequence comes from Excoecaria agallocha, assembly GCA_037975025.1. NCBI lineage: Eukaryota > Viridiplantae > Streptophyta > Magnoliopsida > Malpighiales > Euphorbiaceae > Excoecaria > Excoecaria agallocha. The sequence continues at coordinate 52,707,206 of CM075812.1, forward strand.
AGGAAAGCTTTTTCCTGTTTTGCTTAAGAAAATATCTAGAGTGGAATTTATATTTATAAAAATAAAAAAATAGAAAGAAAAAGGGTTATAAATTTGGACTGCGGCAAGAAGTGGGGATGTCCGCATTTGGTTTTGGTCAGGAGAATTGTGTTGCTGGGCCAAAACAATTTGATTGAAATTTGTGCATCTGAGATGTCAAATTAATCACGTAATGTACTACAAGTACAATGAGCTTCCATATTATCCAATCTTCTTTGTTTTTGCTATTCATGTCCACCCCATATTTCTTTCTGCTGCTCGTAAAGTTGATGCTAACATAATTGATAATACGTGTAATTTTGCGAGACTCATAAGATTTAAGGTTCATTTTGCCGGATAATAGTTCACAAGACAAATCTCATCAAAGCATGTTGTTTACCAAATCACGTCTGTCAGAAATCATCAATATTTGATCCATGCACTAATTATTGATCCAATATCTTATAACCTAAATAACTTAATAGCTGATGATCACTTTCTGGAGATACTGATAATGATCGCTTTCCAAATCAAATAAAACATTAAACTGATTCGTTATCGATCCTACAAGCTAAATTTAGAGGAAATAACCCCATGACATGCTTGTGTAGTGATCACTAATCGCTGCTGATTTTCCCAATTGAAGAAAAGGCAAAGTCAACTTGGGTAACTCAATAAAAACGTACTTAAAGCTCAATTATTTAGTCCATGGTAATTAAATTAGGTGGTTTCTCCATTGAATACGTGCAATGCAAGCAAGCTTGCAGGTTGCATCATGCTATTATGAGTCTTATATTAATACTTCTAGATAATATAATCAATCCTCATGATGCAATATGTAATTAAACAACTGAGCACTCTCAAATAAAATAATTGAATATGATAGTTTTACTTGCATAATCACAGCCCATCGATATTTTATCTAATTAAGTAAACATGATTGGTAGATGATGGACACTGCCATCTGCCAAAACTCTCGCTTCTTATGAATGACTTCTGACTTTAAATTCATCCTACTTCACTCCTTATATCGGAAGATATGCTAAGAAAGTGTTTTCCATCTTAGCAAGAAGCAGCTTTTGCTGCTCAAAGTCCGAAGCCGAGGTGTGAACTGAGAGGGAGAACCCACTAACCGGGCGTTCCAATATATTAATTTATTTCTGTTTTCGTCTGTTTCTGATTTGTCCTTAGCTTGCTTCTTCAAAATTTTCACATTCCCTCTTTTTCTTTTTCAACTCCCCGGCTGTGCTTTTCATTCCAATCACCTCATGCAACCACAAGCGGTGTGCCATTAAATCTCTCATTCTTCACCCAACTCACGAGATTTCCATGCTCTATACCTAATTCCCTTGTATGTTCTTCTTAAATATATATGCACATGCCCAATTGATTTTGTTGTTTATCTATATTTTATTTTCTTTCTTTTTGCTGTTTCTCTCGATCACCACTCAAAACAATGAGTCAACTCAGTGTCCTATATTGCAGGAATCGTCGCGGACAGACTCGAGGTCAGAACCATTCTCGGTTCTCTGAGAGAAGAAATGGAGGAATTAGAAAGGGAGGAGAAGAAGCAGGATGACTCTGAAAGGAAGGCTAGGATCTCGAGGCTTATCTTGTTGTGGAGCCGCTTGGGGTTTCAGGTCAACCGAGCTTCAGAGACGACGCCGAACAATCACCAATGCAGCTCAAAATCCGTCTCCAGGATTACTGGATCGGGGCTGTTTGGTTCCAAATACTCCGACTCCGTCATCTTCAGGTATAACTTAGCACGACAGCGGCGTTGGCCGCACGAAAGACACTTTCACATTCGGGATGCGAGGAATAACAACGTGGAAATTTCCACCACGGGAGCGAGCATAACAGAGCCGGGAACTCCGGTGAGTGAGAGTGTCGTTGATGAGGTTGCTAGAGGAACGGAAGGGGTGAGTGAGAAAATCGGAGAGGGGAATGATATAGAGTGCTGCGTGTGCATGGTGAGGAAAAAGGGTGCAGCGTTTATCCATGTGGCATACATATTGCAGAGCGTGTGAACAATTGCAGTGTGTTCCGAGATCACTAGTCCCCTTTGTAACAAATCAATTCTTGAGATTCTCGATATTTTCTAGTCCTTCTGCTATTATCATCATCGTCTTCATTGTGTCCATATCAATATAGGTACTTACCAGCTTTTCTTTTCTTTTATTTTTCTTTCATCATTTACACTTCTTCATCAATGTCTTTTTTATTTTTTTTTCAATTAAAAGAAAGTACTATTATGCAGTCAGGATTTTGATCAACAGAAGGATAAACTTCAACCATAAAGCTCAAAATCGATTCAGAACTTTTCTTGATGGCTAGTATGCTGTTATGATATTGTTGACATTTATTTTATTAAAAAAATCATGAGGCCCACTATAGTTAGGCCTGCATTCTTCCATTCCATGTTAGGAGGTGGGGTAGAATTGGGCCTTGGTTTTGCTAGATTTGCAGGTGGGAATGTGCTTGACCATTCATTACTGCTCTGCACACAATGAGAAAGAAGGGTCCACTAATACCTCACATTAGAATGTGTATAGTATAATTAATGGTGGCAGTGCCGACGGAATTCGAACTGCGAGTACATGTGATGCACTACATTTATTAATTTCTTGTAATTTTGCGTGTCTTCTCCATCTCTTGTAGCCTGCATACCTCTTCTCCGTACATACAAGTCACCAGTTGGTGTTGTAATAGATATTTAGCATGATTTGATTTGCTGCCCCTTCTACTCTACATTTGGTGCCTAGGATATTTCCTTTCTTACATTGTTTATGAAACAAACCGGTAAGCAGGTTTTAAGAAGTAATTTCTATTATTTATATGTATAGGAGATTTTTTTTTTTTTACATGTCAATATACCTTTGATTTGGTGCATTATACACCGGTTATATGAAGAATTTTTTATTTGAAAATTTGCCAAAGTGCAACTTTAAAAAAATTAGCAGAAATTCTCATGCATACAATTGCTGAAAAAATAATTATTTACAGTGTTTAAATAATATATAATTCCAGCTAAGGTAATAAAAAATTTGTGTTAAAAAAAAAAAGAAAGAAATCCTGAGAGCCAGGTTTGAATGGGCTTGGAGTGATGAATTGATAGGTGGAAATTCAGCCCATTGAAATCTGAGTATGGGTTTGGGTTGATTATTAGCCTTATGTTGTTATGCAAATATTTTTAAAATTTTATAATATGAAATGCCACTAAAAACCTTTAACATTCACCAAAGGAATATAATACAAGTGAAAATAAGGAATCTGAATGGTGTTTGAAGTTGTCTAGTATTAGAATTCGGAGAAATAAATTCTAGTATTGTTTGGGAGTTTGTAGATGTGAGTCCAAATATACTTTAGAGGGAGGTGAATACTGAATAGAGTATTAAAACATTTTCATATGCAAGTGTAACAAATTAAAACATATAAAAATATCAACTCACTGCAAAAAAATATATTGAAATCAAAGTACACTTATTTCAAATAAATAATCATTTAATTTTCACATCAAGTATACATGCATGGACGAAACTTAAGAAAATTAAATGATCAATTAAAATTTGGTCAATTTTATGCAAATATTTAAATAGAACACAAACAATTTTAATACTCAGTTCTATAATACAAGAAACATGCATAGAATATAAAATTAAATAGAGCATGAAAGTAAAAGAGAGAGAAAGAAATAGAATATTGGATACCACTATTTATGGAGATTCGGCAATCGCCTACATTCTTTATTTAAGATAATTCGTCTTAAAAATGATCTTTTTTTCTAAAGTGACTATTTAACGGGCAAGAGTAAAAAAACCTTTACATTAATAGCTAGATTCCAAATTTTTCTCCCAAGTGAAAAAGTCTAAAATACTTAAACCATTTTTTCCAAGTAAAAGAATCTAAATGTTTAGTTTTTTTTTTTTCCCAAGTAAAAGAATCCAAACACTCGCTAGCTTCTTTTCTTAGGCTCTAGCAATTTAATCTCAATTTATCTCATATGGTTTGATAAATCTCACTATATATGATTACAATCATAAATTATAATAATTTAAATTGAAAACAGTATAAACTTACAACAATATGAAATACAAAATAAAAAGTGTTTCACTCACTCTTTTAACACTTGAAAACAACATCTTTAAATAGCAAAAGCAAAATAGTTGTTAAGTGAAAAACGTTTCCAAAATGCTTTGAATAACTCATTTTATGCTTTTCTTGAAGCAATTGTAACGTTCAGAAATTTGTTCAAAAAATTATGTTCTTAATTAAGCTTCCTAACAGCTAGGAGAATTATTTTCACAATCTTTCTTTCCTTTTCTAAAAGATATGTTTAAGTAGAGATTTTAAGTTTTAGGAAACAATCAAATTAAATATGATATGATTTTGAAAAACTATTTTTAGGCAATTAATGAGTGTAAGTGTGTGAATTCTCAGAAAATGATTTTACAAATAATTTCCTAACTTGTCTTGATTTCTAGGAGAGAGTTGAGCAATCAGGTCTGAATTGACAAATCATGTTTTTGATATGCTCTACTCCAGATAGAAGACGCAATTTCAGAGTTCTTCATAGGCCTGTACACATCAAATTTTAAAAGGTCCAACCACATTAGTTTGTTTTGCTATTCATCGAAATCCATATAGGTCTCGAGCCACCCGTAGATATTATTTTGCACTTGTTGGGAGTGAAATTACAGAGTTAGATAGTATGGTATGATTAAAAGGAGAAAAAGAAAAATCTCGTTGGGGTGTGGATAAGCATAAAGCAGTTGTTGTTTAGCTATGAGAGCACGGGAACAAACTTAATGATGAAGCATATGATTCGTACGTTCTTCTAAACTTGAAATCCACATTCGCTTACTGTAATGACTGAATGCATCAAATTCCATTTTTTATTCATTTTCTAAGTCATAAAGACTCTTTTTGTGACGTTTACAGGAGGAATATTGTGGTTTCTGAAGACATAATATTGGCATTCACATAACTTTACATTGCTTGTGTTCATGAACCATTTCTAATCCCAACTAAACTTCCAAAGTAATTGGTGACTGATTGATGCATCTCTTAACCTCTTGTCCTTTTCACTTTGCATTCCCAATCGCCTAACTTTGAACGTCATAAATTCTTTCGCATAGTTAAACCATATTACACTTTCTTGTGCACTAATGCTTTTGCTTCATTCACTTGTTTGGATCATATGGTTTTCAATGGGGTGATACAGTGTGGTATATATGTTTTAATAGCTTGTTTAGAAAGACGGACTTTTTATGGCTATGGATTTTCATGATTAATTTATGGGTTCGTTTCATTTAAATTTTAAATTATCAAATTAGTGATTTTTTCATAGTTTTCTAATTTTTTTCATCTTTTTTATTAAAATTATTTTTATTTTTTAAAATTTTTTCCTTCTATACAAAATTTATTGAACCATTATCATACCACGCCATCTTCCCAATACACTAGAAAATATTACCATCTCATTTCATCCCATATAACCTTCCCTCATAAACTATTTCATCCAAATATAGTGTAAAAGACAATGAAAGATAGCAATTGCAGTGTTGAGAGTAAAAATAAACTCTCTGATCTTTCATTAATCACTATAATTAAACTGTATATGTACATGAGATCACGCAAAATTACTGACACGATTAAGTGGCAGCTCATCAAACACACAAAACTACAAACTATTCTCGCCTTTTATTTACGCCTCATCGCCTTCAGATAGTATTGTTGCTAATTGTAGCATTTAGCGACAGCTTCGCAACAAAAACTGAAAAAGCCGTCGCAAATATTAATGGTATATAAATTCTGAATATTGCTACAGATTGATGTTTCATTATCCTCTCATAGAAACTACAAATTAATTAAGAATCCCATTATTTGAATCCAAAATCTATGTCCCTTTAGCTTTCCGCTACGTGTTATTTTAGACAATTCGAAGTGGCACGGCATGGCATAAGGCGACCAACTATATTTATTTATCGATGAAGTTTACATTCGGATTTTATATTTATTAATATCCAATAAACAACACATTTTATTGGCACTTGCTTTCGATTTTAAATTCATCAATAAAAAAATATATTATCTTGGAATGTCTGATCAAAATATTTATTATTTTTTTAAATTAGATAAATGTAGAGAATCCATTAAGATTTTTATATACCGTAGCATAAAATATTTCTTAATAATTTATTTATTTGTTACTTATTCAGTTTATTTTAATCCAGAAAAGAAGACCAACACGACATTTTACGTCACATTAAATTATATATATGTTTGTAAATAGGAGAATAACGTGTTTTTTTGTAATGAAATTAGATTCTCAAAAGATCACTTTTGAAGAAGGAAACTATATCAACTTGGCAGGCTACAATTGAATTTCTAGGCATATAATAAATGAATAGTTTTTCCAATGCATTATCGCAGATACTAGCAGATAAAATAGTGTTCATGGATGCTCTATTCTACTGTTTATATATATTCTATATATATGTGTATATAGTTTTTGATTCGTAAAACATGGGACGTATATATTCATTATAAACAATAGAAATTGGAAATTAAATACTCCGTATTGTTTAATGGAAAAATATTTTACTATTTTATAGATTTGTCCAATGTAAATTCAAATTAATCGAGCTAATAAGCTTATGATTTATATGTAAAATATAGCTTAATTGTTGTGAGCTACGAAACTAAAAGAAATAGAAGTTAAATAAAGATGGACCACACTTTGAATGAACAAAACATAACATGTGCAAAAGGATTAGTGGGTGAAAGAAAAGAATTTTCCAGTAATAGGAGCGCTGGGTAGGTTGTGTTGGGGTGGCGATCATGGCCTAAAATTAACAAATTCATGCACTCAAAACTAAAATCACTGTTTATATTTATGGGAATATGGATTGCATGCATCTGGAAAGTTGCAATTCCGGATATGATGATGTCCCGAAAGTAGGGCAAATATCTCAACTCGGCATCTCTTCAATTGATCATCGGATAAGGTTAATATTTAATTATTCCAAGGTTGAAGATAATAAGAGAAAGCAACAAAAACTAAAAAGAAATCCAAACAATTAATCTGCAACTCAATCAGCCGTGTGTTGTAATCATATTCATGGCACATGTGCTACCATTCGAAACCAACAAACATGCACTGTATATATAGATATGCATAACACACATCGTCCCCGTTGTGATTTTATTAATTAATTAGAGTTAGGTAACTCCTCATTACGTATAATATATATTATCAAGAATGGCGTAAGTGTTCGATCTTCTTTAACATTTAACTAAATTCAGTAACAGAACATCCAAACATTACTTTTGTTTCGTTTGCCTAACTAAAGGCCAAATAGGTTTAATTGAAATGAGTGTTGTTTACGAAATAGGAAGGTGGTAGGTAGCTATTTATATATTTAGATTGCATGATAAGTCAATCAGATTGACTATAAATAGAAAATGTGTTGGATTTATTGGATGGTCAAATCCTAGGTAGCCTTTGATTTTACAGCAAACTTTATAAGATAAGATATGACCCCATCCACATAATTAGTAAAAATAGCCATAGATTGAGGCTTGGAATTTGCTTCTCTTTCTGACTTAGTTGGGTCGTATAGCTACTTTAATTTCCATACCTTCTGCTCCAACAATAATTCATTGATCGTTATCTCATGCATGGACATGAATGTGAAGTGTTAATTAGATATGACACTGTTTGATTCTTAATTAATACATACTTTGAACTTGAAAAAGTCAATAACGGAAAGCAGCATGGAAATGATTGACCAATTACCGACCAACTTTCACCTTGTCCGGATATTACCTCCAAACTATTAAATATATATTTTATGGTATAATATCTTTATTTCCTCTTAAAACCAAATTTTCTTAAATTTGCCCCCTTCTAATGTTAAATTCCGCTTCTGACTCCACTCTGTATATGCATTACATTTTTTATTTGATTAATTCCTTTTGATAATACATTTTTGAATCCAACAAGAAAATAATTAAACTAGCTTTAAAATATTTGAAGTAATTCAATAGAATAAATAAATCCAATTGCAATAACGGATTTTTTAGTCCAATTCTAGTCAACCCCTATATATATCTTTTCTTTTGGTTCCAATTTAAAGTTCATTGTACCTTTGACTTGGGGTTTGCCATAATAAAAACTTATACTTCTCTAAAGTGGATCCAATGTGCCAAGAGAATGATGTATATTAATATTTAAAAAGAAATATTTTTATAGCTTATGAATGGAATAAGTGCATGTATAACGAGTTACTATTTATTAATATATCATTAGATTAATGCATCACGCACTCGTTTAGCAACGCGTATGGATTCCAACATACACATAAATCAATTAGCTACGTGTTATTATTGTATTGAGATAGTTTGAGCAATAAATTTTAATTTAATAGATTGTTTTAGCAAAGAAAGAAAAGTTAAATTTGAAAAATTTGTTGCATATATATATATATATATATATCTGAAAGTTGTTATTTTGAAAATTCTTCATATTTGGCATCCTTATCTTGATCACTATTGAAACCGTGATTTCATTTTTAAAGAAAACTTTATTCAAATTCTGAAAAATTAACGGCGCATAGAATAGTGACGTAAAGAAAAAAACTTGATGTTTTTGTAGCATGCCTAACTTTGGTTGTGGTTGTTATAATCAGAAATAAAGAAAATACATGCACATCTTCCAACTTTTCTTATTCTGCGCTTTAGCTTGCAAGGGAGGCCATGGGGTTTTAGTTGTATATATCAAGAAAAATCCATTCGCATATGCAATTCATTTGCTAATTACTTGGAACATAGACATAATTATTGTAGCTACCGTAATAACATTACCAATTACTCTCTCCGTTTTTTTTATCAGTTATTTTTGTTATTTTTACTAGAATTAATAAATAATAAATAGATTTAAATTTAGTATTAAATTACGTGATTAAAATTAAATTATCAAATCTGATTGGTTCTGACTTTATTAAAAATAAATAAATTAAAAAAGCAAATTAAATTACATTGAAAGTTTAAAAGTGACAGATAAATAAAAGTTGAATTTTACTCAAAAATAACAGATAAAAAAAATGGAGTAATAAGTTGTTTGTAAAGTAAGCATAACAAGTAACAAAAATGAATTTTGTTTCCCTTAATTAGGGGTGAGCATTTGGTCGGTTCGGTTCGGTTTTGGACCGAACTGATCAAACCGAAAATCGAACTTCATGAATTTTAAGAACTAAACCGAAACAGAAGTATATAGAACCGAGAACCGAATGGACCGAAATAATTTCGGTCAGTTCGGTTCTACCGGTTCTGGCCATTTTTGGGCTTTTAACCTAAATAGGCTCATAAATCCAACACAATAAAATCAATTAAAAATATATACAACATAACTTAAAAATTACACTAAAAAATAAAAATTAAAAAATTTTACAACACATAATTAAAAAGGCATTCAATGTCCTCTAATTAAAAAAAAGCATTCCAACAAATTAATACAATTCAATAACATAACTGTCGATGGATTTTTCTCGCGAATTCAATTTTTTTAGACCTGCATCCATATAAATGAACAATAATTAAATAAATTCAATTAAATTGAAAAAAATAATACAAAATAATTAAAGTATAAAAATATTTTACTGTATCAATATTAGCCTCCAAATGCATTTTTTGAAAATTTGCAAATAAAATGTAAACATTAATTTTTTATAAGAACTAAGTTAAATAAATAAACCAAAGAATATATATATATATATACACACACACACACACATACCTCTCTCCATTTGAATCACATCATTTTCTCCCATTGCTATTTCAAGTTCTTCGGAGTCAGTGAGCCAATCTTGAGCACAAATAAGGGCTTGCACAATTTTAGGAGTCAATGAACTCCTAAATGCATCAAGTAATCTTCCGCTCGAGCTAAATGTAGCCTCTGAAGGCACAGTAGAGATGGGAACAGTCAACACATCACGAGCTATCTTGTCGAGAACAGAAAATCTATGACTGTTTACTTTCCACCATTCTAAAATATCAAACTTTCCCTTGTCAGCATACTCAATTTGCTCACTCAAATACCTCTCAATATCAGTCCTCTTACTTGAATTCCCATCTAGAACTTCACTCTTGTATTCTGATTCAACAATTCTTTTTAACTTTTCTGTTTCATCCAATTGTATCAGACTGATAGGATCATCTTGTTCCATAGGCTCTGTTTGACTGAAACTTGAAATTGAATTTTCATCGTTATATTCTTCATACAATCTATCCAACAAATCTTTAATTCTAACTACCATCACCTCACCATCTTTCGTTCCAAACATCCTCTTCAAAGCAAAATTAAGCCATTGAAGCTTATATCGAGGATCCAAAACAACACCAAGATAGATAACATGATTAACATTCTTTGCATCTCCCCAATACTTATCATATTTTACTTTCATTTTTGTTGCCATCAATGACAACTGAAAGTCTGCGCTTTTTTTCACTCTTCCAACAAACGATACATCATATAAATCTCATAAAAAATAGCACTGCATGTCACATAATCAGAACCAGAAACTTTTAAAGTAAGCTCATAAAAATGGTTCAAAAAGGGGAGCAGTCTTCTCACATTATCCCAATCAGTTTTTTTAGGCACACCCGACCAAGATTCAGTTCCATTCAAATCAATTCTAAAGTATGGGTCAACATCACAAAAATGCTTGAAAGCCTTTTCAAATTTTTGGGCTGTGTCTAGCATGAGGTAAGTAGAGTTCCACCTAGTTGGGACATCTAGAGACAACAAATGCTTACATTGAATTTTTTCATACTCATAACTTTCTTTGAACTGATTAATTCTTTTACAAGATGACCTCACATAACGCACAACTGTCCTAACCCTTTTAACAGAATCTCCTATTTCTTTTAATCCATCTTGCACAATCAAATTAAGTATATGAGCAACACATCTCATATGCAAACACGTTCCTTCCAAAACACTATGACCCAAATCATTAAATTTCTCCCATAAATAATTTATGGCTTGTTCGTTTGAAACATGATTATCCACAGTAATAGTGAAAGCATGCTCAATTCCCCAATCATTCAAACATTTTTCAATTTTAATGCCTAAATCTCTGCCTTTATGACTAGCGATAGGGCAAAAGTTCAAAACCCTTTTATGTAATTTCCAGTCATCGCTAATCCAGTGACATGTTAGACACATATAGTTAATTTGTTGAATCGATGTCCAAGTGTCTGTAGTAAGGTAAAGTCTCTGTTTTCTAGTTTCAATGTATTGCTTAAATTTAGCTTTCTCATCAACATAAAACTAAAAACAGTCTCTAGACATTGTGAATCTAGATGGTATCCTAAATTTGGGTTGCACAAGAGCCATAAATTTTCTATTGTCAACATAGCTTAAGGGTAATTCGGTTGTAATTATCAATTCAGCTAAACCCTTTCTTACAGCTTCTTGATCAAATTTCCAAGTACCAATACCCCCAACTTCATTATCAACCTTAAAACTCAATTGTGATTGTGTTTTTTGAGTTTCAGGACGTTTCTTACAAACACTAATGTGCTTTTTAAGTGCTGTTGTACCATTTTTCTTAGGATCACAAAAAAATTCTTTAAAGCAATAATTGCACTTGCCTTTTATCTCGCCTTCTGCACTTGTAAACTTCACAAAGTGATCCCAGACCTCCGATCTTGGCCTTATAGCTTTCCTCTTCAAATTTTTTGATGTTGCCTCTGCACTTCTAGGTTGATTGGTACCGGACTGGGTTTGTAAAGGATCTTCATCTTGAGTAGTGGGAGTTTGAGTCTCATCTTGAACAGAGGCCTAAAGAAAAAATAAAATAGATTATAGATATAGAGACTTATTCATCAAAAAGATAAAAATAACTATATATATAAAACAAGAATAGACATGAGATATATCAATTCATTTATAAAAATCAGAATTATTTTTAAAATATTAGATGAGAAGAAGTAAAATTGTTGTTAATCCAAATTTTTATTTTGAGCTGTAAACTTTAACAACATAATAATACAAAATATTATAAGACATGGAGATTAAGCAATGATAAAAGATTCAATTCTATAGCCAATAGCCAATTCAAGAGTCGGTCTAGTGCCATTAACCTCATATGAGATATACAATGAACTACATAAGATATTGGAAACACAAAACAAAAATCCAAAGGCTAATTACATAAGAAAAACTTCAATATCAATTTCATTCATATTCACCAAACTTCACCCTAAGTTTGATTTCAGTTAACTTTTATTCTAAGAAAATGAGAAAAACCAGTAAAGATTTGACAATTTAGGCAGCAATAATTATCGGCAAACCATGAAAAACAAAGACATTATGCCAGCCAAAAACACCACAACCTCAATAGTGGTACATTCACCATCAGACAAGAAATTAAAGAAGCTCTAAGCTACATCCATTCTTTCGGATGGAACTCATTCACTTTAAGCCTGTTTAGAAAAATTTTTGCAGTTGCTATGCTATATCATGCATTTCTGCTATGATATTCTCTCTATGTTTCCCCAACATCATCTCAGTAAAGAAAGATTCATAGCCATAATAACAGTTGAGAAAGACATCATCACATCCATATCCTCAAGCAAGATCAGCAAGTTATTTTGACAATATTCAATGAGACATCAAACCATGGAATTGCACATCATGATGTTCCAGCAACATATTGCAAGTACTTTAACTAGTCCATTTGATTAGAGAGATTTTAAGATCAAAATTTGTTTAAGCTTTTAGTACAAGTTGTATAGAATGTGAATCGATGCTCGTAAAATAAAAAGAAAAGTCTGTGTTTGTATAAAATTTGTCTCAAATGGAAATTTAAAATTACACAAGCTACAAGACATTATTTTAGAAAGTTTTATGTTTGATGAAGCTACAATTATATTCGAAAGATAGCAAAACTTAAGTTTCAAACTGGATAATTTCATTTCAACTATCACTCCAAATGCAACCTTGAAGAGAAATATGCAGCAAATGGATATTAGTGACAAGGGTAGCTCAGTTGTTTCCCGTCCATCCCTCATTGCTCCACTTATCGATCCCCCAGTCCAAAAGGATCAAGCAATACAATTACAAGATAGAATGGAACCCTTATCAACATTAAACATGTGCTTTTGACAAGATGGATCGATAGCAAATATACACTTGATGATTACTAAAGCTAAGAATTTGTTAAGAGTGCTAATGGTCAATAACTATCATAAGAAATAGCTTAAAGAAGAAATAAAATTGTAGCAAAACATATGTAGGAACTCAAAAATGAAACAGAAGTCAGATTACTACAATTCCAACTACAAAATTTAACTTTCATTATATTCCTTTTTTTAAATCATTGTAAATTTATCTTAATATTAAATTGATGATTCCAAATTTTTATTTTGTTACTGTTCGGCCTCCTCTATCATATTTAAATTTCGGCCTCTCTCTCTTTCTTTAGTATATTATGCATATTAGTATCAAAAGAAAAACTCAACCACAACAATAATGGCTCTGCAAGCAAAAGACAAACTAATTCATAAAAAATGAGAGGCAAACAACAAATCAATACCCATCCAATAGAACATGAAAGAAGCACAAAAAAGAAACGTGAAGGCGAAAATGAACAGAGAGACAAAATATTCCCATTTAACAGAAACAGGAATGAACAGCAAACAACAAATCGGGACCGTCTATAAGAAATTGAAAGAATCGAAAATAAAGAACACAAACAGAGAGATGAAAATAAATATTAAAGAACACAGAGATGGAGGAAACACTAACCATTTTTCAGCAAACTAAAGGAAGAATTGAACTATCGAAGGATTGAAAATCGCAAGCAAGATCGATGAAGATAAGGCGGCTGAGGATTTCTCTGTAAGGAAGATCGATGAAGATGAGCCGGCTGAGTTAGGGTTTTCTCTGTATAGGGATGAGATCGATGGAGTTAGGGATGAGATCGAGGAAGATGAGATCGATGAAGATTAGGGATTTACAAACTCAGTGTATATATATATACATTGAGCAAAACGGTGAGTTTTACAAATTTTGATCGGTTTGGTTCTTTCGATTTTTTAATTTTAAAAACCGAATCAAACCGATAAAATCGATTTATTTTTTCGGTTTCGAACCTAAAAAATCAAACCAAACAAACCAAAATCTGTTCGGTTCGATTCGATTTTTGATTCCGGTTCGGTTTTGCTCAGCCGTACCCTTAATTAATAAAATGGCGTCCTATGTCGGCAGTTGGATTAATAAATTGAAAGTGGTATATAAAGAGAAAAAGGCCGTATTTATGGATCCTCGTTTGCTAATAACATATATATTTCAAAGCTGAAAGAGGCCGCCACCCAACTAAAGGCAGCTTCCAGGCAGGATACCTTTTAAAGAAATAGGAAATTAACTAAATTTTCTTTTTGTTGGTTATTAAAGTATTTTACATCAGATAAATATTAATTTAATATGTGGCGTGGAGAGCAAGTGAGTCGACATAAATGAAATGTTTGAAGCTTTGAAGCCAATAATAATTTATGGGTATAATAAGATAATAAAGACCAGAAATGGGTTTGGTTGGGTCAAATCCAAACAAAGCAAACAAGAAAAGGTTACAGAAAGAGGGAGTGGGTTTGGACGTCTTATGCACGAAAAAAAGAAATATTACTAGAGATCATGAATCGGATGACGATACAAGTATACACATTGAAAAAATAACACATAGATAATTACTAATTGATAATTGACCGAATCAATTGGATTGTGCAAAATTTAGAATTTGAAAGAAAGTTAAACCGTTCAATCTGGATATCAGCATTCAAAAATTTAAATTAGTAAAAAATTAAAAATATATATATATATAGAGAAAATTTTAAAAGTGCAATTCATAAAATTATCAAGAATTGGACTATTTATAGGAGATAAGATTTATTAGATATGAACACTAGATTGAAAATGGTTGGTAAATAGAAAGTATGATTTGACAGTAATTTGACAATCTATTCCCTATTGAATATGCTAATACGGCTGGTATAATGTAGCTTTATCAGACCAATCAAATTTAATGACGAATGACACAATACGGCCTTATCAGACCAATCAAATTTAGTAACGGTTGATGAATTCGATATTATAGATCATACGTGTTTGATGGGATTTAATTTGTGGGCTGCTGTCTGGTAAAATGGATCTCCGGTCTCATGAGTTTTGTAAAATTACATGTATTATCACTAATTATATATTATTGTCTTAATATTTATAGACCGGATCCAAACAAGAATTTTGCAGGTGCTTACATGGGTGGTGGGGGTCCATTTGGATGGGAGTTACATCCATCTTCCGCGACTCTCTGTTTCTCTTTTTCTTCTTTAATAATCTTTTGGATTCTATAGCTTAATTGCTTTCTTCTTCTGCTTTTCCAAGTTGCCCTATTTCTTATTCTTATTTACTTTATTGACTCTCCTTTCCACGCCTATAAATTCCATTTCCTTCTTCTCTTTATTTCATACAATTCCAACGCAGAGCGACCCTAATTCAAGAGAAGAAAATGGAGAGCTTCCCTGTTATTGACCTCTCAAAGCTCAACACTGAACACAGACCTCAAATCATGGGAATGATCAAGGATGCCTGTGAGAACTGGGGCTTCTTTGAGGTACTATAATTATATTCCTGATATTTTTAAGAATATTGTTTTTTATTCTATGTTTGATTGTTTATATATGGATATATGCAGCTGGTGAACCATGGGATATCTCATGAACTGATGGACAGAGTGGAGAAGCTGACAAAGGAACACTACAACAAGTGTATGGAACAAAGGTTCAAGGAAATGGTGGCAAGTAAAGGTCTTGAAGCTGCTGAGTCTGAAATCAATGACTTGGACTGGGAAAGCACTTTCTTCTTGCGCCATCTTCCTGTTTCTAACTTAACTGAAATTCCTGATCTTGATGAAGATTACAGGTCTCTCTGATCATTTCTTTATTTATTTATCATGTGCATACTTTCTATTTCGACAAATCAAAGATATAAATGAAAATTACTAAAATAACAGGAAGGCAATGAAGGAGTTTGCAGGAGAACTGGAGAAACTAGCAGAGCAGCTACTGGAGTTACTGTGCGCAAATCTGGGGTTGGAGAAAGGGTACCTGAAAAAGGTGTTTTATGGGTCAAAAGGTCCAAACTTTGGGACAAAGGTGAGCAATTACCCTCCATGTCCAAAACCAGAGCTTATAAAAGGACTTAGGGCCCACACAGATGCAGGTGGAGTCATTTTGCTCTTTCAAGATCACGAAGTCAGTGGACTCCAGCTCCTTAAGGATGGCGAATGGCTTGATGTCCCACCTCTCGAACACTCCATTGTCATCAATTTAGGCGACCAACTTGAGGTATATATTATAATCGAATTTCTTTTTATGATTATTATATATATATATATATATATATATATAATCATTGTAACAATAATAATGATGATGATTAAGGTAATTAGCAATGGAAAGTACAAGAGTGTGATGCACAGAGTAGTAGCTCAAACAGATGGAAACAGGATGTCAATAGCCTCATTCTATAACCCGGGTAGCGATGCTGTGATATACCCAGCTCCTTCACTGGCAGAGAAACCCCACAATGTGTATCCCAAATTTGTGTTCGAGGACTATATGAAGCTGTATGCTGATCTCAAATTCCAAGCTAAGGAACCCAGATTTGAAGCCATGAAGGCTATGGACACCACCATGGGTCCAATTCCAACTGCTTAATTCACTCCCCTTTTATCACACAATATATGTAAAGGGGAGCATTGGGTTTGCTCGTGGTCTTCTGTTAATAAAATAACATCTCAAGTCATTAGTTAATTATGTGTGTGTGGAACTTAATAATCCTGTAATAAAGTCCCAAGGAGTTTGGACATGTGTACGTAGTATGTGTTTTATTGGAATATAGAAGGTTTCCATGTGTAATTGTCCTGGTTTTTTAAGATTCCATATGCCTGGATACACACTAAGATATTTTCTGTCATGTCTTGTCTTTTTGTTTCTTTTTTATTAAATTTCGTAGGTGGTGGTTAGATTAATTTTGAAAACCAATATTTTTTTTTTTATCAAATAGTGTTCTATGTCTGTACTTTTCGCTGTCAGGAACTTTGCCTTTGATGTAAAAGTGGGATAATAGACAGAATCCACTTGCTATCCATGTCCGATACAGTAAATTGATGGTAGAATTTCAATCCTTCCAGTTTCTTCATCCAACTTGTATCTTTTGAAATGGTCAATGTCATCAAATGAGAGTTTATTTTGGTGAATCTTAAAGTTAATGTGGTCCTAACTCTATCTTCCACTCATCCAATTGGATATAGGCTTTACTTTGATGACGTAAGACATACCAAGCCCTGGAAATCTGTGGACTAGACATAAATTATTTAGCAATTGGCATAAAGTGAAGTATTCATGACTTGAACTGCAATTGGATTGGAGGATTTCTTCAAGGAGTTGGACTATGTTGGGCCATTTAGACAAGCTTCTTTAATAGTCTTAGATAATAAATGGCCCACCCCACTTAGGAGAAGTGTGTAGGGTTTAACCGTAAGCTCTTTATAAGCAAACATCAAAGGGAGTTCGCTCGGCAGCCTCTTTGGTTTTGTTTTTGCTTATCTTTTGTTTGTTTTGAATGGAAAAGAAAAAACCTCTGTTGAGTTTAAGATGATGAGAGACAGTAAAGGAGTGTCTCTGCGTCTGTAAAAGAATTGAGAGGTATAGCAAATCCATGGCCGAGATATCGTTTCAGTCGTCATTTTTCCCTTGACGATTCGATTGTTGCTCGTCCACAGCTTTTCTTTTCTGTTTTTATTGAAAATTTTCTTCACTTTGAACCTACTGGCTGTGCGGGAATTTTCTTTTATTCACTGATGCACTCTTTGACTGGGATTTCCAAGCTTCAGTATTCGTAACACAGCAAAATGATTTATTAAATTGTGTTGGAGAATGAGGATGAAGCCTAACATGGCCTTGACAAACCTCCATTTAGTAATGGGGAATTGATTTTCAACCTATCCAGCATAAAAATGGGTGTTGGATTAACAAATAAATATTTGCAGACCCAAACTGTGCCCCAGCTAAAAAGAAACCAAATTTTGGGATTCCTTTGCAAATTCTTATAATCAAATAATTAAAATATAAAATTAAAAATAAATTTTTATTTTAATGTTTGGAATTTATTTTTATTTTATTTATTAAAATTTTGTCAATATCAATTTAATGCAGATAATAAAAATAATATTATATCTATAAAATAAATTGTATCAAATAAAATATTTATTAATTATTTTAATTTATGATTTTACTTTTATTTTATCGTAACAATAAAAATTTGATGATTTAATGAGAATTTAATATGTATATAATCAGTTAAATAATAATTTAATTAATATAAATTAATTCATTAAATTATAATTTTTTAATAGTATATAATAATATTTAATTTATAAAATATAAAATACCGATCTACTTGAAAATTTTGAAAAAAAGAAAAAAACGTTAAAAATGATATATTATAATAAGGGTATCATAATTTTTAAAATTTGATTTTTTTAAAATATATTTTTTTATAAATTTTACATATTTTGGTGAAATTTAATGAAAATATAATAAAATTTATAAAATTTAATTTTTATTTTTTTACATTCTAAATATAAAAATAAAAATTATAAATAAATTTTGTAAAATTTTAAGCAATTAATTTATTTCAAATATATTCTAAAAATAAAAAAATTTCAACCTTTTCTTGTATAGGGGTGCTCACGGGAGGGGATCGGAGGTTGCATCCCCACTCACTGCCCCGCCGAGATCATGAATTTTTCGTTCTCACCCCGATTCTATAACGGAAAGAAAATTTTCCAATTTTTTTTTTAAATTTTAAAATATAATATTTAATAAATTTTCGTGGGACGGATATCCCATTTCCAATTTTATAACGTAAATTTTTTTCATTCACTTTTATTTTTGAAAAAAAAAAATTCAAAAATTTTTCGTTCCGTGAACATTCCTATTTTTGTATATCTTATTACGTATAGCCTTCATTTTTTCCCGTTCACGACAGCAAACAGGGCGTTGAGTATAAGTTTAATAGTTGCAAAAGCTGAGATGCATAAGCAGCAGTAAATGTGAAACCAAGAAAACAAACTGGTTCAACTAATAGCAGTGTCTGTAAATGCAATAATATTGTGTGACCCACCCACTACTAATTTCAGTGTAATATTTGTCAAACGTCTACTCCATGGATGGGACATTGCCTACAACTTTTACTGCTATCCCTACAACCAACTTTCGGTGCTATGCCCCCCCACCGCAAATTGCGCATACAATTTAATTTACTCCAATATAAAATTACGATTACAAAACCAGCAATTAAGTATACCCTTGCTTGTATCTGCGGAAGAGATCTTCAGTTTTGGCATTCCTGAAGGCACAGCAACCAATCAAATACACCCAAATCAGAGCCACAAGAGTAATGAGCAATATGATATCAGCCCTTCTCCATTCTTTTTTAATATTCGCCAAGAGGCCAGCCTTGCAGGAATCGCAATTGTAACATAGTTGATTTTGGTCGTTGTTCCAATTCAGGCAGTCCATATCTGCTGCATTGTTTATGGGACTTATCCAATATGTTGGGTTCACAAATGTATACCCACATTCCGTTGGTGGCTTACAGCATCCTGACTGCATTTTTTTAACACCAAAAACATATATTAATTCCCGTATCACATGCTTCAACCTCCTTTTCTAAGCTTTTTAATATTCTATCTTCAAACAAAAAGATTCATGGTCATCAATTAAGGTTACTTTTTCACTATCATAACATTCCTATAAACAATAATTACCATTTTTTTCCTTTCATGAACTTGTCAAAATTATTCAACTCAGTCCACAAAAATTTCAAGACGATTTGGATGTTTTAGGCCAAAAGTAACAAGTTATGGATAAACAGAATACACATTTTGAGAGGTTTAATGAATAAAGATTGCAAGTTGAAGAGTTCAACAGAACAAACTCAATGAAATCTCTTTTCTTTTAACAGTTCATCACAAGCAGTGATGCTCAAAACATATTAATTCATTCGTACCATTCAATAAAAGCTCACTTCGATAAAGGAATAAAGATTCAAGGGTTCAATCAACAATTTTGACAAGTTTTAAGGTCCAAAAAATATTCTTTTTAAAAGAAACAAGAAGAAGTACCTGTAAGGGGGTAATATGAGCATTGAAGAAATCTTGAGCCATGCGATAACTCTGGTTCAACTCAGCACACATACTGGTTGAGCTAAGGCAGGTTCTGATTCGATCCCATTTATATGAACTTTGAACTCTTCTTCGGAGCCATCCTGAGAAATCATCCAAGTGATACTCCAAGTATGCTCTGCTTGGAGCAATATGACCTGACCCTCTTATGGTCACCATGTATATGAACACCACTAAACATGCAAGCAATATTATCAAGATCAGCATTGCTATCAGATAAAATATAAGAAGCCATGGGATTCTCCAAAACCCTCCTACAAATCCTGCTAAACCCACCACCAGAATCAGTATCCCCAATATAATCACTGGCCACTGTAGAATCTTCACGCACGAGTTGTCTGGTTCCATTGCTAGCCAGATCCCAGCTCCGATTATTGGGATTGAAAGGAGCATGGCCACGAAGTTGATTGCACCGATTACATTATTGCTCAGTGCCATTGTTTTTTTTTCTGGAGGATGAAGAAAGATTCT
Organism: Excoecaria agallocha; assembly: GCA_037975025.1. Classification (NCBI taxonomy): domain Eukaryota; kingdom Viridiplantae; phylum Streptophyta; class Magnoliopsida; order Malpighiales; family Euphorbiaceae; genus Excoecaria; species Excoecaria agallocha. Next base: position 52,728,010 of record CM075812.1, read on the forward strand.
AGTTTATATGCTTGGAGAGTTTTTGGAGATAGATTTCGAAAAAGAGCTAAATCATCTGCTTTACTCATATGACCCACTACATTTTATTCCTTGCCTTGGATCCATGACAATTACTTAAGCAAGCTATTTAGCAAAAGTATTTTTCTTTCTTTACTAGCATTTATCTTTGTTGCCTAATGACTTTGAGCAACACTTTTTGAAAAGGAGGTTCTTGTACAGGACAAATAAAGATAAACGTAATTAGTTGTATGCAACTATTTGAAATATGTGTCCTCGAGACATTAAAAGATATGCTTTTCATGCCTTTAGCTGCCTCGAGATACCTTCATGCGAATTTTGTCAATTCATCAACTTCGCTTCTCAATTCTCATTAAAACAAGGTTTGTTAACAGATACATGGCAAGTCAACATTATTCTTTCTCCATCTAATTCTAAAATTATGGCACATACTGCTCTGGTTCTTACAGATCATCAACTGTCATCTCAAGAAACATCAGATGTTTTAATTCAATTACTAACAGGTAACGGTATTTTGCCATGTATAACATATGCATATTGTTACAAGGAACCGAGGGTATGATGGAGAGAACAAAATGGGTGGGGCTCTCTATTGTGTTTCTACGGCTTTAAACAAGTGAGTATAGAATGGAATTTCTTAGGGAATTGCATCAAACTATGGACTCTGTAATGCCTCTTACACGGTGGTGTTCTGTTATCTCCTTAGACAAGAAAATGTCATCGGCACATTCTTCAAGCTGGAAATATCAAACAATTCAATAAACCTCTGATCTGAAACTCTGGCTTTTGCTGCAGCAAACCTCTGGTACTCATCAAATATTGATGATAAGCACCACCTCTGCAACTTTCTAAAGCACCCCGCAAGGCAACCAGTTCGGTGCTGGACAAGGCAGAAAGATGCAAAATTTATCTTGAGAACAATGTGTGAGGACTGAGGAAATAGAAAGACTAGAAGAAATATGTACCTTCCCTCTTTTGCAATGAATTAGGACCGGATGGTTTCTCACATCTGGAAGGGAAAAGCCACACATGAGCAAGTTGTAAAATAACAATCTCATGTTGGTAAGTAATTTAGAGCTACTGAGTTTCTAGATACCAATTACTATTTTCAATGCTTCACGAATTGTCTCTTCTGGAATGTTTACAAAAGGCTCCTGTCCACAATAAGAATTATTAGCATAAAGAATAAAATGAGCAAATAAAGCAATGAATATTGGTCTAATAAAATAATCTCCTAAGCGAAACACATGCATAATGCTCTACACAGTTGGATAATTGCTAAAACAATGGCCTGAATCATTTGTCATTCATTCTTCAAGGACTTCCTCTAGCAGATAAAGCAAGTCATAGATCCTATAAACTCTTGTAAGGTAATCATCTCCGGACTGGCACCAGTCTTTCCACTTGACCTTGACATAAGCATCACAATGGTTGGAAACTCTGTATAAGTTGAGATGGATCTCATGTTAAAGCTACACAAAGGGTGCAACCCATGTAAACTCTACGTGATAATTTTCGTTTTTCAATTTGGAGAATTGCAATTGAAGTTTTCACAAGCCATGCAGCTTACAGCAAAAGGAACAAAAGATTTTAGCGGTATAATGTATGTCTTCTCTGTTAAACAATATCGAGGCATATGTTTCTCCATGCACCTCCCAAGGGTTGTAGTACTATGTCAAAGCACAAACAGAATAACGCACAATTAATCCATATGCCAACTTTATATCCAAAGCATCCAAAATAACTTCTTCTGTGCTGCTTACAAAATTGTAAATACACGAATGCAAGTAGAGCACTATACAACTAGTGGGTTAATTTTATCCATGATCACTGAACTTTAATCAAATTATATAATAATTATAAAAGAGATTTTTTTTCATAAAAATCACTGAATTTTGCAAATTTATACAGCAAAGTTATTTTGACCAGATTCCGGCAAAAAAATTGCCAGAAAATTCACGTGTCAAATTGCTAACGTCGCAAGTCCAGATGATGACACGTGAACTTTCCGGTGATTTTTTTGTTGGAATCCGGTCAAAGTGATTTTATTGTATAAATTTGTAAAATTAAATGATTTTTATTAAAAAAAATTTTCTTTTATAATTATCGAGTAATTTTATCACAAGTCCAGTGATCACGAGTGAAACTAACCCCGTAACTAGTTTGTGAGATTAGTTCCTCAGATCATGGCAATATAGCAAGCAATAAGCATCTAAATAAGAAGCAGGCACACATCGAAAACAGCAAAAGATATATGATTCCTTTATGCGGTAACTGATGCACAAAAATATGCATTAAACTTGGAGCAAGCAAGCCAGATTCATGTTGAAAGTCCTAATAATTCTATCTTATTGATTCATGTACTCAGAAAATTTGAAGCTGAAATAACATCAATATAAAATAAAATAAAATACACAAAAGGAAAAGCAAAGATGAATACTTTGCACATTTCAATTCCGAATTGAAATAGATTAATCCCATTGCACTTCAAAAACTCTTTATTGGCGTCCGGATATGGTTCGGGGCAAAGATATCTATACACAAATCCAATATCATGGTTATAAATAGAGTATAATGCCAAAAAGAAAAAATGCATCTTTAATTTCGTGGAATGTTAGACTTACACAATCGAACGGAGGCCTAGGGATTTCAAAAAACTGAAATTGGCAGAATCAGGAAAACCAGACCTAAAGATGCCGATATCCACCATGGCGAAGTTCAGAGGCGGAACGAGCAGCTCCTCTCCATCTCGGTCATTATCGATGGCATCTCCGGTGGTCAGGGACTTCGCAAGCGGCGAAGATTCGATGTCAGTGCAAATCTCCCCATCCAATTTATCAAGCATCATAGCTTTGGCGCCAAAAAATTTGAAAAGCGGGAAAGAGAATTGAGTGGTAGAGTAATTAAGAAGGGATTCAAAGATAGAATCTTTAGATAATTGGGATTCTCCTATGAGTGGAGTTTTATAGGACAGGGGGATCGGAAGATAAGTTGGACGAATTGGGATTTACAAGTATTTAATATAAATTAGGCACTACTGACTTTATACCTTGCACTCCATTCTCTGCCAAGTTTTTAAATTTATAAATTTCTACTAATTAATATAAGAATTGGCATAGAATTTCAAAAAATCATGACAAAAAAGTTTTAAAATTGGTAAATAAAATGAAAGGAAAAGGTTGAAATTCAAGTGGAAAACAAAGTTCTCCTTTGAATTGTCTTGGTAGGGAAGATGATGCTTCCACTTAAGAGAATATTCTTTTATATCCATTGGAATATTTGTTTGTACATTCTCAAAGGCCCATAAGATATATTGTTTAGGCCAAATGGCCCAAATTAATGAAGATATCTAAGGCTGATATGTCCAGATGGGGTATTACTAGAGTTAGATTCTGGGGAACCAATCTCATTGTGTCGCAAGTAGGGGTGTTCAAAACCCGAACCGACCCGAATAACCCGAACCGAACAAGCTATTCGGGTAGGGTTGTTAGGGTTATTAGGGTAGGGTAGGGTTGAGGGTTTGAGGCTAATTCGGGTTCGGGTTCGGGTCGGGTGAAACCTTGATTAACCCGAACCGCCCGATTAACAACTCAAAACTCACCGTTTTATGATTTTTATCCATACTATAAATGGACTAATTTTCTGCCTTCCACAGTTCACGCCTCTTCTCTTCTACAGCCAAAAACCAAAATCCCTAATTTCTCATCTCACCCTCGCCTCATCGCCACGACGCCACCCCATCCCATTCTCGTTGCACCGGCCACCAGCCACCAGCCGGCCACCAGCTACTCCACCGGCCACCAGCTACTCTCCTTCTTGGCAAATTTTGTCCACAGGTTATTATCTATTTAATATCTCTGCAAATTTTATTTTGTTTTTCTTCCATTTTTCTTTAAGATTGATATTAAAGTTTCTTCTCTCTTTTGTATAAATCACGTATGTACGGATTCTCATCCGAATTTGTGTAATTAACATTTTGCATTTTTTTTCTGGGATGCGTAATCCTTGGTTACAATACTAAATCAAAATGTTTTTCAAAACTCTTTTTACACTTTTAATTGAATTCTAATTATCAGACTAATTTTTCATAATTAGAGAGAGCAATTTGCTGGCTTATCTTCTTTCAGTAGCAGAATTTGATTAATATATATAAGAGAGAGCAATTTTGTAGATATATATATATATATATATATATATATATATATATATATATATATATATATATATATATATATATATATATATATATATATATATAACGTCAGCTTTCTAAATGTTAAGCTGAATGTGTCTGATCCTAAAAGATGATTCTTCCTTTCAAGTAGTAGGAGAAGCCTTCTTACAGGGAGTTTCCAGTGGTATTTCTGAGGAAGCTATAAAGTTAGAATTTCACATACCGAATTTCTGTTTCTTCGCATGATTTTGAGAAAAGTTGTTGAAAAAACTGCGACAAAATAAAATGCCTGAATAAATTTTATTTTTCTTTTTATAACTCTTGGTTTTTTTTCATATATAGGCTGGGCCTTTTACAATGAACTGGCTAAGCCTCTTTTGAAAGCAAAGGATATCGACTGAATCCATATGTTTGAAAAGAGACGTGTTATGGAGGTGACAAAATGCCATATAAATGTGGCAATGTAAAAAATTAATGAATGTGTAAATTAATGCATCTCTATATACATCAAAATTAATGTGTTAACGAAAGTCAACTTAAAGCTAATCAGGAGGCCTCATCAAGTGTTAATCAAGAAACATCATCAAGCGTTAACCAAAAAACATCTTCAACAAATTTGGAGAATATTAATCTAGATGATTGAGTCATTAATAGTAAGGTAAATTTAATTTAAGCACAATTTAGATTGCATTTTGTTTGCTATTTGTTATTAATTTCATATTTTATAATTTTTTATATATAATTTATATGCTAGGTGGACATGAAGTAATTGAAGATCGAAGATGATGGTGTTCCTTTATGGCATATTTTATTATTTGCGTTTGGATAATTATTTTTGAATTATTATATTATGTGTGTTTGAACAATTCTTAAATTATTAGTTGTTAAATATTATATAATGTGTGTTTAAAAAATGTTTACATTGTCAATTGCTATTTATTATATGATGTGTGATTGAAGAATTTATTTGGATTTTATTTATTGTAAATTTTTTTATTTGGATTTTAATATAATTTTTGTCATGTAAATAGAAAGAGAAATTTTTTTTATTTTAAAAATATATTTCGGGTTATTCGGGTGGGCCCCGAATAACTGCGGGTTGTTCGGGTAGGGGCTCCGAACTATTAATAGGGTAGGATAGGATTGAGATTTATAGTGTTGTTCGGGTTTCGGGTTGTTCGGGTTCGGGTCGGGTTGACCCAAACCCGCCCAATGAACACCCCTAGTCGCAAGGCTTTTACAGGCAATGGAGGGAAGACAATACGAGATGAGGGATATGAGGATAAAGAAGGAAATATCATTTGTATTCCATTCGATTTTGTTTTTACGTCATTTAACATGTCTAGAAAATTGAAACAGTAGATCGCACTATCGTTACTCGTTTGGCTATTATATATTACTGCATAGAAATGTGACGACGATAGAGAAGTTAATGGGATATAAAGCTATTTCTTTGAGCCTATCAAGTGGAGAAAAGTGTACATAAGGTTCTTTTTCTAAATAGTTTATTTTTCCCCATTCTAAGTTGGGCAACAAACCAAGATAGGTAAAGAATATATAGCAAAGCAAATGACATGACCTACACGTCTAAAACCATACAATAAAACTGGTGGTTGAGGCTGCATGGGTGGCTTTGTGACCTGTGACATCAATTTCTAATGTTTTTCTATTCTTTTCTGATATGAGTCCAACTTCTTTAAAAAACCATAGAAAAAGAAAAATCTTTTTGCCTATTGCATAACTTGGTAGTTCTTGTAACAAAGAAACGGAAGAACTTGGTAATTCTACTAATCATGAGATTTCATGCTTGAAAATACATGCAGTTGCTAACAATTTCAGATCTGTAACCCACAAAATTCTTCTCATTTCCATGGCCTCTGAACGTCCGGAGCTGAAGTATTGGTAGAATTAAAAGGTTTAGTTTGGCTACATGCAGTCTAAATTCCAGACAACCAAAACTAGTCAAGACAGCTAAATAGATAGGCATAAAAGCACGAAAAGGCCAAACACATACTAACCAGCATATTGTCTTTAACATCCCATAAGCGCAATGTGCCGTCCGCAGATGCAGAAGCCAGTTCATTGGTAGACAAAAATTTCACATATGAAATAGCTTTCCTATGCCCTTTGAATACACAAAGTTCTTGGCTAATATTTCTCAAGTCATAATAGTGTATGCGATGGTCCGCAGAACCCACATAAATTCAGAATTACGTCTCCTCAATATGAATTTGGTCCATAATTGAACTAATGGATCGAATTGATATATAATTTCGAACAAAAATTAGGTAATGGAAAGCCAAAAAAAAAAAAACGCTTTTCCATATGTAGCAGATCAATATGAAGTTATCGTTAGCAGTAGGCATGACAAGAAAAGATTATACAATTCAACAATTACAAGATAAAATATGCCAGAATGCAAATACGAATAGCGAGGACTGAACAAAGATGCAATGCCACAAATATGCTGGATCCAGGATTATACTTGACAGAACAAATATTTGCTTTCATATCAATGCTGAGAACACTTGTCTCTTGTTTCGTGCGCCAAATTTTGACCTGTTCAATATAGGCAAATGGAGAAACATAACCTAATCGGTTCTTGATGTAGAATCAATTAGAAGTTGGTCCCTATACTGAACTCTATATGGAATAACTTTACTTATACAAAATAGAGTTATCATTTTACACGACCATACCTCTCCTTCAATGGACTAGACCACACTGTATACTATGGCCATTGCATTTCCTCCTCTTCTAAGATTTTACATTTATTTTTCCATAAAATACATGTTCAAACAGGTACCTTACAATTACCTTGCAGTCATCACTCCCAGATACAAGTATTGATGGTTCAGTATGTGAAAAATCCACACTCCAAGCTCGTTTATCATGCTCCTCATATTCCATGATGCTCTAATGGAAAATAATATTTTCCAATGTTAGTTGACAATTCAGTTTGAAGAAAAGAGAAGTACATCAAGGAAATTTACAAATATGTAAGAACCATTACCCAGTTGTAATAATAAAAGTCCTGAAATAGCAATTAATTCAAGGCCTGAGAGGTAAAGGTGCTGAGGGTCACCATTTATGATGTATGAATGCACAGTTCAGTCTGCCAAGAGCATAAGGCGTAGAATGATTCTAACAAAAGTGAAGAAAAAAATGAAAAATATGTACCCGATGAGTGTTGGCATTCTATACAGTTACTATCCCCTCATAGTCACTACTAGCAGTTTGATTTTTCATGCATTTGTTCCAACTTAAGCAACTTAGTTTAGACCGTGCAGGCATTTCTGCAATAGGACAGAGTATATCTGTTGGTTCATTCACCACCTGGAAAGCAATGATATCAGTAATATTTGAATGGCTGATTCAAGACATGACGATCAGAATTCATACTGGCCTATGCATAATTTCCAAGCAATCATGAGCTGAAAGTGCCAATGAGTCAACCGTTCATGGCATGTTAGCTCTGTTGTGAAGACATTATAATTGATTCTTGTTGCATCAGAAAATTAGAGCATCAAATCCATACCCTGGAACACTTTGACCATTCTTTAAACTAGAAAATCTGTGGGATTCTTAATTTCATTCTAAAGTTGTATACCCAGAACTTACTGAGAAAAAATCAAAAACCTTAATCCGTCTAGAAACTCCAGCGGTGGCAAACAATTGATCATCACGGTCAAATTCAATGCTGCAAAACAATGGAAGTATTACTATACAAGAAAGACGAGACATGAAGTCAAATTACTGTAAACTTAACTAGTTTCGTCAAAATAAGTAGCAAGAGTAAGAAAATGAAGATCTTTTACAATTGCATAATGAGTACCAAAGAGCAGCTAACTAGTTTTTTCTCCAAACACCCAATATGTATTCAGTATGTTATGATATTTGGCCAATGATGATGCAATTATTATTGTTTATTTGCAAGCAAAAACTCCTAGAACTTTTTTTTTTTTCTTTCTGAAACAAAATCACTATATAAAATATTGTTGCAATGAAATGTACTACATTAACCTGTTTAGTAATAGTAGCAGGGGAAATGGTAGTTTGCTCGAAACTTGAAAATGTCAGCCAATTAATTTCTTCAAGTATCTTGACTCATTCTGCTTCTTATTTTTAATAACTTTACATAACAATGGCAGATGCCTCAAGTTACCTGGACAAAATATCTGCAGAGTGGAAGATGTCCGCATGTCTGAGTTCAGCAATGACCCTCAACTGTCTAATGCCAACAAGCAAAAATATTTCATAAGTGACTCAAGCAGATAATTATCCATATGTTATAACACAAAAACGCACAGCAGCCTTAGTAGCTATGTTCACAATAAACTAAAGATTGACAGCTAAATTCATAGTAGTAAATTTGACCACCTGTATCATGTAAAATTCGTCAGCACGGATTCAAAGTCCTCAAGACCAGGACCATACCCATCTCTACTCATGACGTTTTTATCCTTTTCTTCCAGTTTGGGTACTAGTCTGGCCCAACACCGACGTTTTTGAAAGTAATACTCTTGTAGCTCATCGAACTATTGCAAGGGAAGATGCGTGAGAAACCAAGTGGGTAATTGAATTAATTTAAACAAATCAGTAATTAAAAAAAGGATAAAAAATGCTTTTACCAGCCTACAGAAATGTATTACATGAACAATTAAACAATTCATTTGGGAATCCTCTGTGCTCATTTCCAGACTTAGAAGCCCTTACAAAATACTTCTTCAGCTATTCAATCATACACTCACAGACCAGGGTGAGGATGCGGGATGCCATACAAGATGTTTTCCCACTAACTAACCTGCTCATGGATCCTGTCTTTTCCTGTTAGAGTCAATCCTGATTGAATAGCAGGTTTAGAATCGGGATCACCCCCAAAGCATATTTGGTTTTGATGAGTATATGTCCCTTTCCCCATTTAACGCCATTCTACGTCTCTCAATGGCCTCAATGTCCTCCATGATACATTGCAGATCTGTTTGAATCTATATAAGGAAGAGAAGAATGTCACAAGATCAAACAGCTACTGGAGCTTATTAATTGGTCTTCAACAAAATTATATGTAGGAATCTGATTACTTAATACTTAGAAATCTTCTCTTGCACAGCTTTCAAAACTACTAGACAATGATACATGCTCTGTCAGCTAGACAATATAATTATTGGTTGTATAGTTCTGACGATGCTATAATAACTTCCTAGTGACAGAACAAGGTCCCCAGAATTATTTTGAGAAATTTATCTATAATGACGCTATAAACTAATTATTTGTAGTAGAAACTAGCATCTCGCATCCACGAATTAACTAATGCTGTAATAGACATGCAACAAAGTACTCAACAGAATGCTTGCTTGATGTAGCAGAAAACAGATGAGTTTCAGAAGAAAACGGAGGAGTTCCAGACACAGTTTTTGGGTTGGATGAAACGTATGGAGAAGCAAACCTCCATGGGAGAGGAGTATATTTCGAGGGGAGGCACTAATCTGATGGGAACAGGGTATATAACGGGTCAGACTCCAGTACAAACAATAGAGTATACTATGAAACCAGATTATTTCGCAGATCCAAATGGCCTATTTAAGAAGATGAAACTTCCGAGTTTTAATGGAACTGATCCTCGAGGTTGGATTACTAAGGTAGAGACCTACTTCCGAATTAATCAAATACCCTCTAACATGAAGATAAATGTAGCTGAAATTTGTATGGAAGGATCCACCATTAATTGGTTTTCCATGCTTCTTAACACCCAACCGGAGCTGACTTGGGAGCGATTCAAGTTGGAGTTCACACGCCGATTTAGTAGTGGTCGATCCACTAGTCCTTTTGAGGACCTAGCCGATCTTCACCAATACGGGAGTATAGAGGAGTATATAGAACTTTTTGAATTGGTGGCCACTGCCGCTCCTGGTTTGCCGAAGGAACAGTATATTGGATACTTTGTGAGTGGCCTTAGGGATGAGATCAAAGGATGGATTAAAGTTCATCAACCTGAAGATCGAGTGGAGGCTATGAGGTTAGCAAGATCCATCGAAGCTTCTCTGCAAATGGGAAAGACAGGACCGGGAACTGCCAAAGCAAATGGGTCTGTGATGAAGGAGATGCAAGGGAGGAATCAACTGGGCTACAACCCAAGCAACAGTCGGTTGAATACTTGGGCCATGTGATTAATGGTGAAGGGGTGTTAATCGATTCGAGTAAAGTTAAAGCAGTGCAGGATTGGCCAACTCCCACAACAGTCAAGGGCATGCGCGGTTTCCTTGGGCTCACGGGGCATTACCCGAAGTTCATTGAAGGGTATGGGAAAATAGCTAAACCGCTTACTGAATTGACGAAGAAGGATGGATTTAAATGGAATCCTGTAGCACAAGCCTTTGAGGACCTTAAATAGAGGCTAACATCAACCCCATTATTAGCCTTGCCAAATTTTTCAAAGCCATTTGAATTAGAATGCGATGCGTCGGAAGGAGGAGTAGGGGCTGTTCTAATGCAGAATCGACGACCAATTGCATATTTCAGCAAGGCTTTATCGCCACAGAATCTCAGTAAATCAGCATATGCGAAGGAAGTCATGGCCATTGTCTTGGCAATCATTCATTGGCGACCTTACCTGTGGGGGCATTCCTTTGTAGTCTACACGGATCAGCAAAGCATCCGTCAGTTGCTGCACCAAAGAATCACTACTATGGATCAACAGAACTGGCTTGCTAAACTCATGGGTTACAGGTTTGAAGTCAAATACAAACCTGGGAAGGATAACCGCGCTGCTGATGCTCTCTCAAGGGCCACGGGTATGACAGGGGAGTTGCAGGCTGTTTGGGTTATGCCTCGTTGGTTAGATGGGCCTGCCTTGAACCATGGAATAGACAACGATCCGCAATTACAAAGAATACTTGCAGATTTGCGACAGAATCCACGCTCCCATCTTGGCTTTGTAGAGCGACATGGTAACCTCTATTTCAAGAACCGGTTAGTTACTCCTGCTTCTTCCCACTGGATTCCTATTTTACTGACAGAATTCCATGCTAGTCCATCTGGTGGACATTCTGATTATTATAGAACATATAGGTGGCTGGCTTCACTTTTTTATTGGAGGGGCATGACTAAGGCAGTGCAGCGCTTTGTCCAAGCATGTGATGTCTGCCAGCGATTCAAAGCTTCCACCTTAGTCCCTGGCGGATTATTACAACCTTTGGCTGTACCCGAACAGATCTGGGAAGACATATCAATGGATTTCATCACGGGTTTGCCACGCTCCAAAAGCTTTGATACCATTTGGGTGGTGGTGGATCGGTTGTCAAAGTATGCTCACTTTATCCCATTAAAACATCCATTCACTGCTCGATCCCTGGCTGAAGTTTTTCTTCGGGAGGTTATCCGACTTCATAGGCTACCCAAGTCCATTCTCAGTGATCGGGATCCTTTGTTTGTCAACAGGTTTTGGCAAGAAATCTTCAAGATGCAAGGAACTCAACTCAAATTCAGCTCCGCCTACCATCCCCAAACCAATGGTCAAACGGAAGTGGTGAATCGCTGTGTCGAAACTTACTTACGATGCTTTGCAATTGATCAACCGAAAACCTGGTCTTCGTGGGTGTCTTGGGCAGAATTCTGATATAATTCCAACTAACATGTATCAATTAACACCACTCCTTTTGAGGCAGTTTATGGACGCAAGGCACCAACTGTTTTCCAGTTCATTCCGAGGGAGGTTCAAGTAGCAGCAGTAGGGCGGGATTTAGTGGACCGTGATGAAGCTTTGCGTCAGTTGAAATCTCATTTAGCTCGGGCCCAAACTAAGATGAAGAATACAGCAGATCAACACCATAGGCACGTGGATTTCCAGGTGGGAGAATCGGTCTATGTCAAACTCCGTCCTCATCGCCAACATTCAGTAACTGCTAGGATAACTCCTAAGTTGGCTCCCCGATTTTATGGTCCTTTTCCTATTCTCCAGCGTCTTGGGCCGGTTGCTTACAAGTTGGACTTACCCCTGGGCGCTAAAATACATCCGGTTTTCCATGTGTCTTTACTAAAGCGTGCCATTGGACCAGTTCTAGCGGTGTCTCACTTTCCTGCAGGCATGGAACCGGATGAGGAAACCTTCCCTAATCCTCTCGGTATCTTGGCAAAGAGTACCATCTCTAAGCATGGAGAGGTTACTTCCCAATGGCTGATCCAATGGTGTGATGGAGGTATTGACAACGCTACGTGGGAGGATGAGTTTGTGATCCGACATCAGTTTCCTGATTTCAGTCTTGAGGACAAGACTGCTACCCCAACCGGTGGCACTGATGGAGAAGTTGCTGAACAAGAGGCATTCCAGGCCCAGAGGCCCACAACTTGGAGAGTTTATTCAAGGCGGTCCAACAAGAAGGCTGGGCAAGGAGAGCAAGCTGAGTTGGCAGCAGTTGGTTAGGACAAAGGGGGGGAATTATATATAAATAGGGGAATGATTAGAAATGCAAATATCGTGTGAATTGTTGGAAAAAGTATACTGTGAGTAAGGGAAGGAAGGAGGCAGGGTGTTTGGCTGCCCTTCCTGAAGAGTAGGCCTTTGCTTTTTCTTTTCTTTATGTTCTTATTTCCATTCTGGTTATTGTAACAGACATTGTATTGAACTCTGTTTGGAGAGAAATATACAGATTCTACTTTTGATTACTGGTTGTGTGATTGATTGCATTAAGCTGTTATCATCTTCTCTATCAATGTGCCACAGAAACATAAATTAATGTACCTCATCAAAATCTTCAAGCTTTTTCTTCCTGAGAGAACACAAGAAATCAAGTAAAATCTGCACGTTGGTCTCTGCTTCTTTTTACTCCATCTTTCATTTCTTCTCAGTAAGGAGGTACAGCAGCTCATCAATCTCCTTCCTTGATACTTCAAAACGCTGTCTAAGGGTCACAAAAAGAAAATCATTTCGTTGAAAACATTGCCTTATATTCAAAACCAAAGGAAACGGATGACTAATGCATAATTGATCTTCCAAGGTAAATATTATGCTGTAGGCATAGATTCAAAACATACAAATTCCATTAAGTGTTGCAAGTGAACTTATCCTCCAATTGTGATAGCAGTAACTGACCTGTTCCAATGCTTGACGTAGATGTTCCACTAGAGATATGCCGTTGGCTATTTGCGAAGCAGAAGTTCTCTTCAATATCTATGTGACTCAACACATGAAGAAGAAAGTAAATTAAACCTATTGAAACAAAAGCTTGAATAATAAAGCACCTAGAATTAGTGAAACCACCAACTTTGCTGTTCGCGAGTGTGAAAAAATTTCCACTTTTTACGCATCCTCATATCCCTATCGGCTTTCTCTTGACATGACATTTGCATCCTCTCAACGTAGACCATATGCATTCTAGTTATCTCTCGGATTTATTAATGATACTGTATATCACAAGATCATCTAGTTTTTATTTTTTATTTATTTTTTCTCATATAAAAATTATCTAAACAGTGAAGACGGCCAATCCAGCAGTGTGAAGTTAGATATATATTAGAATGCAAAAGATAGTAGAGGTGCAAATCAATGGTGGAAGCAGATGACAACTAATAGAAAAATAAAAACTGAGGAGACGATGAAGAGAACAAAAAGCGAACCTTGTCGAGCAAAATATTAGGAAAGATGAGGTTAGTGGTGAGATATTGAGCACACGAAGGGCAATTATTTTTATATCTCAAATGAGTGACAATGCACGTGTAACAGAAGCTATGGCCACAAACAGCGAGAAAAACATCCTTGATGATATGCATGCACATTGGACAGCACATATGCTTGTCGTAGTCAACCGTCTCCGACGAGGGCTGTGCGGAGGTAATTGGTTTTGAGGTCTCCGGTTTGACAGAGGGGACAAGCAAAGCAGGGGAGGCATCTTCTCCCAATACCATAATTATAGAGGTCTAATGCGCGTGGGTAAGAGTGGTGCCTGGTTTTGGGGATGCTTCAAATGAAATTGATGTGAAAATGAAGCAGTAATGAAATAGAGACCGTGGCGTAGAAAAGTACATTTTAAGATATTATTAGTGAAAAATGGTGAAAGCTCTGTGTGTAGAGAGAAAGAGAGAGTTTGTGAGGGTGACAAAGGATCACGTTCGTTTCCTTTGCAATGTGACATGGTGCCAAGCTTTTCTTTTTCCCATTCGGTGTGCCGTTGGTATTTTTTTTCAGAGAAGGACGTGCTTGCGCTTCATCTTTCCTTTGGAGACACCTCATAGGCCCATATATAATTATTATGTCACTATTTGCCCAATACAACCATATTATGCCCAACTTCAGGAACCCTTTCATGTCCTCTACTTAATCCACATTAGTATTGTTATTGGTTCAAGTGTGTCATGTCTCCTTTAAATTGGTTAAGTGCTTTCCTACTCGATTTCGAGTATTATGAACGACAAAAATTACCCTTAAATAATATTTTGATGAGTTTAAATCTTACCAAAAAAAAAATCAACAGTGTCCACATAAATCAATGCTAGAAGAGCTGAAGCAACAAAAACAAAAACAATACTCTTGAGATTGAGGTTGACGCTTCAACTCCATAAGTTGAGGGACTTGATAATTACAATAGATTTACACAACCAATACTTAAATCCCTTCCTCCAAAAAAAAAATATGAGGCAATTAGTTATAAAAATTGATACTGAAAATTTGTTGTCATAAGGAAATGAAATTTAATTTTTCCAGAGCCAAAAAGATGGACTTATAACCATCACTTCTTTTTCGTCCCCCACTATATACATTTGGTGTTACGTGGACATATAGGATTTATTCTGTGTTCCAGTATACCATTCTAAACTAATTTATATGTTGTTCTGTCTACTTTCTGGGTTCAATGGAGGGGATGCAAGAGATTTCTTTATACAATCAACAATCCCTTCACAGTCTGTTTCAGGAAGGATGCAGCCTGTTACATCCTCAAAACCATCTTCTGCATATGAATGAGGGGACCTGAGTTTCCCATGAGTTTGACAGGCCTTCATGGTCTTGCAGTGTTCTGCTTCATCGTCTCTTATATTCAAAAACACATCATACAGATTATCTGAAACACAAAAAAATAGAAAGAAACATAGTCCCTCTCGGTACATCTTCCCCCACAGCATCTTACATGAAGTTAAGGAGCTATAGAATTGTGAAAATTAAATTAAAAAAGACAATTTAAGGGCTTTGGTCCTTACTTATTTTTGGCCTTCGGGTATTGGGGGCTCTGGAAGTTTGAAATTCATCTGCGAAAAGAATTGGAGAAAATATCAGGTTTGTTTCCTACCTCTGGATACAATTCTAAATTGTCAAAGAGAAACTTACCAAATAAGTACAAGTCACCACCAGTATAGTATTTTACCGCAACTTCAGGAGCAGGCAATTTCTTCAAATCCTCTATGACAACAAATTAGACAACCATCGTATTTCAGAATTGGTGGTTAGATTGTGGAGGAACAAGAATATATATATATATATAATATCTAGCAATTTGCAATAGTATGTTTGACAAAACAGTGTCTATAACCTTGAACATAAAGCAATTTATGACATCATTGATCTGTGGATTTACTACTAGCATTCATGGGCTATACAATAATTCATAGTCAGGTTGGAAATCGAAGCCAAAATTTTAGATGACAAAGTATTTAGAACTAATGGTACATCCCGCCATCTCCAATTTTATGCCAAAAACATATGGAACTGTTAAAACATACCTCCTTGTGCCTTGATAAATTTGTCATAAGTTGAATATGCATGGCTTTCTACGCATTCAGAAAAGTGATCTGAAAATGCCAACAAAATTTAACAGATCAAAATCATCATTTTCAGATAAATGACTGCATATCAATAGCATTATGTGGTAGCTTATTTTAAGAAATTAATAAAAGTTGTTTTTGGAGGTCAAAATGAGAAGTAGCTCTACAATGTGATGCGTTTTCTCTTTCTGACAAAAATCAAGACATAAGAAAAAAGAAACCAACAAAGTTGCAACTTTTTCAGCCCTAATGGCACAGTTCCAAATGTATCGTATGGATTCAATTTATTAATATGCATAATATACAAAAAACAGATTAAGTTTGTGCAAGATGGACAGGCCTGCCAACTTGACATGCTTAGGCACAATCAAATAGTACACTTATACTTACATGCCATTCTTGGGCTCAATGCATACATGAGAACTGTCATAATATAATATGCAATTGCTATATGTTGAGCAAGAAACCGATCAAACCACCAAGCATTTCCCCCCAATTCCTGCAACCAAATCACCATCAGAATTAAGAAATACACAACAACCGCAGAAATCCAGTTAATTTGCAACAAATATATGCCTTTGGCCACATAGGCAAGCATGTGAGTTGCAACCCATCATCATTTAAAGTAGCTTTCACACTTCTTCGCTTCTATGGTTGATATGCTATGATCTTAATGAACTAAATTTTACTTCAACATTAAGTTTCAAATACATTCACTTTTACTAATTGCATCATATGCAAGATATCACGGATGGAAACCAAGACAACACAAGGGTCTATTTGGGTAGATTTAAGGTTGGTTAATAACCGACTTTAACATGTATAAAAAGGAGCCTTAGGCTCCACTTTATGTGTGTGTAGAAAACCAAGTGAGTGTGAGGTAAAGTTGACGAGTGAGTAAGAAGAAAATATTTCAGTGAGTGTGTGACGGGATGTGAGTGACAAAGTGGAAAAGAGTGTGAGAACTTTTTGTAACAGTTTTCAATTAATATATAAATATTTTACTCTTTCAATTTGATCCTCCACACTCTCTAATAAAATTCATCGGTAACAGGTATGGACCCCATTACTTGTCCAACAAATAAAAACTAGGAATAAAGCTACATGAATTGGGGAATTATAAACAATTGTATATGAACATAAATGTAAGTGATACCTACTTCCATGATGAGCAAATGGTGCATCTCGTTCCAGCTCTCAGCAAAATGTACTTTGAGATAATCTGCTCTTCTCCACCAACCAAAACTCTCATACATGTGAAGGACGGATATAAAAGCTGCCACATGCATAGTTGAAAATACCAGCATATAAAATTCAAAACAAATCCGGGACCAAAAGATTGTTGCAAAAACTATATAAACCCCAAAACCAAATTTGTAAGCTGAGAATATACACTGACGCTCAAATGTGCTCTGGGTCATACATCAGCTAGACAAAATTACAGATTGAACTTCCTACTACTCGTGATTTTATTACTCAAATTTAGTCTTCACGATTCTATATCCCATTTTCCGGACATCATTACCGTGATAATAAAAATCATGATCCATAAACAACATCTCTAACATTCAATGACTTAATGCTAATAGATAACCTTTTCAACTAATCAAAATAAATTGGAACATTAGCACGCACCAAAATAAGGAACTCTCGCAATAGTTTCCAACACAAAGAATCTTGCATAATCTCGGTCACGATACAAAGAATCTAGAATCTTTATCACTGAATCCTGAAAAGAAAGAAACGATAACAGCAATCAGATAATATTAACTCATGCTAAAAAGATAAGCTACTACAGACTATTTAGCTTTTACATCAAGCAAATCAACAAAAAGGTATATTTATATGCATATTTCATCACATAACTCGAATCATCAATGAAGTGGTAACATGCAAAATAGAAAAGATCAAACACGAATTTAAATAAAAAAAAAAAAGATCAAAAGAAGGTAACTTGCCGTGAGAAAGACATTCACAGATTGTTCAAACTTGATAACCCATCTCTCCAGAGCACCGGGTGATGAACTATCCAGTGGCTCACCACCTCCCCCTTTCCTCTCATCATCTGTTAAAGTTTTGGGTTGAAAATTTTCCTCCACCACCACTTTCTCTTCATTTTCTCGCAAAACTGTAGCTTGGACTCGAAAAAACTTTCTATATAAAAAAATTTGAACTTCATTACCAAAATCAAAAAATAGTCAACATAAAAACTAAACTAAAAGAAATTTGATAGCTAACTGCTTACCCAGTGGCTTTCAATCTGTGGGAAGAGAGGGTATTATATCGCACAACATTTTGGGAGATGAAAGAAGGGATTTTACAATTTCTGGATGAGACCGAGATTGCAAACAAAGCCGGTGGGAGACTTATCGCCATTTTAGCTCACTGATGACAAAAGACTATGGCGGAAATATGCAAACAAATTGAGATGGTCCTGCCGCTGATGGAGAAGATTTTAATTTTCGGGGCAATGGCAGTCGAAAATTGTCGTTGGGGGGGAATAGTCGTAAAAAGCGATTGGAGCACGACGTTTGGCCAACAATGGCAGTTTCTGTGAGCGGATATTCCTCCTAGAAGAGTATTTGGACCAGGAACCAGTGGCCCAGGGCTTTTTCGATTTGGTCCGGGCCTCAAATTTTAGTCTTTCACATTATTTCAGCCCCATTAGATATGACTTCATTCTCATCTCGATTCTCAACTCCAAAACTGTCTCTATCCATGGAGGTAACTACCACCTACTTTTTTAAGTGTGAAGTTGAAAACTTTGACACTCTCAAAACATACCAAAGCTTGTCTTGGTGAGTTTTACCTATTTTATAAAGATGGATGCCCCGTCGTCACTCGATTAGTTCTATATTGTTGAAAATTGTCACTTTAATTCAATATTCAACAAGCAAATGCAACTTGTGATGTTAATGCATCCAGAGAGAACAAATGAACTTGCGTGTTATTTAAGCCAGGCAATACAGCACTCGGTGACATAAGGCAAAGTCTGATAGGTCGATGTGTATCTTGGTTTCCAGTTTTCACATCCAGGACCCAGCGCCCATCTTTAATAGGTAAAATAATAGACTGAAGGAATAAAAGGAACTCTCTTTTCTTTTTTTATTTCTCTTTGCCTTCCCTCAGATTCATGGTCTGGAGTTCCCTAGTTTATATGCATTCTTCTTATACTCAGATTCTCACCTCCTTAAAGTTCCCAAAGCTATGGAAAATGAAGGAGAGCCTTTCATTTCCAATAACAAGGGAAATTTGGGCTACTTTAACAACGAAGGCTTTGAATTAAAGAGCTTTAGATTATGCCTCAGCTGGGTATTTGTTGATCAATCAAGCATATGGAAGACCGGTCTCTCATGGTCAATTTTCTCCCTTTTGGCCATTGTTTGTCCTATCGTTTCTCACTTCATTCTTTTGTGCTCAAATTGCGATTCTCAGCATCAAAGGCCTTATGATACAGTCGTCCAATTATCTCTTTCCATATTTGCTGCAATTTCATTTTTGACTCTATCTCATTGGTCTCGCAAATATGGTCTTGAGAGATTCCTGTTTCTGGACAAACTTGATGATGAAAGTGAGAGGATTCGCCAAGGATATAGACAGCAGCTCCAGGTACGTTTTCTCTTTCTCATCAATTTTTCTATTATACCTATGGACATTAGATCTACCTGGTTAATGTATCAACCAAGTCAAATCAAAATCTCAGTTTTTTCTTCATCAATTCAAAGTCTCAATTTTTCTTTATGGGTATGATATATTAGTAATTTTGAGTGATCAGGAACTTATTTTTGATATCTTTTTTATCAAGAGCTCTGCAGATATATCAATAAGAATCAAAATAATTACTCTTATATCTGCAATCATATTTGTAATCCCTTTTCTTTTTTAGGGTGAAAGGATGGATTTGAAACCCAGCTACACTCTAAAGCCCCTTAACATATCAAATCAATATGTCCATACTTTTTAATTATCTCTAATAACAAGCGCTTGGTCTGCTTTTCTTTTATCAGATTGATGTTGTTAACAATTGATGTTGTTAAATTGTTATTGTGAAGCCACTTTATGATCTCGCATGTCTGTCTGAAAAATTGTAACAATTGAGTAACATGATTTTAGATATAGAGAATATTTGTCAAACTTTGTTTACATCATCAGATAGTAAATAGAGTATCAGAAGAAAGATAACTAATTTTCCCTGTTGCAGTAAGCAATCTGATACTTGAGACGACAAAGAAGGGCCATAAATTACTCGGTCACCATTGCAGACAAGTAAACTTATACCAAAATTTGGGAGTGAGCTAAAATGTGAACTTTATTCTTGCAGAGGTCCTTGAAACTGATGTGCATTTTTGTTCTGCCCTGCTTCGTGGTTGAGAGTGCATATAGAATATGGTGGTATGTCACGGGAGCTGCTGAAATACCCTACTACATAAACATGTTCGTCAGTGACACCATTGCCTGCACATTGCAGCTGTGTTCGTGGGTGTATAGAATATCAATTTACATTCTCATCTGCATTCTCTACAAACTTATTTGCTCCCTACAAATACTTAGACTTGAGGAATTTGCTCAAGTATTTCAAAAGGAAAGCGATGTTGGTTCAATCCTAAGAGAGCACCTCCGGACCAGAAGAAATCTTCGTGTCATAAGCCATCGATTTCGAAGGTTTATCTTGCTATCTTTGATTTTGGTCACTGCGAGTCAGTTTATTTCCTTGCTGGTCACCACAAGATCCAGTGCTAATAACAACATCTTTGAGGCTGCAGAACTCTTGGTATGGTATCTGATTTGTACCTTAGATAAAAATTTTGTGTTTGCTAGTTACATTCATGGAAGAAAAACAAATTAATGAGAATAATCAATCTTTCAATATTATGGGAGCAGCTATGTTCCATTAATCTGGTGACAGGCTTGTTCATATGCCTGAGAAGTGCAACGAAGATCACACACAAAGCGCAGTCTGTTACGAGCCTGGCTACAAAGTGGCACATCTGCTCCACAATCAACTCTTATGATGACATGGATGGTGAGACTCCCTCATATCAGATAAATGATGGGCGCCCTTTGGACATTGATTTGGTTTTGGATGATGAGGATGATGATGCAGAAGATGATTCAGACTATAGCACAAAAATGATGCCAATTTTTGCACACACAATCTCATTCCAAAAGAGGCAGGCCTTAGGTTAGTGATGGGACAAACTATCTGCACCAGTTTTGGTTATTCATATGTATGTAAATTAATCATTGAATGATTTTTGCAGTGACATATCTCGAAAACAATAGGGCAGGAATGACAGTTTATGGGTTCATGATGGACAGAACATGGCTCCACACCATATTTGGCGTTGAACTGGCTTTACTACTCTGGTTGCTCAACAAGACAATTGGTATAAATTAATCTTTTCTATGTTTCTCTTGACACTATGAGTTAATGTATGGAAAATCACACAAAATATTAATCTTCATTTTTTTTAATCTTTAAATTCACAGTGAATTGGTCATGAAATCGCCTGGAATCTATTGATGAAAGTTCCATCCGAGCAATTTATCAGTCTGCACTGATTACAATGTGAGGCATAAATGGCAATAGTAGTTGATGGAGCATATTACATGACTATACTCTGAAAGAAGGGCGGCGTACTACCGTCTACATGCATCATGTTGTAGTGAAGAGAATATTGTTTCACTGTGTTAACTATGTAATCAATAGGAATCTGCAGGTCTCATGCCAGTGATGTTGCATGAAATAAGAGAATTGAATTGATTCGGGATGTGGTTTACAACTTTTCAGAAAATGCAAATCCGTGTACAAAATGTGTTACAATGACATTTATATTAAATGATTGTAATTTTAAAAGTTTATTTTCTAATTCCAATTACACAGAACTTCATTGGATGGGATACTGGATACAACAGACAGATGAGGACAAAACAATCTTCTTCATTCATGGCAATAAGTATTTTTAAATGGCTTGGTAACGGATTTATATTGGCTCTGTTATACATTAAAGTTAACGAATCATTCACTTGGCCGGCTAATGATCATCGCTGTTTCCACCGCTAAATGGTCCAACATATGTCCATAATTAATTATTTTCATACTTCTTCCTTCTTGAGGGTTTCCTATATCAAAACTTCGGAAGACATAACTAGTTAGCCTGCCTGCTCGATGGCCGTAAGGAGTCTTTTAACCATAACTGTGCTTCCTCTTCTTTTTGTAAGGGAACTTTCTTCAGATTGATCTGATTTATTTCTATGCAGGAACATTCCCATGTACCAAAATTTGGAAACTGGGATGATGATAACATACCATACACTGCATACTTTGAGAATGCTCGGAAAGACAAAACAAGTGGGAATGTGGTGATAAACCCAAATGATCCAGAGCAAAATCCAGTGGCCTTCATGAACCTGCATAAAAGAGATCATAAAATGGAAAGCCAAGAACTGGATCTGAGTTTTGGCCAGACTCCTTACCATCATCACTCTGTTTCTCGAGAAAAACATCGAAAGAACATTGCCACCCACAAGAGAAACACATCGGGATCAGCCGGCAATAGTAATATAAGCAGTTCTGAGGGCTATAATAACACCTTATCTGCATCAACTGGGTCACAACAACATAGAAAGACAAGTGACAATACAGTACGTGGCTACTAACTAGGATTTTTTCTTTGAGTATATATAAATTATGATTTTGTTGATGAATGATGTACGTGGATGCATGAATGTTAGCATCATAGGGCAGCATCAATTCCTAAATTTGGAGCTTGGGATGAAGCTGACCCCTCTTCAGGAGAAGGTGTTAGTGTTGTTTTCAACAGAGTGAAAGAGGAAAAACATATTGCATCTACTACGTTCCCATCTCGCCACACACACCAATCATATTCTTCCCATGAACAAAGCAACCACAAAACTTCTTCACCTCCTAGATCCAAGGTAAGTTGATTATATGAAGCTCATGCCTGGAAAGTTGGAAACTTTGGTATTTGAATCTTCTTTATTTATCGTGCAGTTCTGTTGCTGTCCATTTCCATGCGGAAGAAAGTGATCAAGACAAGAAATTTCATTTGATGGCCGGATTGGTGTTTTTTGTTCTTCTATTGATCACTTAAAGATTTGTACAATTTAATTTTTCGAATTCATTTTACTACTACCATCTTTTCTTTCCATCTTGATATTCCTGTTCATTTATTTATTGTCTAATGTTAATTTAATACTAATACAATTAAAATCTATTGTAAGTTTATATTAAAACTAAGTTAAGATTAGCATTGTGCTATGCAAAGTATTGGTGGTGGAGGCAATCAATTTTCCATGTTGAATATTCCTAATTGACGCAGCATGTAATCATTTTTCCAATAGCTTCCAATTCCATTAAAATTATGGTGTGGGCCCTTTTGTCACAGCCCATCACACCACCCTGCAGGCCTCATTCCTAATCAAAATTCAAATTCCACGAAAGGACACTCTTTTTTGCTTATCTTCTGTATTCATTTACCCTTTTCTTTATATATATATATATGGGAAGAGAAAGGAGCGAAAACCGGTTGCCAGTAATATACGCTGTTTGTAATTTGCCCACTGAAATCTTTTCGATTATACAAAATTACCAATTCAAATTTTGAATTTTGAATTTTTTCATCAAAATTCGAAAAGTATTCATTTTCTTTTTATCTAAAATTTTCAATCCAAATTCAAAATAGTATCCATTTATATTTTATCTGAATTTTTCATCCAAAATTCAAAAAAAATATATATTTTTAAAAGATATTATTTTACTTTTTATCTAAATTTTTCAACCAAAATTTAACGGGATATACCTTTATTTTTTGACTAAATTTTTCAAACAAAAATCAAAAGAATATCTCTTTATTTTTTATCTGAATTTTTTAACCAAAATTCAAAAAAATATCACTTTGCTATTTATTTGAATTTTTCCTCAAAATTCAAAGGGGTACGCTTTTACTTTTTATCTTAGATTCTTAACAAAAATTCAAAGAGATATCAAACCTCAATAAAAATTAAAAAGGGTATCACTTTCTTTTTATCCGAATTTTTTTCACAAAACTCAATGAGGCATCATATTACTGTTTATCTAAATTTTTCAATCAAAATTCAAAGGGGTATTTCTTTATTTTTTGTTTGAATTTTTCAAATAAAACTTAGAGGGCTATCCCTCAACTTTTTGTTTGAAATTTTCAATCAAAACTCAAAAGGCTACTCTTTTGCTTTTTATTTAAATTTTTCAACCAAAAACTCAAAGAGATACACTTTTTCTTTTTGTTAAAAGTTTTTAACCAAAATTAAAATGGTACATCTTTACTTTTTGCCTGCATTTTTCACCCAACTGGTACCCTTTTACTTTTTGTTTTAATTTTTTTACCAAAATTCCAATGGATACTTTTATTTTTTGCCTTAGTTATTCACTCAAAATTCAAAGAGATACCCATTTGCTTCTTGTTTAAATTTTTAGACCTAAACTCAAAGGGATATCTTTTTGCTTTTTGTCAAAATTTTTTAATCAAACCACAAAAGGGTGCCCTTTTGCTTTTTGTCAGAAGTTTTCAACCAAAAACTCAAAAATATATCCATTTACTTTTTGCATGAATTTTTCATTCAAAACTCATAATGGTACCCCATTGATTTTTGTCTGTATTTTTCAACTAAAAATTTAAAAGAGTACCCATTTGCTTTTTACCAAAACTTTTCACACAACACTTAAAGGGGTACCCCTTTTCTTTTAATCTAAGTTTTTCAACCAAAATTCAAATAAGTATCCAATTGCTTTTTGCCTTAGTTTTTCACACAAAACTGAAATGGGTATACTTTTGCTTTTTACCTGAGTTATTCACCCAAAACTCAAAGGGGTACCCTTTTGCTTTTTGTCTAAAACTTTTAACCAAAACATAAAGGAGTACTCCTTTGTTTTTTACCTTAATTTTTCAGCTAAAACTTAAAAGGGCACCTTTTTGCTTTTTGCCTAAATTTTGCACCCGAAAATTAAAGGAATATCCCTTTGGTTTTTATTTGAATGTTTCAACAAAAAACTCAAACGAATATTCATTTACTTTGTTGTTTGAATTTTTCAACTAAAATTCAAAGGTGTACCCCTTTGCTTTTTACCTGAATTTTTTATTCAAAACTCTAAACAATACCCATTTAGTTTTGTATTTGAATTTTTCAAAAGGGGTACCCTTTTGCTTTTTGTTTGAAATTTTAAACCAAAAACTCAAAGGAATAGCCATTTACTTTTAGTCTGAGTTTTTCAACCAAAATTCAAATCGGTACCCCATTGCTTTTTTCCTTAGTTTTCATCCAAAACTGAATGGGATACAAATTTGCTTTTCACCCAAAACTAAAAAGGGTACCCCTTTATTTTTTATCTGAAATTTTCAACCGAAACTCAAAAGGATACCCTTTTACTTTTTACCTAAGTTTTTCATCAAAAACTCAATAGGGTACTCCTTTTCTTTTTGCCTTAGTTTTCATCTAAAATTTTAAAAGGTACACATTTGCTCTTTGCTTGAGTTTTTCATCCAAAACTCAAAGGGGTACCTCTTTATTTTTTACCATAGTTTTTTTCCAAAACTCGAAAGGTAACCCTTTTCTTTTAAAATTTTCAACTGAAAACTCAAAGAAATACTCATTTTTTTATCTAAATTTTTTAAGCAAAACTAAAAGGAGTATTTCTTTGCTTTTTTCTGATTTTTGTCATCCAAAACTTGAAGGGTTACCATTTTTCTTAGTTTTTCACCAAAAATTGAATGAGGTACCCCTTTGCTTTTAGCCTAAGTTTTTCAACCAAAACTCAAAAATGTCCTCCATTGCTTTTTACCTTAGTTTTTATCTAAAACTGAAAGGGATACCCCTTTGCTTTTTGCCCGAGTTATTCACCAAAAACTCAAAAGGGAACTAATTTGTTTTTTATCTAAATTTTTTAACAACAAATCAAAAGGGTACCCCTTCACTTATAGCCTAAGTTTTACACCAAAACCCAATTGGGTACCCAATTTATTTTTCTTTAGTTTTTCACCTAAAATTGAAAGAGATACCCCATTTACTTTTTACCTGAGTTATTCACTCAAAACTCCAATGGGTACCTCTTTTTATTTTAATTTTTCAACCAAAACTCAAAGGGGTACCTCTTTACTTTTGGCTTGAGTTTTTACCCAAAATTCAAAGGGGTACCCTTTTGCTTTTTGTCTAAATTTTTTTTACCAAAGCTTAAATAGGTACCCTTTACTTTTTGCCTTAGTTTTTCATCCAAAACTTAATGGGGTACCCCTTTGATTCTGTACCTGAGATTTTCATTCAAAGTTCAAATGGGTACCCTATTGCTTTTTACCTTAGTTTTCACATAAAATTGAAAAATGTACCCTTTTGCTCTTTGCCTGAGTTATTCACCAAAAACTCAAAAGGTACCACTTTTCTTTGTGTTTGAATTTTTAAATCAAAACTCGAAAGGTTATCCCTTTGCTTTTTGCCTAAGTTTTTCAACCAAAATTCAAATCAATACTACATTGCTTTTTTTCCTTAGTTTTTCATCCAAAACTGAATGGGATACCCCATTTCTTTTTTGTCTGAGCTATTCACCCAAACTAAAAGGGGCGCCCCTTTATTTTTTACTTGAATTTTTCAATCAAAACTCAAAATGGTACCTTTTTATTTTTTTTTTCAGTTTTTCACCCAAAACATAATGGGGTACCCCTTTACTTTTTGCCTTAGTTTTTTACCTAAAATTTAAAAGGGTGCACTTTTGCTTTTTACCTAAGTTTTTCATCCTAAACTCAAAGGGTACCCCTTTGTTTTTGCCATAATTTTTTTTCAAAACTCAAAATAGTATTACTTTGCTTTGTGTTTGAAATTTTCAATCGAAAACTCAAAAGAATACTCGTTTGCTTTTTATCTGAATTTTTTAACCAAAATCGAAAGGGATATCCTTTTACTTTTTGCCTAAGTTTTTCATCAAAAACTCAAAGAGATACCCCTTTATTTTTTTCTTTATTTTTTCACCCAAACCTGAATTAAGTACCTTTTGCTTTTAGCTTGAATTTTTCTACCAAAATAGAAATAGGTACCCAATTTCTTTTTACCTTAGTTTTTAACCCAAAATTAAAAGGGGTATCCATTTGCTTTTTATCTAATTTTTTTAACCAAAACTCAAAGGGACACCTATTTACTTTTTACATTAACTTTTCAGCCAAAACTTAAAGGGACACTCTTCTTTTTTTGCCTGAGTTTTGCACCCAAAAATCAAAGGGGTATCCCTTTGCTTTTTATTTAAATTTTTTAACAAAAACTCTAATAGGTATTCATTTGCTTTTTGTGTGAATTCTTCAACCAAAATTAAAAGCTGTACACCTTTGTTTTTTACCTGAGTTTTTTACCCAAAATTTAAGGCAATACCCCTTTGTTTTTTGCTTGAATTTTCATCTAAAACTAAAAGGGGTATCCTTTTACCTTTTCCTTGAGATTTCATCAAAAACTCAAAAGGATACCCTTGGGCTTTTTATCTCAATTTTCATACAAAACTCAAAAGGATATCCCTTTGAATTTTGCCTTAGTTTTTCAATCAAAATTCCAAAGGGTACCCTTTGGAGTTTTGCCTAAATTTTAGAACAAAAATTCATAAGAGTATCTTTTTGCATTTTATCTCAGTTTTTAAAGCAAAAATCAAAGGGGGACCCATATGCTTTTTATCTCAGTTTTTCATCCAAAACTCAAATGGGTACCTTTTGGCTTTTTACTTCAATTTAAAAAAAAATAACTCAAAAGGTAATCTTTGTGTATTTTGCCATAGTTTTTCAACCAAACTCAAAGGGGTACCCTTATAATTTTTGCCTTAGTTTTTCAATAAAAATTCAAAGTGTCATCCTTTTGATTTTTGCCTTAGTTTTTTATCCAAAACTCATAGACGTACCCCTTTGTAGTTTGTCTCAGTTTTTCAATAAAAATAGAAAGGGGTAACCCTTGGCTTTTTGCCTCACCTTTTTAACAAAAATTTTTAGAGGTATGCCTTTGCATTTTAACTCAGGTTTTCAAATAAAATGCAAAGGGGTACCCCAGTGTTTATTGCCTTAATTTTTTATTAAAAACTCAAAGGGACATTCCTTTACAATTTGTCTTAATTTTTTAACCAAAATTCAAAGGAGTACCCTTGGGCTATTTGCCTTAGTTTTTCATCCAAAACTCATAGGGATACCTCATTGCATTTTGCCTCAATTTTTCAAAAAAAAAATTCAAAAGGGAACGCCTATGCTTTTGCCTTAATTTTTCATCCAAATATCAAAGGCGTACCCCTTTGCATTTTGCCTAAAATTTTCAATCTAAACTCAAAGGTGTACTTCTTGGCTTTTTATCTCAGTTTTTCAATCAAAACTCAAAGGGGTATCCCTTAGCTTTTTGAATTAGTTTCTTATGAAAAACTCATAGGGATATCCTTTTGCATTTGAACTCAGTTTTTCAACCAAACTTTAAAAGGGTAACCCTTGAATTTTTTAGTCAATTTTTATTCCAAAACTCATAGGGGTGCAACTTTACATTTTGTCTCAATTTTTCAACAAAAGTTCTAAGGGGTATGCCTTGGTATTTTACCTCAATTTAAAAAAAAATTATTTGGATATCCCTTTGCATTTTATCTCAGTTTTTCAATCAAAACTCAAAGAGGCTTAGCTTGTTGCCTAAATTTTTCAACAAAAACTCAAAGGAATATCCCTTTGCATTTTACCTTAATTTTTCAACAAAAAATCAAAGGGGTACCCTATTGCTTTTTGCCTCAGCTTTTCATTCAAAACACATAGGGGATACCCCTTTGCATTTTGCATCAGTTAAAAAAAACTCAAAGTTGTACCCATATGATTTTGGCCCTAATTTCTCATCCAAAACTCAAATGGATATCCCTTTACATTTTACCTTAGTTTTCAATCAAAACTCAAAGGTGTACCATTTTGCTTTTTAGCTCATTTTTCAACTAAATTAAAAGTGGTACCACTTGATTTTTTGCCTCAATTTTTAATCCAAAATACATAGGGGTATCTCTTTATATTTTACCTTAATATTTCAGTAAAAATTCAAATGGGTACCCTTTGAATTTTTATCTCAGTTTCTCATCCAAAACTCATAAGGGTACCTTTTTGCATTTTGCCTCAATTTTTCAACCAAAACTTTAAGGGGTAACCCTTGAATTTTTGCCTTAGTTTTTAATCCAAAACTCATAAGGGTACCCCTTGGTTTTTTTGCCTCACTTTGACTAAAAAAATTCATAGGGGTATACTTTTCATTTTGTCTCAGGTTTTCAACCAAGACACAAAGGGGTACACCCTATACTTTTTTCCTTAATTTTTTATTAAAAATTCAAATGAATATCCCTTTGCATTTTGCCTTAGTTTTTCAACCAAAACTTAAAGCAATACCCCTGAACTTTTTACCTCAGTTTTTCATCAAAAACTCATAGGGGCATTCCTTTGCATTTTTCCTTAGTTTAAAAAAAAACTAAAAAAGGCACACCTATGCTTTTTGACTTAGTTTTTAGTTTTTTCATCAAAATCTCAAAAGGGTAACCCATTATATTTTGCCTCAGTTTTTCAATCAAAACTCAAAAAGTTATCCCTTGGCATTTTGCCTAACTTTTTCATCCAAAACTCATAGGGGTACCCTTTTATATTTTGCCTCGGTTTTTCAACCAAAATTCAAAGGGATAACCTTTGGATTTTTGCCTCAATTTTTAATCCAAAATTCGTAGGTGTACCCCTTATCATTTTGCCTCAATTTTTCAACAAAAATTTCAAGGGGTGCGCCTTTGCTTTTTATCTTAATTTTTTAACAAAAATTCGTTATGTTACCCCTTTGTATTTTGCCTCAGTTTTTTCATCAAAACTCAAAGGGATACCTTTTGGCTTTTTGCCTAAATTTTTCAATCAAAACTGTAATGGGTGCCCCTTTTATTTTGCCTCAATTTTTCAACAAAAATTCAAAGAGGTATCCTATGGCTTTTTCCCTCAATTTTTCATCTAAAACTCATAGGGGTACTCCTTTACATTTAACCTTAATTTTTGAACCAAAATTCAAAAAGGTAACCATTCGTTTTTCTCCTTAGTTTCTTAATAAAAATTTATAGGGGTACGCTTTTGTATTTTACCTCAGATTTTCAAACAAGACACAAAGGGGTACCCTTATGCTTTTTGCCTCAGTTTTTTATTAAAAACTCAAAGAGATACCATTTTGTATTTTACCTCAATTTTTTAATAAATATCTCAAAGGAGTACCTCTTTTCATTTTACCTTAGTTTTCAACCAAAATTCAAAGGGATATCCCTTGTCTTTTTGTCTTAATTTTTCTATAAAAATTAAAAAGGGGCACCTTTTTGCATTTTACCTCAATTTTTTAACAAAAATTCACAGGGGCACCCCTTGACTTTTTGCCTCAGTATTTCAATTAAAACTCAAAAGGGTACCTCTATGCTTTTTGCCTCAGTTGTTATCCAAAATTCAAAAGGATACCCATTAACATTTTGCCCTAGTTTTTTTTTTAAAATTACAGCAGTACCCTTATGCTGATTATCTCAGTTTTTCACAAAAACTCAAAGGGGTACCCTTATGCTTTTTACCTCATTTTTTAATCAAAAAGTCAAAGGGGTACCATTTGGCTTTTTACCTAAACTTTTCAACAAAAACTCAAAAGGGTACCTCTTTACATTTTTTCTCAGTTTTTCAATCAAAACTCAAAGAGGCATCCCTTGGCTTTCTATCTCAGTTTTTCATCAAAAATTTATTGGGGCACCCCTTTGCATTTTGCCTCAATTTAAAAAAAAAAACTCAAAGCGGTACACTAATGATTTTTACCTTAATTTTTCATTCAAAACTCAAATGAGTACCCATTTGCATTTTGCTCTATTTTTCAATCAAAATTCAAAGGGTTAACCCTTTGCTTTTTACCTCAATTTTTCAACCAAAACTAAAAATGGTATCACTTGGCTTTTTACCTCTGTTTTTAATCCAAAAATCACAGGGGTACCCCTTTGCATTTTTTCACAGTCTTTCAGCTAAAGTTCAAAGGGGTACACCCTTTACCTTTTGCCTCTATTTTTCATCCAAAAATTAATAGGGGTACCTCTTTACATTTTGCCACAGTTTTTGAACCAAAACTTAATGGGGTACCCTTTGGCTTTTTGCATCAGTTTACATCCAAAACTCATAAGGCACCTCTTTGCATTTTACCTAATTTATTTTAAAAAATAAAAAATAAAGCGATACCCATATTCTTATAACCTCTATTCTTCATCCAAAACTTATAGGGATGACCACTTTGCATTTTGCCCTAGTTTTTCAACCAAAAATCAAAGGGGTACCCTTTAACTTTTTAACTTAGTTTTTTAACCAAAACTCAAAGGGGTACTAATTGGCTTTTTACCTTAATTTTTCATCATAAATTCATATGGGTACCATTTTACTTTTTACCTCAAATTTTCAACCAAAATTAAAGAGGTATCCCTCTGCTTTTTGCTACATATTCTCTTTCAAAATTTATTGGGGGTACCCCTTTGCATTTTACCTCAGCTTTTTGATCAACACTCAATGGTG
This sequence comes from Excoecaria agallocha, assembly GCA_037975025.1. Taxonomy (NCBI): domain Eukaryota; kingdom Viridiplantae; phylum Streptophyta; class Magnoliopsida; order Malpighiales; family Euphorbiaceae; genus Excoecaria; species Excoecaria agallocha. The sequence continues at coordinate 52,759,531 of CM075812.1, forward strand.
TACCACATGGATTTTTTACTTCAATTTTCATCCAAAACTTATAAGGGTATCCCCTTGCATTTTGGCATAGTTTTTCAATAAAAATTCAAAGGGGTATCCCTTGGTTTTTTTACTTACTTGTTTAGCAAAAATTCATAGGGGAACACCTTTGAATTTTGCCTCAGTTTTTCAACCAAAACTTAAAGAAAAATCCTTATGATTTTTGCCTCAATTTTTCATAAAAAAAGTCAAAGGGGGCACCATCAACGGGACAAATCTGAACCTTCGAGGGGAGAAAAAAAGGTCTCTTATTAAGTTTTGACGACATCGTCGCATGGCGGCGCGATAGCACCCCCTTCATAGTAACTGGCATGCGCACCATACCGGACCTCCCCGCCAGGAACAGGGCTCAAACCCTGAAAAAAGAAAGCACACCGAAAACCTTAGAAGGCGAACAAGAAATGGACCTGATGGCAAAAGACCTAGGAAGAAGAAGGCCAAGAAACGTGCACCCATGTCAATGGCACGTCGGTGTCATGAATATGATCACTGAGGGCTCATTTCATGAAGCAGATCTTGCCAATCCAACGAGCAAAGGCATTTATATCGTCCAGACACCCAAACGGCTAACCCTAATCACCATATCCGACGATGATACGCAAGATGTGCCGTTACCTCATGAGAACGCCCTCGTCATCAAGGCACAAGTCAATAGCTTCGACAAGAGAAGGGTATGGGTGAACGATGGAAGCGTGTTAAACGCATTTACTCCACGAGCTTATGAAGTCATAAGTCATTCGAGCGAAGAACATAAATCAAACGCCTTACCGTTTATAAGACTCAATGGTACAGCCATTCCAGAAATAGGGTCAGTCGAGTTCCTAGTCGAACCTGGCCAAAAGGCTCCAGTCTATGCCTGTAAGGTAATTTTCATAGCTATTATTATGACTCTCGCCCATAACACCTTTTTTGGCAGGCATTTGCTTTGTCAAACTGGAGCTACCACCAACGTACGACACGTGTTGATGAAGATCCCAATTAAATAAGGAATCGTTATTCCTAAGGAAGATCAAAAGACACCCAGAGAGGTGTACGTGCTTGCAATCGAGCATCAAGAGAAAGCCATAATGATAGGACGGTCTGTACCGGACATCTGACACAGCTTAAAGGGAGATTCACTAGGCTTCCTATCAAGCTTTGGCAGCTCGTTGAGTATTCTCTGTCCAAGCGATAGAATACACCACCTTACTCAACTCTAATACAAGGATCTGGCCTACATGTTGATCTGATAGATGCCAGACGCAATAGGAGAGGAGGGGAAAGGCACTTACGCCACTCCTATGCTTAAAGAAAGCTCGCACCAACTTTGATACTCATACAGAACCAGGCCCCTTGAGGGGACGGATATTACTAGAAGTCGACTTCCAGATGGGGTACCAATCTCAATTGTTTCAGATCAGGATCCGAGGTTCACTTCCAGATTTTGGAAAAGTCTACAACAAGCCTTAGACACAAAGCTCCTTCTTAGTACTGCTTTTCATCCTCAAACTGATGGGCAGTCGGAGAGAATCATACAGGTGTTAGAAGACATGTTAAGAGGCTACGTTTTAGATTTTCCCGGGAGTTGGGACAACTACGTGACTTTGATGGAGTTTGCATACAACAATGGCTATCAAACTAGCATTGGTATGCCACCTTATGAAGCTCTCTATGTCCGAAAATGTAGAACTCCTTCCTACTAGATGGAGTTAGCTGAAAGCAAGTTGATAGGTCCTGACATTGTTAAAGATACCGAAGAAAAGATTCAACTTGTCAATCAACGATTGAAAGAAGCCAGCGATAGACAGAAATCGTATGCAGATCTGAAAAGAAAGGATATTGAATATCAGGTTGATGATAAAGTATTTTTAAAGGTGTTCCCATGGAGAAAAGTACTACGGTTCGAAAAGAAAGGAAAGCTCAGTCCTCGATTTATTGGTCCTTATAAAATCTTGGAACGAATTGGACCGGTAGCATATCGACTAGATCTTCCCAGTGAACTATCAAAGTTGCACAATATTTTTCATGTTTTGATGCTCTGGCGATATTGATCTGATGAGTCACACATCATACCAGTGCAAGATATTAGTGTCAGAACTGATTATACGTATGATAAAGAGCCTAAACAGATTCTAGCTAGAGAAGTTAAACAGTTAAGGAACAAAGATGTCCCCCTAGTCAAAGTTGTATGGCAACACCATGGAGTACAAGAAGCGACTTGGAAACCTGAAGCAGATATGCGGGCTCAATACCCTCAGCTCTTCAGTACAAGTATGAATTTCGAGGACGAAATTCTTTTAGGGGGAGAGAGTTGTAATGCCCCTCAGTATACCCTAGTAGAATTATTACTAATTAATTATGAATGTCCATGTTTAATTAAGTATAAATGCATGTAAAAAGGACCTAATTGAAAAGCTTAAAGGTAAGTTGTGGGGTATTACTAGAAATAAAGGAAAGTTAAGGGACTAAATGGCAAGTTGGCTTTAACATGACATTTGGGCCAATCATTGAGAAGAGGAGGGAGATATTCTTGAGGGAGTGATGGCCGGCCAACCACTTGGCCTTCATCCTTCAATCTTCATCTTCAACCTCTCTCTCTGACCCTAAACTCTATCTCTCAAATTCTCTCTCTAGAATTTTTTGGGTTTTTGATAAAAAGAAGAAAGGTTTGCTTGAGTTTAGTGGTAAGACAATTTGTTTCTTCTTTGATATGTGTTATTCTTTGTCTAGACTGAGAAATATTCATGAAAGTGTCTTGTATTATAGAAGAAGGATCAAGCAAAATAAAAGGGAAAGAGGCTCTCCAAGGTTGAAGAAGACTTAGAGCTTAGTAAGGTATGGGAACTTAGGATTTTGTATGTGTATATATATATATTGACTTGTCATGAGAGAGATCTTGAGTGCCTCTCTCATGTGTTTTATGGATGATTTGAAGCTTAGAAGGGTTTAGAGTTGAAAACATGCAAGTTTGGTTGAAAATATGAAAATCTATTTTAAAGATTATTTGAACAGTCTGTACACTTTTGCTCATATCTTGAGCTATAGTTGTTTAAATGATGAAATTATAGTTGGTATAAAAACTAGACTTGTATATCTTGATTTTGTTAGAAGAGACCGAAATCTGCTTTTCACTGCTTGATAGTGAAAATCGGTATTGAAATCTGACTGTGACATGTATTTCGTTTTCATGAACAGTCTGTGGTTTTTCTTGAATAACTGGAGTTTTACATGTCCTATTGAAATGATTTTTGGTGTTTTGAAAACTAAAAACTTAGGCCTACAACTTTGTTGAGGCCATTTTGCCAAAAATTGTTGTTTTTCAGGTTAAAAATAGGTTTAGAAGTCAAGACTGAAAATCGGTCTCGAGGCGGTTTAGGGCTCACGGTTACCATGAATTTCATAGTAACCGTGAGGTGCCTAAATTTTCAGTCCAGATCAAAAGTATTTTCTGGATCATGGTTACCAAGATTTCATAGTAACCGTGACCCAGTCTCGTAGCATTACTTCACGGTTACTATCCTAGGCTTAGTAACCATGAGGAAATGAACTTTTGGTCCAGAAACAAAACCGATGCTATCTCACGGTTACTAAGGAATTCATAGTAACCGTGACCCGAGTTCATCATCCTACTTCATGGTTACTACAAAATTGTTGGTAACCGTGAGGTAGTCCATTGTTTTAGTCCAGAACCAAAGAGCATCGCAGCTCACGGTTACTAGGAAATTGGTAGTAACCGTGACCCTTATCACAAGTCTTGACTCATGGTTACTAGGAATTGTTAGTAACCGTGACCCTCCCCTATATTTTGAAAATTGTATTTTCTTTAATTTCTTTTGAGGTACAGACTTGTTTAAGCCCTTCATAAGCTTATAAATCATCCTAAATTATAGTCATATAGCAAAATGAATATCCATAAATGCAAGGCTTGCTTGTTAATTGAAATGTGAGTTTGTATTACTCAAAATAGAAACATACATAAATTTATTTCAAAGAAATTACAGTATATGATTCTTAATTATGATATGAAGATGAGAATGCATAATATTATAATGATTGGCATTTGTTAATGCTCTATTGAATTATAGTGATGAAATTTCATAATATATGAAATATGATATGTTATACCTGCATTTAGAGACTTGGTTGTGGATAGATAGGCATGCCTATAGGGTTCCCGTCACAGCTGCTTCTGTTTGACTCTCATGAGTCTTCTGTTTGACTCTTATGAGTCTTATGTTTGTCTCTACATGAGACTTCTGTATAGGTACCTTTGGGCATCCTCCTGATTTGATACCTTCGGGTATCCATTGCACTCGTTATTCACACCCACAGGAATTTACGCAGGCCATTGATGCAAATATTGATATGCATATACAGTTTGAAATCTGTCACTGTTATGATTAAAGGATATTGTTATATCTTTATTAATCCAGTAAATGCATTGTATTTTATTATAATGAATGCTTGGTGGTAACTACTGTGAGTGGTTATCAACCTATTAGTTGTTCCCCACTAAGTTTTTTTAGCTTAGCACTAGTATTTATCCGTGTAGGTTCGCAGGGTAGAAGTTTTGTTCAGGGACAAAGCCAACAATCTCCCAAGCCGACATCAGAATAAAAGTAGCATTTTGATGTATGAGATTAATTTTGCATCTCTTTTGGTTACATCCAAATATTTGTATGTAATGGCATGTAATTATAAAGTTATGTAAAGAATAATCAATAACATATGATAGTATGAATGTATGTATGCTCATATATGCATCATCAACAGACAAGTAATAGGATTAATGGGATTAATGAATGTAATTAGTAACAGTAATTAGGATTATCTAGTATAGTCTTTACATTAAGTGTACTGAGGAATGACTCTCAGGCAATAGCCAGTCAGAAGAGAACCCTGGAGGGATCTGAGAAGGGCAGGCGGCAATAGCTGCACTATCGCCAGGCATAGCAGTAGGAACGTTTGCAGCAGGGGTAGAAGCTTGAGCTTTCGAGGAAGATACGAGTTTCCTCTTCTTATTTTTCCTCTCTTCTTTGGCAGCTCGATCGGCTTCAATCCTTGCCTTGGCTCGATCGGCCAACTACTTAGCAACATCATCTCCTTTGGCCATCGCGATCATAGCTGTATTATGAAGACAGAAGATAAGTATTTTTCTAGTTAATATGTTTCATAAATTCGAAATACATAATTATATACATATGTGTATACGCTCCTCCTACGCTTTTACTACAATGATCCCGCTCTGCACACACCAACAATAGTGTTGAGATTCAGGCTGGTAACCAAAGCGCCCACAAATGGGCTAACAGGCCACTCAACCTTCCAAGCCTTTCTCAAGATTTTTCAAAAATGGCGGCACAATGAATTATTTTCAACTAGGCCGGACGAAACTAATTGATGGATCGCTCGCTGACCGATCGGCAGGAGATTTTATCTCACATTTTCGATGGTGGGAGGATCCAATTGGGGCGGAGGATTCGAGCGGGCTTCGTGTATATTACTACTTCTAGCTCATTTTCAATCAATGTGGGATAGGAGATAACGCCATGTGTTATTACTAGGCAAGAGCAATTTAGTAATTTTTGGAAATGGCAACCCCAAAAATGTCAAAGAGAAATCTCGCCTCAATGCCCAAGTTCCACAAATGACTAGTGAGCCACTCATCATTCTCGCAACTAAAAGCTAAAGCCATCACAAAGGCTCTTACGAGAATATTATTTTGGAAAAGATAATACAATGGCTTATTGTTTTGGAAATCGAAGCCATGATCCCGTAACCTTTAAAGGCTTCAAGAAGGCTCTCATCTACAGGCTAGTGGTAAAAAAAAAGAAAGAAGAAGAAGAAAAAAGAAAGAGAAGAAGAGGAAGAAAAGTACTCTTACAAAATCTCTGAAGTTGCTGAAAGAACAAAGTCCAAATTGCTGAGACAGCAGAATTCACCAAAAAATTCGACAGAGCTTTGCCAATAATCACATAAAAGTAAGAAAAATTGTCATAAAGATGTATTTTTATAAGCAAAACGATTCTAGAATGCTCCAGCGGTTATTCGTTGGATGATCGCCACGTATCTCCAATTTACTGAAGGCAATTACAGAGAAAGAAGCGGCACCCCCAACATGCGCATCGTCAATAAATGCATAACGGCCGCCCAATAATATATATATACCAGATGCGACTTATCAAATTCGAAAGACAGTTTAAAACTCCTGCCAAAATTTGGAAATTCGCCCGATCGGACTCTTCAAAGGGGGCACAAGTGATAACTACAGAAAATATATTCTCTAAGGCCCAATTAACATGGCCCAACAATACTTGAAAAAGTCCAAGGAACGAAGCGTAAGCTGAAAGATAACGTTAGAAGTGAGATGTCCGATTGGATTGATGGGATAGCTCGTCCCATCAATCCACTGATACAAGCAAGCACCCCCACTCTCCACCTATCTCTTGTCACATCGCCGTTCTCCTACTCTGACTATTGGTTGTCGCCCTCTAAGGCACTCAAGTGTCCCTCCAAAGATCTCATATAAGTAGTCAAAACACAATGGCACTAGGTATGGAATATCTGAGACTCTCCCTTTAAACACTCTTTCTCTAAAAGCTACTGACTTAAGCTTCGGAGTACTGAAATTCGGTTCCGATCGGACGCTTCCCTTTCTTGCAGGCTTAATTCGACTGTTCGATCGGCCCAATGGTCCGTCTGCTCTCCGTAGGCAACCTATTCAATCTTGTGGCTGCTGGCTCTTTTCCCTGCAGGATAAAGTTATTTTTAGCTTTATCACTTTTTGACAGAAATTCTCAACCAAAACTCAAAGGGGTTACCTAAATTTCATTATGCATTTAGGTTTCTTTTCATTTCTTTATTGCCTAATGTTAATGTTAATTTTAATACTAATACAATTACAATTAAAATACATTGTAAGTTTATTGTAAAACTATGTTAAGATTAGCGTTGCGCTATACAAAACTATTGGTGGCGGAGGCAATCAATTTTCCCTGTTGAATATTCACAATTAACACAGCATATAATCATTTTTCCCATAGCATGCAATTCCATAAAAATTATGGTACGGACCCCTTTTGTCAAAGCCCATCACGCCACACCGCGTGCCTCATTGGTCATTGCCAATCAAAATTCAAATTCCGTGAAACGGCGCTCTTTTTTACTTCTCTTCCCCCCCCTCTTTTTATATATATATATATATGTAGGGAAGAGAAAGGAGCGAAAACCGGTTGCACAGCAATATACAGGGTGTGTTTACTTACAGAAAACAGTTTTCTGTTTTCTGTTTTCTATTTTTTTAGAAAATTGTAGTAGTTATTTTCTGTAGAAAATTTGGAAAATACGTTCACCTGTTAACAAATGAAAAATTATTTTCCTGAAAACAGAAAATGAAAAAATGGAAAAACATGTTCATTTATTAAAAATAGAAAATGCTTTCTAAATTTAAAAAATTAAATTTTATATATATATATATATATATATATATATATATATATATATATATATATATATATATATATATATATATAAACACACACATACTTTGATTTTAAAAATTGAAATAATATGTATATATAATTAAATTATAAATTTATTAAAATAATTTAATTAAATTTAATATTTATAAATTAACGAACATTGAATTAAAAATAATACGATAGTAAACTAAAAAATGCAATCGATTTCTAATTTCTATTATTATTATAATCGTTCCACAATCGATCAGCAATTGTTTCTCTAACTATTCCCATTTGCATTTGTTGGGATAAATCAATAGTAATACCCTCTTGTTGCACTCCAGCAGTGATTTCTTCAGGCATTGTCAAATCTTCTCGACCATATAATGTAAATAGTTGATCGGCTCTATCTTCTATTCTGATGAAATTGTGCAATGTGCAACATGCAATAGGAATAAGCTTTTGTCGACGTAAAGGATAGTTTGGTATTGATTTCAAAATTGGAAATCTAGCTTTTAACACTCCAAATGCCCTTTCTATCACATTACGTAAGGATGAATGCCTCTGATTAAATAACTCATATTTTCTTGTAATTCTTCCTCGCCCACGAAATTCATTTAAATGATATCTTTCACCGCGATATGGAGCCAAAAATCCTGGTATATTGGGATAACCAGCATCCACGACGTAATAATAATCTACAAATTAATATTTATATTAATCAAATGATAATAATATAAGTGAATATTAAGAGATAAATGATAATAAAAACTCTTACCACCGCTTGGAAGAGGAAAATTATTTTCTTGTCTTGTCAATGCATCAAGAAATACTCTAGAATCATTTGCTGTCCCTTCCCATCCAGTGTACACGAATGTAAATAACATATCGTGAGAACATACGGCCATAACATTTTGAGTCACAAGCGTTGCCTTTCTACCACGAAAGGTCTTCTGTTTAGAAGCCGGTGACCAAGCTGCCACATGAGTACCGTCTATTGCACCTATGCATTTCTTAACTAGATAAAAAAAGAATATTTAACTTAAAGTTAATATTGTATATATATATATATATATATATATCGTGTTAATATAATAATTAAAATAATAAAATTTTAATAATATATTATCTTACCTCAAAATATGGGTACCATCTGGGATTATTTTGAATTTCTGGCTGCACAGGAAATCTATTCACATGTTTAATCAAGTGAGTACCTAAAGTAGCCAATGCTCTAATCACCATCTTACACCATTTATGAACAGTAGCAAGTGAATGTTGATACCGTTCTGCTATAACCCTTTGACGAAGATTATGAAATAAAACTGACAAACCCATCGCCACTCCTTCTTCTACGCTAACATCCCTTTTATCTCTTAATAAACCCATCAATTTTAATTTTTCACATAAATTTATAAACACATGTGGTGCCATACGAAACCCTTCATAACACCTAGTTGGATTTCCTACAAGAACTTCAAGAATATAATTTTTTCCACTAAGTATTGAAGTTATGCAAGGAACCCTTCCTATAAAATTCCGAGACATAAAAAATTTAACTAAAAGTAAATCTAAAATATCTTCATCCTCATCACTACTAGAACTATCACTACTCGTTGAATACACTAATACTTGATTTTGATGCAAATTTTGATCCATAAATCCTGCATCAATTTAAAAAAAAACAAGAAAATTTATAAAATTTAAGGAAAAAATAAAATAAAAAAATAAAAAATGAAAACAAACAACTTATATATATTTATTTAAAAATTTATAGATAACAAAATTTAGCTTAATAAGTTAAGCCATAAGACATAATATAATTAAAAAAATATTGAATATTCATTTACATAAACTTTCAATCCAATCTCTTCTTCTATTGTTACGCATTAAGACAAACATTTTTCTCCATTCTAGATTGACAAACTTTTCCAATGCTTTGTTATAAGCAACACTAGAAATATCTTCAATTTCTTCCAAAATATTCATACATGCCTCTATAGAATATGGATCAGCTTCAGCACTTGTAACTTGGTTGCTTTCTAATTTATATCTTTTAGCTTTTGCTAATTCCTTTTCAGCTCTTGCACTTAAACAGGTAGCCCACATTTCCAAACATGAATCCAATTTTTCAAATTTAGTTTCTTTCTTAGCTCTATTAGAGCCAGGATTGTAATCGGTAGGACCTCGCTTATCTTTTGAACTAGAAGCACCATTTTTTTCTCCATCTGATCCATGATGAATGCCCCTTTGAAGAAATTCTTCTTCAATTTGACGTTCGTCATCTGAATCATAAGGTACTTGTGTAGAAGCATGGTGCAGATGCCCAGTAGCAGTAGATTTACTGAAAACTTGACCTAATAGATCATAATGCTTGCATCCATTTTTCTTAAATGATTTGAAATTCTTGTGCTTCTGTAATTTAATTACAAAAACATTTTAAATATTGATATTAGTAATATGTACCTTAATGTAAAAACGTAATAATTAAAAAATTAAATAAACTAAAACCCTTACTTTGTAAAACATTTGCCAAATATCTTCAACAGCAAATACGGTGTTTGAATACGAATCATAAGTTACCCCGGTATGCTCCAATAATTCACCAAATTGTCGATGTTTCATCTAAAGACGATTGTATTTTCCCTTTATCTTTTTAATACCATATCTCTCTCCCACTGTTATATACAATTCGTCATCCATTTCTTGCCAATCAGATGGTTTAAAAGATGGCGTACCATTTGGATCCCTTTTAACTCTTTCGTATAAAATATTTAAAAAAGCGAGTTCATTACTATCAGACCAATCTTTCGCTTCTTCGCCATTTCCAATCTTTCCCCCCATCTATTTATCTATATATAACAAAATTTACATTTTATTAAGCATAAAAAAATTTAAATATACTGCAAGCACATATTTGAGAATTTAAAAAATAAAAAAAATAGGAGAATCAAATCTATAAGAACAAAATTTAGAGTCAAAAGTGATTGGTGAACTGACCTCTTTCAAGCAAGAAAGTCGAAGGTTTTGTGCTGAGAATTTTAACTTTTTATTGCACTATTTGTCTTGAGAAATGATTTCCTCTGCATGACAAGCGTATGCTTTTTCGTTATGAGTCTAAAACCTCAATTAAATATGAATTCAAGGCTCTCATATGACTTAAGTCTAATTAAGCAGTGAACTTTGCATCCAAGTGATAGCATTACAATTACAATTCAAGTAATTGTAGATAACTGTTATAAGTCTCAGGTTCCTATAATTATTATCACAAAATCACTCAATTTAAATCGTATAAATATCTTTTCAAAATTTCACCATCTTAGTTAGTTTCTTATTTTGTCTAGAGCCTATCAATAATACTAGTTGAACAATTAATCTAAGTAAAGGAGAAACTCAATCTTCGACTTAATGCTTATAAATTAGCAAAAAGAACATTTACAAAACAAAAATTCAAATTATTCATCACAAATCAACAATCCGAATTATATAAATGTCCATTTCTGAATCAACTAAATTATTTCAGTTGCAATTGATAATAGATATGGAGAGTTCTCCTTTAGTTGATTTAATTATCAACCTATCAAATACAATTTCAAGTTCATAAATAGTTTTCCAAACTTTTTGATTCCTAATTATATTTTTATGTACATCCGACACTTGTTTACAGTTAAGTTTCAGTCTATTGAACTAGATTTTCAGCTATAAAGCTCACTACCCATATTGCACTAATATTAAGTTTAACGTATTTAAAATCTAAATTCTTTTCTATTAACATTATTAATGGGCTTCTAATGGATCTTGAACATCCATATTGTTTTTAATATTTTCATATTATCAGTTATTTCCAGCTAACTATAACCATAGAAAAACTAAAAACGATAAATCATACAACCAGCTTACTCAGTTAACAAATTAGGCTTCATAACTACTTAATCAGCACCCATCGTATATCAACAATAAGGAATAATTTCAAACACCAAACATTCATCTCAAGTCATAATTCTCAATCATAAATCATGCAAATTTTAATTAATGCAAAATTGATTTTAATGCCTATATGAGTAAACGAAAACTGAATTAAAAGTGGGCAGACAACCATAAATTTAGGTGAGGCATATTTAATATTAATGGAAATTGATTAATGATTTTATCACACCTACAAGTGAAAAATATATCTATAGATCTATTTTAGTTTTGTAGAGAAACGAAAAAAATAGAAAAGGATAAAAGGGTGATTTGAAATTAAGAAAGGGCCACCGAAGAAGGAGAAAGCTTGCCTGCTTTTGAAAAAGTTGAGTTGATAAGAGAACGGTCATATTTTGACGTATCCAATTAAGTTGGATGAACAATGAATTTGAACTTTAATCCATCATTTAAAAAGCAGATTAGACTATCAATAAGCATAATTACCCTAATACCAATTCGCATGATATTGCTATGACAGGATTGATATGGTGCAGATGCTTCTTTTTGTGAAGGGCATCTGCAAAGATATTTTAAAAAAAAATAGCATTTAATAAGCCAACACAAGTACTCAACAAATTTACTAGCATACTTTTTTAAGGTAATAATGACAATATAAAGCTGATAGATGTGTTCCAAATATAATTCAAATAAACATCTAAAGATAAAATGATTCTCCATTCCTTTCAAATTAAAAAAATTTGTCTCATTACAACAACAGACTTTGATTTTCACTTGAGAGAAATAGGGCAAGAGCACTCTAATTATGCCTAACAATACATGTCCACATGTTACATTAAAAGAAAGTATGTTTCAACTTCTTCCTACACACTCAAACTCTAAAGAAGCCAACTAGATCTTTGTTTAGCATGAACCTAAACACAAAGATTATACAGAACCATGTAATTAAGTGAAACTTCAAAGAGTATTACAGTTAGTATGCTGATTACCTGCTGAATTAAGAAACAGTCAGCTACTTTCCAGCTAATGGAACTCCTTACTTTAGTAAATTTCAAAAATTCAGTAAATCAAAATTAGATCTTCAAAACCTGTAAATTTCAAACCATAACAGATTATATGGTAATACGGTGCTAAATTTAGAAAATCAAATCAAAGAATTAAAAAATCAAGGGGCACCCACGCTTCTTCTATTTTAATAATAATGTATACAAGTTCTTACATTTTTTATGACTTAATGTTTTAAATTTTAATGCACATATACATATATTATCAGCTGAAAGTGACAGTAAAAAAAAAGATAAACAACACTTCTCTAGAAACATCCACCAAAAAAGGAACTCTCAAAAAGAAAAAGACACACAAATGATGCAACATGCATATCCCCAAAAATATGAACTAACTTATTTCATGGCCTAGAATAACTCCTTAATCAAGAGAGGCAAAAGGACATACGCAGTAAAGCAAGGTTCAAATTCTTTCTTGGTGAAAACAAAAGGCAATTAAAACAAATATGAATCACCTGAAATGTTGAGCTGATGTTCACACAGTTTCCTAAGTTTTCTTACAACAGATGTATCTGGACTATATCCTAAACTCTCCAGCTTTAATGAAGAGAAATTTATATGTCTAAACAGATGTCTTGATTCTGCAAGAATGATACAGACCTGTACATATCATACTTTTCATCAGACAAAAATTAAAGCATTCAACACAAATAAACATTCACTAAACAAAGCAGAAAGAACCAGACAATATGCTTCCAAAACAACTGAAAGTTGCCGGAAATGCCAATTTCTCTATAACTATACAATCACGTAACCATAAAGAAAATTGCTTAAAGAAGTAAAGAAGAAAAATTCAAATAAGCCACTGGTAAATATACAAAATAACTCCACTGGTAAATAAAGACAAATATACATATATATATAACCAGTAGCCAAAAAATCATCAACAGAACCGGAGAGAAAATAACACTAAATTCAAACAAGAAAATACTGAGGTATATTGTAAAGTAGTAATCTCAAATTCAATACCCAGAAAAAAGGTGGAGAAAGAGGCAACAATGGCAAGAATCAAAGCTCCCCATTTCCAAAAACTGTAAGCTTGATGAATTATTTCAACTCCGAATAATTCAAAAATCCGAGAAATAAAAGATGGGTTTTGCAGAGAGTTTATTCCAGCTTCAAAATCTCCTATTCTGTTTATTACTGGACTCTCCATCTCTATCTTATCTTATACACAGAAAAAAAATGATTATTAAAAATAAGCAAACGGCTGATCTTTCTCAAATTAGAAGCAACAATCAGCTAAATCAATTAAACAAATGAAGAAAAGAGAGAGTTTGGTTTGAGAGAAGAGGAGCTACGAAATGAAACAAAATCGAGAGAGGGGTTTGCTGAAAGCGGAGGTGAGGTTTATAAATCCTTAAATCGAAAACACCACACATAGAAAACACAGAGGCGCAAAGAACAGAAAACTTCGACTGCATGTAAAATAAAGCAGCAGAAGCACAAAATAGATAGCCAGCTAGGTGATAACAATACAGAGCCATCGGATTAAAACATCAATACTGAAATTTCAGCTAAACCTAGCTTAATATTGGAAGGTACTCCCTTTTAATAGCACAAAAAGATTACAAAGAAGATAAAAAGGGCAAAAAAACCTGAAATCTCCTCTGTCAATAGCCTCAGTATCACTTGAAATTGTCTCCCAAATATCCAAAATCCAGTTTAAATAGATAGAATCGTGAGATGAATCAAGGGAATCATTTCAAATTTGATTTGGATCACAGCAATCGATTTTGGTTGAGATAAATCAGCAGAAATGATTTTGATAGAAAGAATAAAAATTAGTTGAAGCATGAGTAGGGATACGGAGAGCGGCACTTTCACGTCGTTTCCGAAAAAAATGACGTGTTTTCTATGGAAAAGGGAAATTCTAGAGAACATATAAAAGCAGTTCTCCAAATTCTTTTATATTTTAGAAAATTAGGAAAATTGTTATCTATTTTCTATTTAGAAAAATTAGACCATGTAAACATAATATTCTATTTTCTGTTTTTTGGAAAAAAATTTTCTGGAAAACAGGGGTTATTTTCTACAAGTAAACATCCCCACACTGTTTGTAATTTGTCCGCTCAAATCTTCCCGATTATACAAAATTACCAATTCAAATTTCGAATTTCAAATTTCATTATGCTTTTATATTCTACATTTTTTTTTGTTGTTTAACTATCTTGAGGCAATCAGCTGTTATTACTTGTTTGCGTGTGTGAGAGAGAGGGTGGTTTCATTTGAGTTTTGAAATGGAGATCGGAAAAGGTACGATCGGGTTATGCTCAAAAGAGCAGCAGAAGATGTATAAAGAGTGGTTCAATGCAGCCGATTCAGGTTTTTCTTTTGTTAGTTATTTAATATTTCACTCATTCTACATTTCATTATGTTTTAGTTTGAGCATTATTTGCTTTTCATTTGCTGTAGACGGAGACGGACGCATCAGTGGAAATGATGCTACCAAGTTCTTCGCTATGTCAAACCTTTCTCGTCAGGAACTCAAACAGGTTACTCCATAACCACTTTGGTATATTTTCATTTTATTTTGTAGCTTTCTGTAACTACTTGATTAACAGGCTTTCATGGTTAAATTTATTGGTTATATTGGTTTTGCTTTCGTTTTGGGTTAAAATGATACCATTAACATTAAGTTTGCTCTGTTTCCTAGGTTTGGGCACTTGCGGATTCCAAACGGCAAGGCTTTTTGGGATTTTCAGAGTTCATTGCTGCTATGCAGGTTGCATATGGACTTAATTTTGCCATTAAACTCCTATAATAGCTACCTCATCTTAAATTTTCCTTGTTTATTAATTTTCCTGATTGCAGCTCATTTCTCTGGCACAAGCAGGACATGAAATCACTTCAGATGTACTTAAGAATAATTGTATGTTAAAAACAACTTCCCTTTATTTTGTCACTAATTTTTTTATATAAACTAGCAATGAGGGGTTATAAAACACAATTGTTCTCTAAGCTCATCCCCTGACGTGCACTGAAAATTTTGCAGACCCAACCATTATAATATGAGTTTGGAAATTTGTGAACATGTCATCACACAGTGGAGAAATTTTAATGCTTTTCATTTTCATTTCATCCTTAAGTTTTTACCCTTAACAAGAATATTCAAGGCCAGATGTGGTTTGTATTGCTTTTAATTAACTTGATGCCTTTTCTTTTCTCGCAGCTCTATTTGAGAATATTACACCTCCATCAATGGAGGCCATCGATGTCTTTTTAGTTGTAAGTTACCTGCTTCCTTTATTTTAGACTGTGGAGTTTTGTTATCAAGATAAATCTTTGTTTTGACGACTCTTTGAGATTTTCCAGAGAAGTAAGAGTTCAGCAACATGTCATGAACAAGAAATAAATGGTTAGACGACTAATAGATTTGTTGAAATGTGATACATTGCTCTGTTAATTGTTAGCTTAGTTATGTAATTGGTATGAATGATGTAGGATCTGCTCAGGCTCAGCAGGTTAATTCAAAATCATCAAGAAAGGTGAGGCACACATTTTAATGCGTCATTGTGAAAGGCTTTTCAGTCTCTATTATAATTGTTATTTACTCTTCCAACTCCGTTGGATCAGATGTTTTCTTTTTCATATATTTTGTTTGAATTTAATCTATTATCTTCTTCTCTTTCTTCCATTACCCTTTTTCTTTCTTTCTTTATTTTAACTTTGCCAGTTATTGTGGGTTTGATTGATGTCTTTTGGGGGTGTAACTAGGATTTTAGTTTCTTGGATGCAAATATTTCCTTATAACTTTATTTTTTTGAAGGGATCTTATGCATTTGTTGGTCCTTGATTTCATTTTGCTTTTGGATTGGGTTTCCCGGTTGCACAGTTTGTTATGTTAATTTCTACATGCAGTGGGAGCATCTAATTTCTTAGTTAATTAACCTGTAGAGTAGTTGTCTGCATTCAAATGATTGAAATTAGTATCTACTTTCTTAAGCTGTAATCTTTGCAAACTTGAGTTTTTAAATCTATTTAGAGTTCTCTTTGCTATTTTGGCAGATACACTGTTTTTTCATCCAGTTTTCTCTTGTTGCTATATGTCTTTTAGAGACATCTGCGTTTTTAATTTGTTTTCTGATTATTCATTTTCTTCTCTTTTCTATTTGTTATTCAGATGCCACTTATTGCAGTAACATCCATTATTGATGGTTTGAAAAGGTTGTACCTTGAAAGGCTAAAGCCATTGGAAGTCGCCTATCGGTTCAATGATTTTTTGTGTCCCTTGTTGGTAAGTTTGCTTGGAACATTTTATTTTATTTACTATTTTATTCTTATAAATAATTAAAACAAACCACAAATTTGAACACGGTTTACTCTGTTTATGTGTCTGTTGATTCCAGTATGTGAAAAATAGTTATGCAATGGCACTTTAGCTCTTGTTATTAGGTGAAACCATGAAAGTAAAATGATTTACATAAACCGTATGTTATGTTTAATTTTTCAGACAGATAGTGATTTTGATGCCAAACCTATGGTCATGCTTCTGGGTCAATATTCCACTGGCAAGACAACCTTCATAAAACATTTATTGAAGTGTAACTACCCAGGTTAGACTAGTAGTTTCATTTCTCATTTCCTTTTTCAACAGAATAAGCTGTCTTCCCCAGTCTTATTTGTGCTTGGTCAATATTCTTTTTCCCCTGGACAGGAGCTCACATTGGGCCAGAACCCACAACTGATAGATTTGTGGTTGTTATGGTATGGCTTTTCTTTTTATTTCTACTGTTCTTTTTTGAAGCATTCAAATGAATCAATAAGTTCTGCAGAAGTCTTCATTTGAATGATGGGACCTTTTGCGTTCTCCTCCATATTTATTATTCACTAATCTTAATTTCTTTGTTTTCACTTCAAGGCTAATTCAAGTTGTTCAAGCTTTATAAGTAGACATAAAAGAATTTTATTATGCCGCAATTCACTTGCTAAGTGATATTCAAACACTTTTTTTTGACTTGATACTTAAGGTTGCAAAATAGGCGATGGCTCTCTAAATTAATAGAGGAGCATGTTGTTGTCAAGTACCAATGTGTGTGTGTGTATATATATATATATATTATTCTAACGAGGATGAATTTGCTACATTTTCTTCGGTTATTTGAACTTACTGGTTTTGTTTATTTATTTAATTTTTCCAAAGCAAAGATAAGGATTCTGCTTAGACTGCAATGTGGTGAGTACATTGTGGACATAGCCATAGTCAGTCCTTGAGGAAATTTCTTCTCATATTTTCATATCATTTTAATCGTGATATATTGTGACGATAATTTGACATACATATTGTGCTTTAAATGTGCATATTTTTTTTGGATGGAATATTTGAAATTACAAGCTAAGTATAATAGAGAGGAATATGGGTACATAATTTTATATGTTTTATATCCTAATTGCATTTTAATCTATGGTTTGAGTTATAGAAGGCCTTGTGAATTGTCATCTTAGCTTCATATTTATTTTCCTGAGGGATGCTTATCATGGTAATTTAAAATTAGTTGATTTTGTGTTTTTGAATCAGTCTGGACCTGATGAAAGGAGTATACCTGGGAATACTGTTGCTGTTCATGCAGATTTGCCATTTAGTGGCTTACAAAGTTTCGGAGGGGCATTCTATCAAAGTTTGAGTGTGCACAAATGCCACATCCAGTGAGTTAAAATTTTCATTGTCTTAATTGACTGTGTCGTTGATTCATTATTTATCGCTATGATTGTAAGCATGCACTTGCAGTTGCTTGATGAAATCACAATTGTTGATACACCTGGGGTTCTTTCTGGAGAGAAACAACGAACACAAAGGAGCTATGATTTTACTGGAGTTATCTCGTGGTTTGCAGCAAAATGCGATCTCATTCTTTTGTTGTTTGATCCTCATAAACTTGATATAAGTGATGAGTTCAAAAGAGTAATTGCCAGTCTGCGTGGTAATGATGATAAAATACGTGTTGTTTTAAATAAGTCCGACCAAGTCGGTACACAACAGGTTTGATATTTCTCCCTTTTTCTTACTTTTGATTGGCAGAATAACTTGCTTACTTTGTGCTATTATTTTATAGTTGATGAGAGTTTATGGGGCATTAATGTGGTCGCTTGGAAAAGTTCTGAGTACTCCAGAAGTTGTACGTGTTTACATTGGGTATGCTGTTAGTCTTTTGTACATGTTGTTTGATCTTGCATACATATATTTAGCAATTCTAGCACATTTTTTTTTAATCACTGTGTGAAAGTTTAGGCTGAAAAGTTTTGCTAGATTTGATTCACACTGTAATTGTGATCAAAATGTTACATTATTTTTACAATTGCAAATTCACGTACTATCTTGGGTGGCGTTGCAATTTGTAGCATGTTTGCATTATTCAAGTTATTGAGACTTGAATTGTGCTTTTGCAGTCATTCAATGATAAGCCAATCAATGAACAAACCGTTAGTCCAATGTTTCTTGACCTTTTCGAAAAGAGCAAGATGATCTTCTCATAGACTTCGTTGATGTTCCTAAGAGGGCTTGCGATCGTCGTGTAAGTATGCATATATGCAAATTCTTGTATTTGTGGTTCTGACTGTTTTAGGTATTAGAATGATAAAATAGGCAAAAAATTGTTTTTCAATACTTTGTTATTTGCAGATCAATGAATTTGTGAAGCGTGCTAGAGCTGCTAAGATTCATGCTTACATAATTGGCCATCTTAAGAACGAGATGCCTGCCATAGTGGGCAAGGCTAAGGCTCAACAACGCCTTATTGATAATCTTCAAGATGAATTTGCAAAGGTTTCTTTCTTTTTTTTTTTTTTTTTTTTTTTGTATGTAACGTTCATTCTTTTCTTAATATGAAGGATATCCATAAAGGGTCTATTTTTTCCGAGCAGGTACAAAGGGAGTATCATTTACCAGCAGGAGATTTTCAAATATAGAACATTTCAAGGAAGTCTTGAACGGTTACAGCATTGACAAGTTTGAGAAATTGAAGCCTAAGATGATTCAAGCTGTTGATGACATGCTTGCCTACGAAATTCTGAGCTGTTGAAGAATTTTAGGAATCCTTATACATAAAGTCATAGAAATGATGATGTCACATACTTCAACAACGAACAGTATATGTACTTAATGCTTGTAGTGTTTTTGTAACATATTTTCTCGTATCCTTTCAGTGAGTGAGTGCACAATACATGTTGGACATTTAATAATTAGAATTATAGGGCAAAACATTGATATTGTTTCGTCAAATTTGACCAATGTACCCATTGAAAGGTGAAAATAATAGAGATTTGGCAATCTGATATCGCAACAGTTATCTGAGAGGTGAGAGATTAATAACTTTTTGATACTCCATAACCTTCAAACTAAAATTGTCAAGCCGCGTAGTATTAACTATGAAACGAATTTTAGGAATTTGATAAAACTAAAAATAGACACTAATCAACTATTATTAGTAAAAGTTTATTTAAATCTAATTTTTTTTTTTAATTTTGTACATATTTATATTATTAAAAGGATTATATTCAATTACTGATCCAACAATATTTGATTGAAAACGATTACATCTCGCAGGCTTGAAAAAAAGGAGTTGTGTTATTAACATATGCAATCATATCAGATCAATGTGCAATTTGTCCTCTAATTGTGTTGGCTGATAAAATCAGTTAGCACGTCCGCGGCAATTCCAAAGTGCTAATAAAAGAAATAGAAGGCCGTCTCACTTTTCTCTCAATTCGAGTGGAGCGATTTGGTAATGAACAAGATGAAAAGTAGTACAAAAAGATTGAAGGAAAGGTGGCGATTGTCACCGCTTCCACTCAGGGTATCGGCTTCGCAATCGCAGAGAGGCTTGCTGGAAGGAGCCTCCGTCGTTATCTCTTCTCGCAAGGAGGTTCTATTTCCATCCTGTTTTGTTAATTAGCTAATGGGTTGGGCTTTTTATAATATCTCAATTTCTTGTTCTTCTTGTTCTTTAATATGCACAGCCTATTAAGTGCCTTGACTAATTGCTTATAGTTTGATACGTATCTAAATTTAAGTTATCGTGGGAAGACGATGAGCAGCTGAAGAGTCTATACGTCAGCATTTGCCTCTTTTGCTTAAAAGGCTATTAATTCTTTTCAATTTGTTTAAATTGATCCAGAAAAATGTAGATGAGGCTGTTCAGAAACTTAAAGCTAGGGGTATTCAAGCGCTGGGGGTTGTTTGTCATGTGTCAAATGCACAGCAAAGGAAGAATCTCATTGAGAAAACCGCTCAGGTGAGGGGAAAAAAAATTCTTTTGGCGGGCCTTTTCCAAACAATTCCTCTGTTTTCTGTGTACGTGTAATTTTTGTCTTGTTTATGTCATTGTCACCAGACATGAAAGATTCAAACCAAATGTAGGAAGACTGTTCATTGGTTTAAATTGGTGGCCCTAACTTAGAAGTTGCTGTTTTTTGGTTTCAGAATTATGGGAAAATAGATGTGGTTGTATCCAATGCTGCAGCCAATCCATCAACTGATGGGATTTTGGATACCAAAGAATCTGTCCTTGATAAGCTGTGGGATATTAATGTCAAAGCCGCTATCCTTCTTTTAAAGGTGCTTTCTTGTTTCCCCCCTCAGCTTTTCCAATCATTGTAGCGTTTTGGTATTATTAGTAACCTGAAACAAGCTCAGCTTGTTACAATCTAGACAGGACATGTCCCTGTTTTTTTTTCAGTTTTAATTAGCTTGCTTGAGCAGTCAAGGAGTTGACATTATTTAATGAAATAATTCTTGATACCAACTTCTTGTTTTCCAGGATGCAGTTCCACACCTGGAGAAGGGTTCTTCAGTTATTCTAATTTCCTCTATCAGTGGCTACGATCCTCCTGCTTCAATGGCTATGTATGGAGTGACAAAGACAGCTCTTCTTGGGCTCACTAAGGTGGGTTATTCGAAGGGATGCATTCATATTTTATTTCATACATCTGCATTAACATACCACAGTCATTACATTCTTCTCAATAGGATGATCTCGTCCATCTAATGAAAACAATTGGTTTTTCATTTCGTACTCTAGTGATGAAAATGCTAAATAAAAATTCATCATTATTTTTGTTCGAAGTTTTGTTTCCGCACGTAGGTTGCACAATACTTGGTAGAATCCCTCCATCCTATAAAAACTTGTGTTGGAGTCTAAGAGCTACAGGCTGAAATTGCAAGTCTTGTCCATCAAGCTGTCTCTTTAGTCCTGTATATTCGAAATTTATGAACTTGTTGCTTTTGTTGTGTCTATCATCTTTATTTATAGGTAGTTGTGTTACAATGATGTCAGAACGCATGATTTTCTTTTATTATGTATCTTGTGCTGAATCTTTGCTAATTTCTCTTTTAGGCCCTTGCTTCTGAAATGGCACCTAATACTCGTGTGAACTGTATAGCACCTGGGTTTGTGCCAACCCATTTTGCTGAGTTCATCACAGGAAACGATGCTATAGTAAGTATTTATTAAAAGGGATAACTTGTTTCCATCTATGCTCTTTGTAGAATAGTATTGGACTCATTGGTTTGTTTATACTGTAGAGGTCGACAATTGAGCAGAAAACCTTACTTAACAGGCTTGGTACCACAGAAGACATGGCCTCTGCAGCTGCCTTTCTGGCATCAGATGATGCTTCTTATATAACAGGAGAAACTTTGGTTGTGGCTGGGGGTATGCCTTCTAGGCTTTAGCTCCCCTCTCTTGAACCTACCCTTGTTTTTTATTTTGCTTTATTTTATTTTACTTTTAATTCCTTTATGGGATTTTATCTTTTGAAGCTTTCAAGCATCAGGTCTAGATTAATAAACGTCGCGGAGCTGTACTCTGCTTTTTGGTGGATTAGCTTTCCTCCCTGTATGATTAAAGCCTTGGGAATTGGAAATAAAACTTGATCTTAACTTGCAACATCCTATTAGGAAAATAGAATTGTTAAATTCATATCTCAGGCTTCTCTCTCCATCCCCAAGAGATGGATGCACACTTTATTTTCTTTACATGTTGAGAAAAATTTGTTAAACAAATCACAATAAGGAAAAGGGTTAAGGGCAATCCCCTATAGTTTTCTTGCTAGTTAGCAAGTACTCTTGACCAGTTTTATCAACTTTTACTGTCACTAAAAATATTAAAATGGTTCATTTTTATCAATATTTTAATCAATTTTTTAGCTGCTAACGTAATAGACTTATTTAGTAAAAAATGGTAAATGTTGCGTTCTTATTATTTGATCCATGAAAATATTAATTTTTTTATTATTTTTATTGGACACAGTTTGATTAAAAAAAAAAGAGATAAAAATTGATTAGTTTAATATTTTCAGTAGTAAAAATTGATTATTTTAGCACTTTCAGAGTAAAAATAACAAAAATAAAAAAAAAATATATGTCAAAGGTATTTTCTTGTAGAAGTAAACTACAGCGGCAAAAATTGCCCTTTAACCCAAATTCTTTGTTTCCTTGACAGAGAGAAACTAATTGAATGCAAAATAAATAAACATTAAACTGTTAGCACAGATTTCATTATTGACAAGCATTTAGCATCTCAAGTGGCGACACATCGTACTCTGGAATTTAACAGAACCCTAAATACAGGTACTTCTACTCGCCATACTGAAATCAAAGTGTAAGCAACCATTTCCTAACCCCTTTGGGGGAACTCTGCTAACTTAAATACACAACATCAGCCAAAATTAGAATGCTTAAACAGCCATAATACATGAATTTCCAGCTTCTTGCCTTTCTTCACTTGTGAATTCCTATCATAGTCTCCAAAGCACATTAGGCTTTGATATTTGCTAGATAACAAGCTTCATTTGTACATGATCTTCAGTCTTGTTACTCTGGGATTTATATGCCATTTTTCTTTGCACTTTAAATAGCCGGAAAGAAAGAAAATGTAGTTTTCAGGTGCCAGATGATTACATTGCTCTCCGTCCTTCCAATATTTACTCTTGAAATCCAGTTCAAAACAAAACCAAGACTAAGCAAACTCCAGATATCTACACAGGAACTACATCAGCATCTTGATTCTCATCACACGTCAATACAAGACCTTCAACATAGGTTGGGAGAAGGCATTGGGACCATTGACAACCGGTAGAAACCGGCTCCTGTGGTGGAACAATCATCAACACATTATCATGGCGTTGGACAACACCCATCACACTCACCGTGCTCCCTTCTTTTATATACCTGAGATGCCACAATAACAGTTTAGAAGTATTCAACTTGGTGAACATCAAAATGTCAAGGATCAACCGATTTGGCAGTTAGTAATCTAATTCATACTAAAGTAAAGAAAATATAAATAAAAAGGGTATACAAAAGTAAAGAAAATATAAATAAAAGGGGTATTTATTATTATACCCTTCCTTCAAGCGCATGATTCGGTCATCACTGGAGAGGCTGCGATCAGCTAGCCAGCGCAAAAAGCTTGGAGAAAGATCTCTATTCTCCTCCTTCACATCGACTACTGTAGCTGGTTTGACAAATGGAGCAACCTTAGCCCCATAGCCTGCCTTGACCAATGCTCTTAATCCAGATTGGAAATCTGATATGTAAAAATCTGCCACATACTTCTGTTCACCAGAATCAATGTGTCGTTATAAGAAATGATAGGCGTTTTCTCCCCAAAGAAAAAGAACTGACACAGTCTAAAGCCCAGCAGTAAAAACAATTGTTACCACAACTGACATGCATAATGTGCTGTCATTTTATATGAAACTCAAACCAGAAATGAAGCATACGCAGCATCCTTTCCGTGTTTCAAAATAGCCATACAGCATTAATTGTGAAATGAAGCGTTGACAAACTGTTGCCTATTAGCTTAGAATTACAGGCTTTCATCATGTGCCAATGGTGAGATATTGTGTGTCCATGGTCTATTATTAATCGCCTGTAATGCAGTCTGTGACTTTCTCTTTACTCGGCTAAGGCTTTTCAGTAAGAACATCAATTTTAAACATGAGATCCTACAGTTAATGCTTTTTTGAGTTTCAACAAAGTGAATTAATCAGGTTCCAGCAATTTAAACCCAAGTACTCCAGTGAATGCTGTGAAAAATTGAATTGTCATTCTGAAATTCTAGATTTCAAAATCAATATATAGAGCATGAGAAGTTAAAAGAAAACTGACCTCTGAGTACCGAGATCCCCATGAAAAGAAACGATGCTTGGGATGCGCAAATTTTCCACCCCAACCCCTATATTCATACAACTCTGTGGAGACATAAACACACCTTTGTACCCTCTGGTAAGATGATTCCAGAGGTATACTGCCACAGGTGACAACCTACATAAGAGATTCCATGGACACATTACTTTTGATAGAATATTACAATTATAAAAAGAAAAAAAAAAGGTGCTTGACTGGCTCATATCAGTAGACTTTGCCTTCTTTTCAATCTCATGAAACCTAGTTGACTAATTATAGTAAACTTGATTGATATATTTCTAAAGAAGGTAAAATAGTAGCAAAATTGTGCTATTCTGACAGGAGATGAGCTTATAGATGCTTAAAGAGCAAATAATCACCGGATGCATTAAACAGAATGCAAAAATCCGGACACGATTCAACTCCAAAATAAGGATAGTATTTCCAAGTTATCCACATTATGAGATGTATATATTTCTTTGTGGTAATATTATCAATCATTCATAAGAGGGATTTAAGGCCAACAGGGCTTTACATCGAATATTTGTTCTCATGCTACCTGGCATTTTCATTAAGCCAAGTTCCAAACATAGTAAAGATTACAGTTTTGAACAAGTTGACAGAGAACAATTCCCATAATTAGATTAAATTAAGCGCGGTGCCTAGGAAAACCTTAAGAAACTCGAGGTAGAGACGTCCTCCATGGAAAAGTCATCAATTAGTAATATCGGTATCTAGAATTAAATTTTTAAAGAAAAGTCTTGGCTTCTACGATAAATTTGAATAGAAAGCCGAAGTAATGAACCATATAAGACGGAGAGGAGGTTTAAAGTCAAGGTAAGACCCAACCACTCTAGAAGAGGGGGAAAAAAAGCCAACATTCCTCAAGCAAATTTCAAGTCAGCTTATGCAATTCTATCCTTTAACCCCCACAAGAAGCAATTTTAGTCCCTGTAAAATTTGTGCATCACAGCTTTGATGGTTGAACTCGACGTCACACGTGTACAAAGACTTTGAAAAGCTGCCCAACACTCAGCAAACTGGGTTAATGAAGTTGTGCAAACCCACCCAGAAATTGCAAGTACGCGTTTTGATTTCTCTCAGCCCAGGAGATAGCGGAGCAAAAATGATACGGGAAGTTCCAAATTCGAGTGGCTAATAAATATTATTCTCCTAGTACATAAACATCACACCATGAAATGTTGACAAGATAACGATTGCAATCCATTGGCTACTTGAATCCAGCAGAATACCAGGAAAAAAAAAAAAAACTGTCCTTCTCCGCTTACCTTCCTAATAAGAAATTAGAAGCGTCAATAATGATCACCCGTTTGGTATCTAATCAAATTTTTATAATATCTTGAGAAAAGAACACAAGGAATTGACTAAAGATGAAAGAACAACAAATAAGTGTGATGTGCATATAATTAGAAACAGGAAGAGATGAAAATTACCCCCGTGACCTTGACATATTGTCCATCAATAGCTCCTCGAAGCTCAGCATCAGGGAACCTCCTAACAAACCCTAGCAATCCCCTTCTTCCCCACAAACAATTCCAAATAAGTCCTAAAAAGACGGGCACCAATATCCCTCCAACAGCCAGCAAAATTATAGCTTTTTTAACAGCTACCATGAGGAATGCTCCCACAAGCAATCCCATAGCCACTACCACCAATACTACCCACACCACAGGCCTTGAAACCCTAAAACCCACTTTGACATTCTCAGTCAAGCTTGTGACTGCAGAACCATAGAGCGTCTTGGAAGAGGCAGAACCAACACCTGAGCCAGAATGGTCAAGCTGGCCAGATCTCCGGTGAGATGATGGAAGCGGGCCAGAGGCCAAAGGACCGGAGCCAAGAGGACCGGAGGTTATGAGACCTGTGGGTTGAAGGGGCATGGGGCCAGATGATTTCTTGATTGGACCGGAGTTGGGACCTGATCGAACAGATCCGCTATTATGCTGTGAAGAAGAGGAAGGGCGAGAGGGTTGCTTTGGTAAAGGAGGAGGAGGAGCAGTGGGTGAGTGCTGATCAAGCACAGGGATATCAAACATTTTGCCCAGCTCTCCTGACTTTTTAATGTCACCACCTGTGTAAGGAACAGCCCGAGATGCCATTGTAGGTTGCTTCTCTTTGAGCTGCTCAGGTCTTCCAGAAACAATGAGGCCATTTTTGAGCTGGTGAGATTGAATTCGGGTACCCATTTATGTACAATTTTGATTAAAAAGAGAGAGCAGAAGTGAAGAGGGGGAAAGTGAAGTGAAGCAGTAGAAGAAGATGGTGAGAAAGGTTGGAGTATTTGGTGTTAGAGAAGAATAAAGAGTGAGAAGGAGCTGTGAATTTGCGATAATGACGTTCCTGTCCCTCAATGGGACTCCTTTTGATTTTTGATTTTTTTGATTAATGTTAATCCCAAAATCTACTGTAATTATTACTTGTAGCTAACTATAAGCTTAAAATAAATAAAGATTAAAATTGTGGATCTTGTAGATTGATAAGCTCAGTGATTCCAATCATAATATATGGCCAAAAGAAAATAAATTTTGGAAGGTAAAGTGGGTCCAATTTCCACTCCCTCTTAGCCCATCAGTAATTCAAACCTCCAATGGGTAGATCTACGGTCCACATCAACTGTCCAAACTAACGGTGGTGATGTTTTCATGGCAGACAAACAGTTAAAAGTAGTTTTTACTAACACCTTAATTAATGGATTGGCGCCACCTCTGCAACGGTGGAGGGGTAATTATGGGAATCCAATTGAGTCGGTGGTGACCCTTAGCTATGGTATAGATGCCCCTCCATAGCCTCATTGCTTGAACTTTTCCTGTGAGGACCGAAATAGCCTCTCTCTTTTTTTTTTTTTTTTTTTTTTTGTCATAGGGGAATCCTAGGACTTTTCTCTTTAACATGCAACGTCTTTTCCAATGAAATTCGATTGAGATAGTTTTTCTTGATTCTTGTTGGCTTATCTGCTTGGTTTAATAATCAACTAATGAGTAAAATGTCAGCTTTATAGCTTTCAATCATCTTAATTCCTTCTCAACGAGTGTTTTGATTCTTTATAAAAAGTAGGTCCAGCAATCACCAGAATTACATATATATAATAATTTGATCAAATTCTTTGATATGAAATTAGCATGTTTGCGGATTGGATGATAGAATGGACCATATATGTGTATATATATAAATAGAGGTTAGGTAAGTAAGGTTGGTCCAAATGGACCACAGATAAATGCATAGGATACTATAAAGAAAAGGGTGAATTTGGTTTTTATATGCTAATTTAAATTGCATAAGAGAGACGTCATCGAGTTAAATACCCTGTTTAAGGAGACATAATTAAGACTCTACTCATGATTAGCTTAGTTCACAAAATTATTGGTCTCTATGCTAGAAAATGGAAGGTGGCGGGTGATGTTTAGTTTTCTTTTGTTTGGATTATAAGTTACGTGCTGGTTGGAGTTTCACAAAAACGTTTTAATCATTATTTGTGTGCATGCCAATTCAACCTTACTTACTATTTTAATAAATTTCCAATACAAAGAAAAAGGGAAAGAGTAATATTTCAGAGGTTCATGTGATATCTTTTATTTTAAGGAATGATGAAGAAGAATATCACGAGAACGACTTATTTTCCAAATTCTTTTTCATTTTCTTAAGATAGTAATGTTTGTTATAACTTCCCAAATCATAGATGCACTTTGAACCACCTCTTCTTCCAAAGATTAATTTCATAATAAATATACATATAGATAAGTAAATTAATGAATATTTAATACATATTGTAGTATGGTATACACTGTTATTATTGAGGTGAGATTAGCCGACTACATAGCTAAAAATAAAATATCTATCTAAATTGAGTTCATTAACAAATTTAGAAAAAAAAAATGACATGTAATATAAGTAAATTGAAAACGAAATTGAAAAATTGGTTATCAATTCTACATGTCAATAGTTATATGAAAAATTCATGAACTTATGAATATATTTTAATTTTTAAGACATGGGTTATTGGGTAATTATATAGAATGGGCTTGGAGTGAAGGTACTGGGCTAAGCTTGGGCTTGAGCCCAGTTTATTAGAAAGTGAAAATTACCCTTCCAAGTTCCAAGTCCACAAAATTGAATAGCAAAAGAAAAGGAAAAAATGAGCTTCGGAGAAAATAGATTAAAAGCTGAAAATGACCAATCAACTCAACTTGGCACGCCAATTCAGAAGAAGCTGCAGGGAAACATGGCCTTCCATCGTTTTTCTTCTTCTAAGTTCTAACCATAAAAGTTTCTCATTAATATTTCTTTTATTTAAAAAAATCATGTGGTCATAGCACAAGTAGATAATTCCAATTTATTTGCATAATAATTTCCAATTTTTATAACCATTTATTGATCTAATTAATTCAGATTTATGTAAAATATGTCTAGGAAATAAACTCTTGTAATTCTGTCCAATCTTATTCCAGTTTTTGGAAACCTTAATAATACTTATTAGGAACAAAAGCAATGATTGGTATTTGATGCCCATAATCAGATGGGGCAGTGTCTGCTTTCCTTATATTCTTGGTTTCCATATAAAAAGAAATGGGGCATGCCCTGTCCTCTATTCATGGAATAGGAATACCATTCCACTTGCATTATAAAACCAATCATGGAACTTGTCACAAAACTCTCTTAAATTCATCATCTGAACCTCTAAAGTACTTCCATAAATTCTCAAATTATTACCATAAATATATAAAAACTACCCTACTACTACTTTATATATTGTTAGTCATGAATTACTCATCCCATGCATAGAATTGTCGCTTGCTACACCTAAAATTTAATTAGACTGACATGTACGTACAAAATTCAATCTATACAAAAAGAAAAAAAGAAGTCCTGTTATATAGGAATTTTTTTGTATAATAAAAAAATTAGTAAACATTTTGATGATGAATGGAGATAGATTTGCCACCTGTGTCGCGGAGTTATAATTTCCACTTGTACATGCAGCTTGTATATAAAAATTAAAGAAGAAAAACAAAAACATAAGCAAAGGATTTGCATAAACAAATCCGAAATAAGTACATGCAAATCCATGTCATGGAAAAAAAAACGCTCTGTACAACTGTGGCCATTCAGCATTTATGATCCTAAAAGAAACGGCAAACGGAAACACAGACTAGAGATAGTTCTGTTGGGTTCGGTGTCAAGAAAAAAGCTCTCATCTTTCCTTTCTCTCTCCACTCCAGACCTTAAAATACAAATAAATAAATAAATAAATAAAAGAAACTCTTTTGCTTTTTAATTGGAGCAATCACGAGTCGTCCCTGAAATCTCTGCTTTGAATTCATCTTTCTACTCTCTAGTGTCAAACAGCCTAATCTCCTCTTCGTCATCCTCTTACAAAGAGCCGTGAAAATCTCTTCCATTTCTTCTCTTTGAAACCACCTGCATTTTCGACAATTTTCTGTTGCTTCTGTTTCATTTTTTTCTTTTAATGCCATGAATCGATCCCATAACCTTTAATATCCATGTTTTTTTCATGGATGGCATCTCTTTTCTTGTTTACAAAGAAACAGAAAAACAAACTTGCTGCAATGGCAACTTCTTCTTTGACTAGTTCTCTCTCTATTTTATCTCTCAACAAGTCCATATGTTTTCTCTAGCTCTTGCACAATTTCCTCATCCTTCTCCTCAATTCATGAAAACCCATCTTTCTTCCTCATTTGCCTACATAACCCATGTTTTTGAATCAGTTCATGCACTTTCTGAAATCAATTCACACTTTCAGAAGGAAAACACCTTTTGATTGTTTCGTTTTCTCTGCATATTAACAATTAAATCGCCCCGCATCAGTAGAGGAAAAAAATAAAAAATAAAAAGAGCTGTTTTTAAAAAATGGCGGGTTCTTGTTTTAATGCATTTCGCCTTCGAAGATCCAAGAGCAAACCCTTAACAATCCCTTCCTCATCGAAAGCCCGCTTGAACTCTGAGATGGAGAACATGGAAAAGAAAAGATTTGACAGCTTGGAATCATGGTCCATGATATTGGAGTCTGAAAATGTTGAGGCCTGGGAGGCATCAAAGGATCAGGACCAAGAGGAATGGACTGCTGATCTTTCCCAATTATTTATAGGTAACAAGTTTGCCTCTGGTGCTCACAGTAGGATCTATCGTGGAATTTATAAGCAGAGAGCCGTTGCTGTGAAAATGGTCCGAATTCCTAACCAAAACGAGGAAACTCGTTCTTTGCTCGAGCAGCAGTTCAAATCTGAAGTTGCTTTGCTTTCTCGTCTCTTTCATCCCAATATAGTCCAGGTATTATTTCATATCATGCAAAATTTAGTCAACAAAATTAATCTCTGCTTGTTGGCATATACGTGGTCTCTAAATTACACTTGCTTTTCTCTTAATTACATGCAATTTACTTTCGATATTTGGTTTACAATTTGTCACACACACACGCACACACACACAAAAAAAAAACCTTATATTTTCCACTACCAAATCTTAGGACTATTACTTGAAATTTTTGTGCTTTCAGCCTGAAAGTTGCCGACTTTTATTGCCAAAATTTTTAAACTTTTATACAATGGTCATGAAATATTTGCCTTTTAAACAGCCATTTAAGGACAGGGTGATTCTTAAATTTATTCCTAGTTGAAAATTTTCTATGTGACTTTTACGGATGGCTTATAAAAATTGGAACTTTTTATTGGTAGATGGTTTACCATCTTGTTTACAGTTCATTGCAGCATGTAAAAGGCCGCCTGTATACTGTATCATCACAGAATACATGTCACAAGGAACTCTGAGGATGTATCTCAACAAGAAAGAGCCCTACTCTCTCTCAACGGAAACAATACTCAGGTTAGCTCTTGATATATCAAGAGGAATGGAGTATCTTCATTCACAAGGAGTAATCCACAGAGATCTCAAATCAAATAATTTGCTTCTAAATGACGAAATGAGAGTTAAGGTAGCAGATTTCGGTACATCTTGTCTAGAAACACAATGCCAGGAAACCAAAGGAAACAAGGGAACTTATCGTTGGATGGCACCTGAGATGATCAAGGAAAAGTCCTATACTCGAAAAGTTGATGTCTACAGTTTTGGGATCGTATTGTGGGAGCTCACTACAGCATTGCTGCCTTTCCAAGGAATGACCCCTGTACAGGCTGCATTTGCTGCGGCTGAGAAGGTAACATAGCTGAACTTTGGCACAAATTTCTACCTATTAGATAGTGTTTGATTATTATTGTGCTCATTGCAAGATTTCTTGAAATGTGCTCTTGCTTATTTTATTTCTTTTGAGTGTTTGGTGCTGTCTTTCTAGACGTGCTATTGAGACCTTTCTTGCACATAAGATGTCTTGTAATTTTTTAGTTGTTTTGATTGACACTAATTATTTTCCTGCTAATGGTAAGTAATCCTTGTGAGGCATGATTTTAGAATGGAAACACTTATGGGAGATTTTAGTTTTTGAATTTGACAATCTTATGAGGTGAGTTATTGCATTTGGTGCACTACGAGTCAGAAGTCTCAATCTGAATCAACGGTGTCTTGCATTTTACTAGCAGCAGAAAAAAGTATTGGATATGATATTGTTGGCCAATATTAGCCGTAGGTATATGACTGTTAGCTATACAGTCTAAACTAAATCTATCCTCTTATGCTTTTGTAGCGGTTGATGTTCTTTGGGAAATCATTTGTTATTGAAAAAGAATTAATTGTTGCTCACCTAATATGAAGTTAGCGCA
The DNA here is from genome assembly GCA_037975025.1 of Excoecaria agallocha. Classification (NCBI taxonomy): domain Eukaryota; kingdom Viridiplantae; phylum Streptophyta; class Magnoliopsida; order Malpighiales; family Euphorbiaceae; genus Excoecaria; species Excoecaria agallocha. The sequence goes on from CM075812.1 coordinate 52,791,872, forward strand.
ACGTGAGAGATACTTTTGGGAAATGACTTGAAAAGTTTCATATTTATGCTTAAAATACGATGCTGTCAGAATAGATGACAAGTCCCCTTTGGCAAAGGAGTAATTTGAAAATCTAGCTGTCATTTCTGGCTGTACATTGGACTTAACTTTCAGGGATAAGGCACATATATGTTAAGGTTGTTAATTCTGACCACATATTTGGCACTGCGAAAAGTTGTCTTGATGTGCTTGTTCCTCTGATAGTATGGTTGATGGATAACTTCAAATGGAGACGACAATGGCTGTCAACTATCTTTTATTCCACTAATATGAAGTAATGTGAATATTTTACATGCATGAAATTGCTACCAGTAGCAATCAACACCAAAGAGTAATCAAAACTTGCATTTGAAAAAAGTATTTGGTGATTGTATCAGTTCTTGCAAAGCTGCTGAGAGCTTCCAATTATATGCATACATAATATTTATGTGTAGAAAATATGCGTTGGTTAGATGTAATTACATTGGGACAATTTAATATCGAAACAAAGAAGAAAAGGAGCAACATACATATAACAACAAGTGTTATTTGTGACAGAACGAGCGACCTCCAATGCCAGCAAGCTGCCAGCCTGCGCTTGCACAGTTGATAAAGCGTTGCTGGGCAGCGAATCCATCAAAACGACCGGACTTCAGTTACATAGTGTCTGCTTTGGAGAAGTATGATGAATGTGTGAAAGGAGGACTTCCTCTGACTTCACACCCAGGACTTGTGAGCCGAAATGTCATCATTGAACGATTGAAAGGATGTGTATCCATGAGCTCCTCTATACCTGTACATGCATAGCTTCATTTCAACGTGCAATTAATTAAGGTATTAATTATATATCATCTCTTTTTCAAAGTCCTTTTAAACTTAAGCTCATTAATTTGTATATCTTCAAAAGGTCATGGTCTGCTAGTGTAAGTTCACATTTGCCAAATTGTTTGATTTTTAGAATGAAAATAATATTTATATGTGGATTATCATAGTTTCTTTGAAATTGTAAGTAAGAGCTATCCAAAGCTGTGCTGGTATGCATCTTTATTTCTAGGTTAGATTCTTCAAACTACTTTTTTATGCAATGTATAAAGGAACAATTAATATTAATTTGTTCTAATTATATTCACTTGATTCATTCCTTTTCTTTGTGTATTATTTCAGACAAACAGTGCTGTTTTTGCTTTCACTACTGATAATTTGAAACTATATATTGTGAATTCTCCATTTAGGGACTGGTATCTAACGATTCTATGCAATAACTTAAGGTCCCACTAAGCACTTGTTTTGTCTGAGGATCATTTGGTGTCAGCATTTCAATCACGAAAAATATTTAGTTGGAGAAATTTCCGCTTAATGCCACTACTTCCCAACCTTAATTATTCATCATTATTTCCTTGACAACCATTAAAGTAAATGATGATCCTATAACTTCATTGCTTTCTTTTCTAAAAATCACAGTATTCTATTGTATTATCCTAGGTTGCTAGAAATTGTAGATTCAGAAGAAATCAAGGATTTAAACCATAAATCAGAAATGAAAAATTAAAAAAAAAGGGAGATATATTTGCAATGGCTCTTCTCAATGATAAAGTTGGTTGATCGGATCGATCTTTCTTAGCTAATTAATGACTGCTATATATAACTTTTGATAATCTTTTTGGATGAAGTTAATGATGCAAAAACTGTGTAGTGAATGATTCATGTGCATTTTGCCACGATACTCGAGTAATACTGAAGAAAAAATGGATAATTTCATTAACCAAAAGATACTAAAAACATTTTTCATTTTTTAGCAAGATATATTAAGATGAGACCTCCACTAGCATGGGCATCATCATGTGTGAGAGATAAGATAACCTTTCTCCAGGCCCTATTAATTACATTATTTAAGCATCGAGACCATCAGGAGCACCATTATATATAATTAAGCAAAAATAATTGAACATTTGCGATGTATAAGAAAAGCAGGTGGCAGCTCCAATGAAATGTTGCAATATATATCTATATCCATTTTTGAATAACTGCCATGTAATATCTGTGAATCCTGAAAATGGAAAGAAAAGATAATAAAGGGGAAAAGGTCAAAGATGGTAGGTTAATGCTGTTGGAAGCTCTCTGATATCTATCCCTATCACGGACAATATGTGACCACAAGTACATATCCAACCATACAACATTTTTATTTGTTTATTTGAATCTTAATTAACTATATATGCATATATTTGATGTGGAATTCATGTATTGGCTTTGTTATTTCACCTTCAAAATCATTTATCTATTAATTACGCACTGCATTTGAGGAGAGAGGTAGGGAAGTAGTCTCATTTTTCACATAGGATATTTGCTTTATTAGCACTCACTATTTGACTCTCTACCTTATTCTGACTGACCCCAATAAGCAGTCAACAAAACTACATTCTTTATAATTTTATGTATCTCCTCAAAATCAATACTCACATATTATTATTGAATGAAGAATTAGAATTAAAATTAAAAATTAAAGGAAAGCAAAAAACTCTGGAATGGAATATATAGTGATCGGCCACGACAACTAGAATAGGAAAGGGACTTTTTTAAATTTAGTGTAATTTTTAAATTTATTTAGGGAATGAGGTTATTTTAAAATAATTTGAAAAAATGGCATGTGGGGGTCAATTCTCGCAATGAATTATTGCGGAATCAGCATAGTGGAGCCCGCAGCTAGAGTAATTTGGCAGATGAGTGGTGGAGACTGATTGGTGGTGGGGCCTGTAGTTCTATTTTCGCAACACTATGCTGCGAGAATGGGAAAATCTGCCAGTCCCATCTTTGCAACAATAGGCTGCGGAAATGAGCCAATATGCAGCCTTTTTAGTCACACGTTCAACCTGATAATACTTGGACTTTCTATATATATATCGAAACTGAATGAAGGGTGGATGGAAAATAAAATTTGAGAGTGAACAAAGTGAGTTTAAAGAGAAAGTAAGTGAAAGTTAAATGTTCAATCTAGTGAAGCAAAGTGAAATTTCAGAAAGCATAAATGAAAGGAAAGACAACCGTTTATAATTATTGCCGGTGAATTTCAAAGTTGCGGTAAGTTTTAATTATTTTATAATTTAGAATTAAATAACAATTGTCTGTATTATTATTAAGTAAATGTTAATTAAATTTTTGCAATTTACAGATATTGAGAAATCAGAGCTTAAGAGTTTCAAAGAAATTAAATGCATTTAAATTGGAGATCATGAAAAGGTTTAATTTTCATTTTAATGTTTTAATTTATTTGTATTTTATTGATACCTATTTAGTATAATTTGGCATAAAATAAAGTATTTTGTGATAATATTAGTACATGTAAAATTAATAAAGTATAATAGAATAAATATAATTTTAAGAAGGGAGAATACCTACATTTACATTTTTAGTTATATATAAGATTAATAAAAATGTTATATCATAATCATAATTGGAAAAATAGTATAATTTTTTTATAATATAAGTTGTTGCCAAATTAGATGTGAGATCTAGTGACACATAATAAGAAGCTAATTAAAATAATATGTATAATTTATAGAGTAAATATTTAGTTAAATTTTTTAATTGTGGCTTAATAATATAAAATGAACATTTAAATTCGAATCATAATGTAACCATTTATATTTTAATCATAATTTTGTCACATAAATTGTTGTAATTGGTTTTAAAAGCAGATGTATTTTGTGATATCTTTCTAATAATTAATTAATAAATGTTCAATAAAAAGTTTTAAAATATGTTTAATAAAAATTAATTGAACATTATTATGAATTACGGTTAATTTTAAGATGTCATCATGTACTGACTTTTATCTGCACACAGGTGGCCAAATAAGTTATGGAGTTGTAGATTTTCAGTATGATGTATCTGGTCCAAATGCGGTTACGAAGAGATTGAGGCTTAGAAATAAGCCAACTATTCCTGAATTGAAACATAAAATTCATGTTAAGTTGGGTTTAGGTGTGAATCATTTCATTTCAAGAATTATATATAAGAGTCCATTGTATAACCGATGATTATTATGTTGGACGTCATTGGATTTGTCTGATGACGATGACATAGAGATGATTTATGAAAAATTAACGGAATACGAAGATTATACGATTGTGAAATTAATTATCGAAGTGACTGAGGAGAATGTAGGAGTCAATATACCAATGTATGGAGTTGGTGATCATGATAGAAATGATGGGTTATATATGGGAAACGTTGAGACTACTCAACAATTAATTGAAAGTGATGTTGGCCCCAGTCAAGCGAGCCAATCGGACAATGGCTGGGATATTGATATTTTCTCTCAATCACATAATTATCAGTATATTGGAGATGAAGTACAAGATTTATATGTTGGTGAACAACGACAATCAGTTAGCCACCGAGAAGAAATAGGTCCTAGTCAGCCTAGCCAGTCTGTCAGTCGACGTGATGGTGACTTACTTGTAAGAGATGGATGTGATAGTTCAAAACAAGCTCATATGTGCTGGTCAAATAGCCATATTCCTTATTCAATGAGTTAGCCAATGAGGTCATGTACACACCCCCATAATGCTAGTATGAATCATCCTAGGTGGTCAATTAGCCAAATGCCTGAGTCTAGTGTGAGACCCCTAAGGACATCAATGAATCTGTTCCCAAATGCAGTGATTATGAGAAAAAACATTCTTGCCTATCGGCTGGTAACCTATCCAAAAATCACAAGCAATTAGGGTCGCAGATTATTCATAACAGCATAATGGTCGGCAAAAGATGCATCACTCCGTCATATGGTTGCCATTCAAACTAAAAAAAAAGTTAAATAAAATTAGTAAATAAGATTTAATTAATCTAAATGCACATGAATGCATATTATTAAATTTTAACAACATCCGATAATTACCTGATCTGCACGCTGAGTGTCTAATTCTACTCGAAATCTATGAACATCTTTTCTATGATTATTGCTCAGATCAATAGGAGATCGCCACCTAATATAAAACAATCCATTGTATCTATAACACCCTTAACATAACTGTGTAACCAATACTGTTTCGACCAACCATAAACCGAATTTTTTTTACCCTACCAATTAATTTCCAACATCTTAATGTTTTTTCCTTTAAATTCCTAATGTGCATTTTTCAAATCTTAAATGGATTCACAATTGATCTATAACTGTTTGATTTACTATTCATCTAATAAAATTTTGACAATATGACGGCTGTAAATTCAACTAGCCTCCTGAAAAGCAAATAATACACATCCTCTCAGAGGCACCACAATATTCAAATATATCATTTATCCATTCATTCATTCACACATTTCTTCATTTCCTGACCTATAACATATTAATACTGCTAATTCATACCCATCATCCATACTCACAAAATCTCAATTCTCTATCCTAATTACATGTCATCAAATATTACAACCCAATATTTTATCCTTAAATACATATTCACAAGTACACAAAATCCCATGAGTATTTTATACATATATACATGCCGGTCGAAAATTAGGCTAATAATTCAAAAGAAATCCTATAATGTGTATTCTTGCTCCTGTTCAGCTGAATCTGCACGCAGAAATATCTATGCGCTGAGCACTAAATATGTCCAGTGGTGACTAATAATTATAACATTTTCTATTATTTATTTATATTACCTAAACAAAGCATTTTGAAGATAATTATACAAATTTGTTTGTTTGCTATTAAAAGCAATAGCTTAATTTATTTACAATATTACTTATTTAATTCTTACTTTTCACTTAATTATACAATTTAGCCTGACACTTTCTTTTCCTTCTAATTATTGCCCTTTTTAAATCTTATTTACAAAATTATCTCTAGTATGCTTATTTTTTACTTTTAGATTATTTGTTGATGTACAATATATTAATTAACACTTGTTTTATTATTTTTATATAAAATTACAATTTAGTCCCTGTATGTTATAAAATTTTATTTTTGGACTGTTTATGTACTAAATTATCATCTTACCCTTTATTCATCATTCTTTAATTATTTTTGCCCATTGTTTACATTTTTTGAAAAAATTACCATTTTACCCATAAATTTATATTTTATTGCAATTAGGTCCTTTTTCTTTAGTAGTTGTCACATTTCATTGTCTTTTTACATATTTAGCATTTTTCTTTCATTATGCCCTTAGTACAGATCTGGTAGAAATACTCAGACCGGATACACAGAATGTGGATTCCATTGAGCCACAACAGATAGAGAAATGATCTCCAAGGATCCATTTCTCATAGAACAGAGATAAGATACAAACAAAAGCTATGGAGATCAGAAATCTTACCCATAGCAAAGCAAGTCGCCATGAATTACATCGCAGTACATATCTCCTTATAGCCAGTCAATTATATCCTGAGCTAGTTTTTACTACCTTACTATTTCTAAGGGCATTAATATGCTTACTTTTATTCAAATTCAATTACTTCATTAACTTCATGGGCCTTTCCATTTTCAGACATTTCATCAATTTACTTTTTTCACTATCTTTACACATGTTGTAAATTAATTCATATTAATTTACAACTTCTAACTCATTTATTGAATTATTTCTTAATAATTCAATATTTACAATTAAACATATTCAATAATTTGTGTCAAAAATACTTTAGTAATGCATATAAAATTCTTAAAAATTTATATGTACATTATTTTACATTTATTACCATTATTTATTCATTTTATAAATTATTTTCCAATAATTCATTATTTTCACTATACACATACCCAATCTTTAAACTTTAAAATTCTAAATTAATTTCATAAATTATTTAAAAATTTATGGACCTTAATTTTTATATTTAGGGTTAATTCGGGCTATTATCTATTAATTTCATGCAAAAAATCACTTAATTTCCCTTAAGAAAAAATTCAGCCACCTTAGCTAAACAACCTTAAAAATTTTTCTACTTCACTTTAAGCATTCACATAGCATTTATCAAGGTTCAATTGCATTTTCCTAACATCAATTACAATTATTAAGCAATTTAACTTAATTTTTCCTAATTACATAAAATAAATAAATTCAATTAAATAGAAAATAAAAGGATTTCTTAGCCACTTACATTTTTTTCTTGCTTTTGGGTGTCTAGGCTTGCTTTTTCTTGCCATTGGCCTTGGCAACTCTTACTTCTTCACCTTCACCTACCATGGCCGAATTCCTTAGCTTATTAAACTCTATTTTTTGTCCTCTAATGCATAAATTAAGCTCATAACTGAATTCTATACATCAAAAACTATAAGAAAACACTTATGAATTAATTTACATTAAATAACTTTCACAACTCACCTTGACACCTCAAACTTTCAAGCCTTATTTCCTTTGATTTATTTGCTCAAATCAAAGGTTAGAGGGCATATAAGTGAACTAGAGGGATGTGATTATCTTTCTTATATTAGGATTTAATGGAAATTTGAAGTGGAAAGGAAGAAAATCAAAGAGAAAAGATTGAAAGGAGGTTTCGGCCACCTTAGAGAGGAGAGGAGAGCTGGGAAAAATATGGAGATTTCTCAGATTTTTAGCTCATTTATACTCCTCTAATGGGCCTTAGTTTGGGCCTAGAAAATGGGCTTAACCCAAATAAACTAAATGGGCCTTTTTGGTCTATCTAAAGCCCAATCCGATTTCTCTCACTTTCTCACTTCAAATCATTCCAAAAATAATTTTATCACTCTTGTCACATCAAAAATATGTAGTATACAAATTTTTGGCTAAATCAGAGTCCGTTATCTGTCTGATTCGATAACTGTAGATATCACCGAAAAATTAAATTTTTATTACCAAAATATTTTACACAAAATTTAAGGAAGGTCTACAAAATTTGGCAATATTCGAAGTTCGTTTGCTATTTTTAAAAATTCATGCAAATTTAAATTACTTTTTCTACCAAGAAAATTGACTAGCTAATTTTTTCGCATTTTTTACTTTTGGAGGTCTATTTGATCTTGGTTTTACTTCAAAATTTAACCTCGGACTCACCATGATCAATATTTTTCGATAGTCAAATAAAATATTTTTGACTTCTGGATATACTTTTCAGCCTGAAAAATACTATTCATCATCGAAAAATACTGTTTACGGCTGACTCGATGTTAAGGCCATTACAGTATCAATATAATATTAAATCAAAAATTATATATATATATATATAACATTTTCATAATTAATTCATTGTTTTAAATTAAAAAATAATTAAAAGTTACCTATATCCATATGACATACTTTCATCAAGTATAACTTCATATATAAATGTTGGACGAAATTGCAGCGGTCTCTCCCATGCTTATATCTGCAACAACTGTTGATATCCACCTGCCCCATGCTGCTCTGGCCGTGTACCACGACACAACTCCCTATACAGCCATGATAATACCACTGAATTCCAACTGTAATTGCCAACTTTATTTAGATCCTCTAATAGGGGAAGTCACATTAAATGTATATAATTGTTGGCCTGAGATGGACACAATAATCCATCAATGCACTGTAAAAGCCATGCACGAACATAACATTGAATTTGATATAATGTTACATCAGCTGGTAGAGTATCAAAGATTGCTGACAACAAAGTCATTTTAACTGATTTTCCTTTGAAGGCCTCATCAGGTGGGATATGTCCCAAAAGCTAGTTGCAGAGCATTCTCCAATTATGTCGTATAGATCCAGTCATTGGATGCCCTTCTATTAGTAGACCAGTCAATATTTGAATATCTTGCAAAGTGATGGTCGATTCACCAACTGCTAGGTGAAACGTATGCATCTCCGATCTCCATCTCTCCATAAGGGCAGTCATTAAGTTTACATCTACCTGTATTACCCCAATTTAGGACACTTCATAGAATCCAATTATCCTCAAATATGGTATAATTCTTTGGTCAATATTTTCATAATGCGACTGTACGCTAGCTCTCTTATCAAACAATACATTACGTGATACCTGACCCGTATAAATTATACATCACAAAAAAATAAATAATATACACTTATGTCAACTAATATGTAGTTAAATAATTAATAAAAAAGAATTATTACCACATCATTCCAAACTGTATCTGCGTGATGTTTTTCTTTTAATGTTAGTAGATCAGGTATACGGAATCCTGGATTTATAAAATGTCGATTTTGAAACTCATCCATATTTTATGTACCCTATATTTAATTACGACACCAAATAACATAATTAATACATATCTTAAAATTTAAAAAATATCAAATTAATTATTAACTTATTAAAATTCCATTTTACGTTATTAAGTATTGAAATAATTATATAGCATGCACAATTTAGGCCTACTAAGTAACATAATAATTAATTAACAATAAATTATTAATATTTTTTTAAATATTATTTTTAACTATATACAATTACTACTAAATATATTCCTAATTATTCAAATAATTATAATATATGCTTAATTCAAATTTTTTACGTTAATTATTTTAATAAAAATTCATAGAAAATATTAATTACTATTATTATCTAATTGTATTTAAGCCTAATTTAATCATTATAATAAATATACAAAAATTAATTCCACAAAAATTGCATAACCATATTAAAATTTAAAATAATTACAACATATTACTTACCTTAATATTCTTCAAGTCACCAAAATTTATAACAAATAAAATCTACAATTCAACAACGACAAATTCAAATAATATATCAATAAATTATTTCATTTTAATAATAATTTACAATAAATTTCTTACTAATATTTTTTAAATATTAGTCCAAATATAAATATAAATATACATGTACAAAGAAATTTCACTTACGTATATTTGTTATAATAGAATTTCACCTCCTTGCATTTAAAAAAATTTAACTAACCTTACAAATCTTGCTTAATATAATGCTACCTTTGTAAACTTTGATTGAGTTGCTTGAAACTTGAGTGCTTCACGTTGAGAGAGCTTGGAATGCTGCACAATGAGAGTAAGAAAGAAAATGGAGAGGAGTAGATGAAGATGAAGATGAAGCTGAAGGGAGGAGCAAAATTCTGGATCCATGCATTTAATGGGTCTTTCGCTCCACGTGATTGGCCAATGCTGGGTGGCAAGAAACTGGTCCATTTTTGCAGTGGACCATTGCAAAATCAGGCTTCCAATTCTGCAGCGGTCCATTGCGAAAATGGACCGATCTTCTGACCCCCCTCGTCTGCCGTGCCAACCATCGCCAGCTGCCTCGATTACCGTGCTTCTGCCTGATTTTGCAATATCTGGTTGCGAAAATGGTGTGGCCCATACTATTTCCCTAAATTGTTTTAAAACAACTCCATTTCCTAAATAAATCTAAAAAGTACACCAAATTTTAAAAAGTCTCAATAGGAAAATACAAATATATGATGAAGCGAGAAGAGAAACGTGCAAGGTGATACATGGAAAATGTTCCCTGAAATTAGGCTTCATTGTCCCTCCCTACTTGATAACACATTCGCAATCCAGAGATGTCCGTTTTCTTTTTTTAACTATCTACTTATCAATTACTGATAGTTATCGAGGCATGGTCATGGTGGATTCGAAATTAATTTGACCATTAGGCTAAAGCAGGTGGTATTAATTGAACAGTATTAAGTTTTGAAAAATCATAAAATAACAGCAACACAATAGAGTTTGGTGGCATGCACTACCCAAAAGTATATGCACACAAAAGATTCTGAAACACAATTAAACATACATTTTGGAATCTGTGCTTTAACATCCACAATACTTTGATTTTGCCATCCATCTCGCTTATGCATTTACCAATTACATCCAAAGCTTTTCCCAAGACTTGATTAAGTTTCCTTTGGATTAAGAAAGTGGAGTAAAATGAGCAACAATAATATGATTAGCAACGAGTAATAATGAGACCAAACACTCCACATTACCCATATTTATTTTATCAAACTAAAGGCTCCGCTTTATCGAAGCCATTGCTTTTGCCGACTGTCTTTCGGTGATACCTATCTTCTATTACCGCCATGTTATTATTTTTGTTTGTTTTCTCCAATTTCCATTTCAGTTGAGCCAGTCCAATTTCCATTTCCTACCAAGAAATGGTCAGCTTGGTTGAGCCAGTCCAATGAAATGGTCAACTTGGTTGAGCCTGTCCAATTTTTTGAACTTCAACTACCATTCTAACAGTCAACCCTACTGCAAAACATACGCAATTTCGATTCAAACTCATAACCTTAATTAGTTATTTATGAAAATTTCTACCAAAAAAAAAAAAAAAAACACAGAATCATAAATTGTAAGAGAAACTTGCTTGTTAATATTGATGACTGAAATATATACAGAAAGAAGCAAGCAAAAATCACCAAATTAATCTCGAGTAGTTGCGATGGAGAACTCTTGTATTCTTCAAAATTAAGACCAAAAACACAACAAATACATCAAAAATGATGCTTCCTTTTTTTTTTTCTTTTTACATTGTGGAACTGGAAAGAGTAGTGACTAATAATATACAAATCAAGAAAACAATAGCTTCAATCTAATATAAGATTATAGAGATATAGAGAGGAAGATATCACCCTAACATGACTATACCCTACCATTTAATTCAGAATTAAAACCGGTCCTACTAATTACTTAGCCAAAAACACCCCAAATCTTCTCCCCAATAAAACTCATAAACCTCCCTACTGATCCTTTCTCAGAATCTTCAGCTTCAACTTCATCACCACCAGCAACAACATCAGAGCCACGTCTACTTCCGCTACTTTCCTCCACAGACTCAGATTCAGCTACCTTTTCATTGGATTTGGACTCGGATTGCTTACGTTCAACCAACCCGTTGTTCCCCTTCCTCTTCCTGTCTTTCTTGTTCTTGTTATGAGTCTTTGGCTGCGGCAAAACACCGTCTTCAAAAGCATCAATAATCTCATGTATTAGCCGTCGATTGGGCGATGAATCCCATCTAATCCAGTAGCTCATATAGCAGCTAAAACAGTCGCAGTTAAAGGATGGAGGATGGTCATTTCCGATGTTTTTAGGATAAAGATTGGGCCTTTGAGTCGTGCTGTTGCGGTGGTTGCAAGAGATGAGATAGGCCAAAACCTCCCTGTCCTCCACCGAGAGAGCAGCTGCGAGGGTAAGGATGGTGACGGGAAGGAAGCTGAGATGGTCCGATATGATTGGTGGCGATGGATGGACCGTACCTTTACTACGGTATAGCTTCTTCATGTTGGAGCAAAGATTCTTTCTTTTCTTTTCTTTTCAGCTGGAAACGTATAGAGAGAGAGAGAGAGAGAGAGACTGAAGTTCTTATTTATAGAAGAAATAAATAAAACGGGAAATAGAGAGTGTATGCGGGTCTTTGTATATAAGCGAACACCTCCATTGGGGTTGGTGACGTAATTTTCGGAAAAGTTAGGGTCTAGGCGATGCTATTTTAGTAATTTAATTGGCGGATGCGTGTGTCCCTCGGACTGCTTGAACCATATTCCCCAACAGCCAATATGAGTTGCCCATGATGTAATGTTACTTTCATCTCATTTGTCCATTTATGTACATACATAATTCACTTAATCGATTAATAGCCCATCCTCCCAATTTCTCAAATTCATTCTCCAGCAGTCTTCTTTGAAAATCAAAACTTAATAATATGCTGATGCATACATTATACTCCTCTAAGCAGATGAAAGTCAACATAAATGCAAAGCTTGAAGCCTAGTTTTATTTGTTCAGAACAGTCTCCAGCTAGTTTCATCACCATGTAGTCATGCACATGATAAATAGAAGCTTGTTTTAACATATATCATGATAAACCAGAGTCCAAAATAACAGCAGGCAATAAAGATAAGGCCATTCATTCAGATCTCTATGAAGAAGTTCGCATACGTGCCTTAATCCAGGACTCTAGACGTTGCAACTCCTCATTGTTAATGGAATGGCCAAGACCAGGGTACGCCTGCAAATTTCGGATAGCAATATTCTTAGCAATGAACAAAGAACTTGCAGAAACTTTCATAGAGAATCAGATGTATTACCTTAAACTCACAGCTCACTCCAGCTTTTTCAAGAAAAGGGGGCCCTGCTTGTCCAGCTTCAAACAATACTGTTCTGTCAATAAGTCCATGGGACCACAAAATAGGCGTCTGCAAAAGATTCAAGACCCACAACAATTAGACCATACTATAAAATACGTGCTGCACCTGATCAGAAAAATATCACTAGGATGATATACTATAGTTGCTGCTTTACAAGATCAACCACAGAAGAAAGTGGAACAGATCAAAATTATGGACAACAAAAATACATATATCCAGCACAAAGTACCCTTTTTGCATCTGGTGGAATCTGTTCAATGATAGAAGAATTAAAAGGAACCCATCCACTGAAGACTGCACCTCCTCCTAGAGTTCTCGGGTACAGCAAAACGCTGGCCAAGGTCAAGGCCCCTGCAAACGAATTAGTGGATTTTTCAGGATCCCAAATGAATATAAAGATCGTCTTCTATGTTAAGAAAGGAAGAGAGCGCGAAAGAAACCTCCTTGACTAAATCCACAAACAAATACATTTTCAGGATTTGTCGCAGCAGCTATTTCCTTATCTATCATTGCATGAACATTCCGGACTGCTTTCAGCAAACTACTCTCATCTCTGGGAGAATCCTAAAATATGTTAGCAAAACCAAAATCAGTATCAAAAACATTTCTTGCAAATTTCCAGATGGTATTAGCAGCACCAATTCAGTTGTTGGAGAATAGTTTATTATGAACACTATAAATTATTTGGGATCAGAATTTATCTAGAGAAAAATTTCTGCTGATCATTTAAAGATCTAAATTTAAGGTGTTTATCAATGGTCCATGAGTATGCTCCATGTGCTGCTCCAACACAGAATGTGGTATGCCAATTTTTATAAGAGCAAAGGAACTACACAATTCAATTTTATCAAAAGATAACAGTTTGATAAAAATACAGGGTAGTGATATATAGATGATGACTAGTGCATTACTCACATATCAGAAGATAAAGGAATATCAGACAAAGTGTCAATCGCACGACTTCTAATGGCTCAGCCACATCGAAAGTCGGCAGCAATATCATAAAATTAAGATAAGGATGCAAGGAATGCAATTTGAGAGAGAAGTTCTATAATGATGTTCACTTACAGCTGTGATGGGAATCTCATGGATATCGAACCAAGAAGGCATTACAGCACCATCTACAAACGCAAGCAAATTATTTAGAATACATCTTGAAGAAACAGCTAAACATATTAGATTTCATGCTATTTCAAAGTTCTAAGCACATTTCACAGTCAATTATGGAAAGGAACCAAAAAGCCATTTATCATGTATTGCAACACGAGAAAACGATGGATATATAAGATGATTTATACGCTCTCAACAAATTCTGCATTGCATAGACATTTCTGTCTTCTAAATATGATACCTCAATCCAAATTTCATCTTAACACAATCAATTTCACGACTTAGTCGAATAATTAAACCAAAATCGAACCTAGAACAGAATATTCACGTTAGCTCATCGTAAGTAGTAACCACTTGATTCTCCCAATTACCGGCTCAACCTCGTCGATATACTCAAAATGACCCAAAAATTCAGTGATTGGCCTGTATGCTACACATCAGAAACATAAAAAGGGGATTTTTTTTCCCTTTTGTGTGTGTGTGTGTGAAACATCACCAGGGGATTGAAACAGGAAGATTAAATCAGTGCATAAAACCCTCAATTGCAAGCATACGACTAATGCCGGCATAATTAATAATTTCAAATGGATCTACAAACAGAGAAAGGTTTACCCAATTAAGCATTTAAAAAAGATGAAATTTTTATTATGTAAGAAAAGAGTGCTTACAGTTGCAGGTGACTGGGTTATTTGGAGCAGAAGGGAAAGACCATTTGGTAGTCCTAAACTCGGGGGAAGAGAAGAGAGTTTTGATAGGTTCATTAGCAGGACCCGAGTCACCCAAACCGTGAAGCCAAAGGATAAAACTGCGAGCCATGGATTCTGAATTTGGCTTCGAAGATGGGTTAGGCTGCAAGATTAGTGTAAATATAAGTACAAGTGTGCTACAAAGCACCACCGCAAACCCCACAACTGCCTTTAGAGCTACTACCATAACCACCTCCTTTTTGGGCCCTCAAAAATGCAAGCTAGTTTATTTTTAAGTTTGGTGATGTTAGATTTACTTGAATTGGCCTCCTTTATAATATTTGTTTTATGAATTGTAATCCTATGAAGATGCAACTCAATTTGGTGGCTACAAAACACGATTAACGCAGCCTTAAACTAAATCTAAAGTCTAAACTAAGGATAACAAGCCAGACCGATCATGTCTCCGATTATTATTACATATATATTCGTATAAATACTTGCAAAACGAGTGTAATATATTATACAGTGATAGTTCAGGATACGAACGTGGAAGAGAATGCAATTATATCAGTTCATCTTCATCAAAGGACAAGGGTCTTGGAAGGGCTTTTACCCATCAACGGATCCCAAACATACACTATGGCTCTTCTCGTTCTCATTCGAGCGCTTTACAGACCTTCTCATGAGATTATCCTTCGAATGTCTTCTGTCCGGCCTGATTGGATAACTTGATTTACTGAAACTAAAAGAAGGAAGCTTTTTTCTCCTCCTAAAGGAACCCCAAAAAAGAATTCCTGTCTCGCATGGGATGCTTTCTAGATGTAATCCATCAAGTACACATATAAAAATTATATTTTATGTTTATTCTCTTCTAAAATAACAAATTCAGTCTCCAAGGGAAAATTTCAGCATTAAAAGCGAATTTCAATACAATAATGAGTTTCCACCCTTCATATTGTACTTTCGAGTCTCCACCTTCCTTTCTCACTGTCAAAAAAAAAAAAAATAGCACTTAGCTCGATCCTTGCCTTTTTAAACTTGATATTAGGCCAAGCCTTGCCTGAGCCATGGTGTCTCTGCCTTCCCTGAGCTCGGCTTAGTTCGCTACTAACATACTATTTTCGATAAATAGTTATTTAGCACATCAAAAGAGTGAATCATAAGTTTACGGTACAAGGAGGGATTTGACTTTATAAATCAGAGTATTCATTCTAGTTTAGCTCATTCTCACAATCACCAAATTTCCGAAGCAAACCATGTATGAAAAAATGATACTAAGGATTTTTATGATCTCAATCAATCTACAAAATGAAGGCTTGTTTGATCTAAATAATCAGCTGCTCAAGCTTATAGAATACAAATACTAAAAATGTAAAGTCCAGAGTCCGGATCATCCTCCCCTCTTGTATTCGAGAAGAGACCAATCATTCCATAGCTTCAGAAAAATCAAAACTTCCAGGATCAAGTAAACTGAAATTTGTAAAGACAATAACAAGAGTATGTCTTTAAAGTCAAGCCTCATAAGATTTCATGAACTGCTTCATCTTCTTCCT
This sequence comes from Excoecaria agallocha, assembly GCA_037975025.1. Classification (NCBI taxonomy): domain Eukaryota; kingdom Viridiplantae; phylum Streptophyta; class Magnoliopsida; order Malpighiales; family Euphorbiaceae; genus Excoecaria; species Excoecaria agallocha. The sequence goes on from CM075812.1 coordinate 52,808,308, forward strand.
TAAGAAGCATCATGATATTGATCCATTACTTGTTTCATGGAATCCAATTGCGAAAGAACATACTCCAACTTCTTGGTACAGATTTCATTAGCAATTCTGGAGCTATAGTCACACTTCTCAAAAGGACGATACTCGCATGCACTTTTGATTTCATTACGCAGAGTAAACTGGATGTCCTGCTAATATCTACTTGTATTAGTAATGATGGATCATATAAGAACAAATATATAAGACAATTATCAGTTTAACCATGAAAATTGAACATTCCTCCCGAAAATTAGCCACCAGAGAGAGAGAAAGGAGAGACCTTTATCATTTGCATGAACTCACAGCAATGGTTGTTGATGAATTCTTTACGAGGACCAGTAGGACTAGATAACTCATCATTACTCCAGCTGCTAGCTCCAAAACCCTAACTATTGTCTGCATGGATCAAATTTCAAATTTCAAAATTCACAACAGAAATACTTACCTGGAATCGATTCGGACATGGATTATATAAATGTCAAATTAAGTACCTTTTCCACGTTTTGAAGTCGCTGTAACGATGTGTTGTTCTGCGTCTGAGATGGATCCATATTTCAAGTTTTCAACTCTCTTTGCTCACTCCCAAATCCAATCCTAGCACTTCACCTACATCAATTTTTTAGCATAAGAAGCCTCAAAAACGGGGCGTTTTATTGATCAGCGCCGCAGAATAGGAGCTGCGGGTCCACATTAGTTGACATGGCATCTTATGATTGGTCAATTCTAGTTCAATTGCAGCCTTTGAACCAGTAAAACGACCGCACGATAACCTTTCCTCGCCAAAGCTAACGCAGAAATACAGACCGACGATCATGTCAACCTCCAAGCTACAAGCTTTGTGGAATCATCAGCCGGACCTAAAACCAGTAAGTTATTCCGGTGCTTTTGCTTTTCTATATCCTTTCCTTTTTCAATTTTTCTTCTAACAAGCAAAACCCAAGATAAAAATATATCTATCGATTGATTTGGATGATTTCCGACTTTTTCGAGTGTTTTGATTCGATCCAAACCCGGATTTTCTATTTCTAACTTTTCTCATTGTTTTAGTAAAAACTAATAATAACCAAATCCAATGTTTGTGCGATTTAGTTGTTCCTTTTCACCTAATCTGTGGACGAACTTGTCTCTATCCTAATTCATTGAATTATCTATTGCCATTTTGATTCAGAGATTCGGGGAAAAAAAGATTTGACTTTTTGGGAATTTAAATGTGGAATCTTTGATTGGGTACCAACAACTACCAAACTTCACTTGTCTGTAAAATGATTGATCAAAAGAAGCCTTTCTAAACGCCGGAGTAACCTGTAGAGTAGTTTGCATCATTTGTGCAATTAACACAAATGTGTTTTGAGAAAGCTAGCCATAATTTCTTATGACATTCTTCAAACCTTTGTGCTTTGCTCCCTCTTACTGCGCTATTCTTTGTATTGACATCATCTTAAATTCTCCACTGTTCTAACATTGCAGTTCATTTTTGGGCACCGACTTTTAAGTGGGGCATCAGTATCGCAAATATTGCTGACTTCTCTAAACCACCTGAAAAACTTTCATATCCGCAGCAGATAGGTATGCAACTTTCTCTTCCATAATCTCAATTAATCCATTTGTTTCATGTATATACTTTTTGTGCCTCTCTCTACGTCTTTCTTGCACAAGCAGCGCAGGGCACACAGATGGACATAATTTCAAATATATTTTATATATAGTTTGCAGTTTGCACAGTAGGGCTTTTTGATATTGCCTTTTTTGTCTATAGCATTTTAGTATGTCACTTTTATGAGCGTTTTTCATTATATTTGAGATATATCTTATATTTGGGCTTTGGTTACAGCGGTTACAGCCACTGGACTTATATGGTCACGCTACAGTACTGTAATCACACCAGTAAGTGCAAAATTGATTAAATGCCTTGCCTTTTTAAGATACCAAAGGATGAGGGTGTAAATTTGATGGTGTTATCTGATTCCTCTTACCCGTTATATATCTTGTGACATGGTAGCTGCCTGCTCTCTTCCACATAGTGATTATTTATATGTCTCTCAGTTATGCTTTCGATCTATTATTCTAAATCTCATCTCATTTAATTTCATATCATTTAAGCCATTGTTAATGTTTGACTTGCTTGATGATCTTAGTTATAATAGTTAAGGTGCAATCATTAGGATGGGTGATTTTGATGTGCTTATATTTGTCAGGCGTTGAAATATCCTTATTGATTTGATTGCCGTTCATCTTTGATGCAGAAAAACTGGAATCTGTTTAGTGTAAACGTAGCAATGGCTGCAACAGGCCTCTACCAACTCTCACGCAAATTACAGTAAGCTTTGTTTGTCTCCATGTGCAATTGAGTAGTTATTGACATTGGAATTCTTCTTTGGTCTGTGAACTACCTGTACTAATTAGGACCTTTTATTAGAAACTAGAAGTGTTAATCGTATTACATGTTCTTGCTCTGTAATTGATGATACTGCTGTTTCAGACCTCTAAATATGTTCTTTCCACGTTCCAGGCATGATTACGCATCTGAGGGAGAAGCTGCTGCTGTAAAAGAATGATGACGAAAATCTGGCTAACTTCCTTTCTACTTGTGCGGCTGAAGCCATTTAGCCAATCTTGCCAAGCATTTAGTTCAACATTTTCAATCTGTGATTGATGTTTTTATTTGTTTTTCTTTAAAAGGCTTTGAATACTTACGCTATGATACAGCATTTGTTGGTGGATATTTGATGTTGTGCTTGGAAGGCCATTATGGACTGGAAAGTATGGCAGTGGACAAATAAGATTCTGTTCAAATGCCACTGTTGATTTGTTAATATCAAGCTGCAGTCTTTAGAGTGATAAAGTTGCAGTAAAAGATTGATTCATCCCAAATCTCCTCTTAATCCATCTTTTGTTTTTCATAGGCCCTTGGATGTATTTGCTCCAATTGCTTCAACTATCAGATACGTTGTTATTTGCATCAGGCAAAGTGAATTTACACCGTATACTCCACGTTTCTTGCATTATATCTAAATCTACAAACTGTAATCTCTGCTTATCTAGTTTTTTGGCATTAATCTAAATTTCATAAATTAGCAAATTGGTTTAAACTAGTGGCTTAATTGTTGTGGATCAGCTTTATTACATGCACCAATCCTGAACCTGCAAGCAAGCTTTATCTGCCAAACAGCCTCTTAAGGTACTTCGAAGAAAAATTGGGAAAACAAAGGAGTACACGGATGGGAAAAAAAATCAGTTGTTCCAATGTGAAATTATAGTTTTTGTAATTGTTACATGTTTCAATCAGCTCCACAAGGGAAGCATCAAATGAAAGATAAAGTAACACCCCCAACCCCACAGCCTGCCATATCCCGGAAAATTTGCCTCCATATTAGCAACAAACAAATACTGTTTCTTCTATGAGTCAAATATCTAGGGAACACCAACAATCATGAACCAGCATTGCTTGAATTCACTCTTTCTAACTGCTCATCTCTTGATTGATCTGATTTAGCATCAGAGTCGTTATCATGAGAGTTTAAACCCAGACTCAAGTCCAAAGTGCTTTCATTCAAATCTTGTCGCACCACTGGATTATCATCCTGAGACTATAGTCAATATTGAAGCAGACGTTATATATATGCAATGAAAACCATAAAGCGTCAGATGTTTTAAAGAGAGAGCCTATCAGTTAAGCATGAGTTTGAATCGTGTCCCCTCTCCCATCAAAATAGGGTGGTCTTGTAAAGGGGACTGAAAAAGAAGAAGAGGAATTTGCAAGCCGTATTAGCCCATTAATACACCTCAAATACGAAGCAATTTCTTACTCTTCAAAGAAAATTATTATCATCACATCTTTGCAAACATACATCTGTTATTTCAGTGGGACCGCATAAACTTGCTCAGAAAACAATGTCTGAATTGCACTTTATTCTTCCAAAGGAGGGAACATAATAATTTAAAGCACAAGAACTTGAGATTGAATCTCAAATATGAATAACCACTCACCTGAGTTTCTTCCATAGGTGTGCCGTTAATGTCGGGTTTTTCATCAAAACCATCACCCTTCGGATTTGGCTCTGTAACTGGTTCAGCATCACTTGGTTTAGCTTCATCTCCAGCATTCTCAGCAGCCTCACTTTTCTGCTTCTCAAGCAAATACACCTGTGTTGTCACAAAACCAAAATGATCAGTGCTGACTCCAGCTAACACCAACACAATAGAATAAGCTTGCAAGTATAAGCTGAACTTGATTTATTGGAAAAGCATGAATTTGATGCACATCTTATGCTTGTAGTTGGGTAGAGCAAGTAAATACTTAGTCATCCCTCAGTAAGTAACGCTTTCTGATTAATACAAAGATCAAATAGAACATCAAAAACACTTTCACAAGGTGGTATCAACCCTTTCAGAATAATGGCTAAGATATGTTTCTTAAACATGCATATTCCCTGAGATGCAAAAATGCATAAGCTACAGTTGAAAGTAGAAGCAAGTGGATAAGGCATGTGGCCTTGATACAGCGGCAAGGGTTGATTATGACTTAATAATCAAGGTTAAAATCAGAAATAGAGCCTCCTTGAAATGAAACAATCACAAAATTAAACAAAATTATAAGATAAAAAGGTTAAGAAAAAGTCGCACTGTCAAGGATAGTAGCATAAATTTCTGTACAAGTCACCAAAACACAGCCCCAAAAGCCAAGTTCCAGATTTGATGATCACAAAACAGTCTCTTAACAACTCAACAATTCTATAGCATTTGCTCTTGTACTTCTTATCTAAAATAAAAGTTTCTCTTCATCATGCATAATAATTTTTCAAGAACAGCGAGAACACTCTGAAGCTCCAGTTTATTGGTACAAACTGAGTGTTTGTACCAATAAATCTATCGACTCTTTGACTTTCTGGCCATTCAAAAAAGCCAAGATGGAATGCCATATAAGAAGTTGTTTTTACTTTATTTTATTTTTTTAATTTTTACTGAGCTATGTAAGAGTTTACTACAAGATTTTTTTTTAATTTCTTTCCGCAAGGGCAAGAATTGTCGTGATTTAATATAAATCGACTCCAAACCATCATTAAGGAGAGAAATGAGATGAATTATCTCCACCTCAGGTACAAAATGAAGGAGAATGCATTGAACCACATGATACTTATTAATTATCACTATCTTCTTCTTTGCAGATCCTTTGTTCTTTCCATTCCTCAATGTATAATATGCTCATGTCCACTCAAATAATTGAAAATGTGTGTGCATGCAAACCTACTGCAAAATGTAAAATTTTGTGATGAAAAAAACTACTCATAGAACAATTAGTATTCTCATTACTTTTTTATTCAATCCTATATTACTGATCTTGCCAACAAGGAATGGTCTCTTTACCAGATTAAATAGACCAAGTTCTTCAAAAGATTAATCAAATAGTCATTCCAAAGTTGCATTTCCTTTATCCTTAAGATAGTAAACAATAAAATAAAACTTCTATGAAATGTCATTCTTGCCCAATGCCTTGCACAATTTAAGATCACAATAATAAATATCCACTTCCACTTCAACTTGAAGCACCTATATTCAAACCTTTTATGCAGACACATGCATGAATACCAAAGATATGGTACACACACATGTATGAGCTCAATGGCCATGAGCATCGCCTCAGCTTTCGGCTCCAAGGCTGATTCCAGCCAAGCGAACCTGGCAGCAGCAAACTCACAAGTGGTGCCACTCGTCCTTCCATTAAAAGGTTATCTTGAGGTGGCAGAACAAAGTGCTATGGGGCTGCGCTACAATTGTGATTAACTGTATGTGGCTGAGCACAAATGTAAAGGATTATCATGGCTAGAATTAGAGGACCATGATGATGTTGAGAAGGTCCAAGATGAAAATGGACAAATTGGAAATGTCTTTGCATGCAATAGAGAGAGCACAGATGCATCCATCCACATTTTACGTTTGAGGACAAGCTCTTTTCTAGGAGGGGAGTGATGTTATGCAGTGGCGACGCCACGTTGAGTGGAAGGGGGGCAATTGCCCCCCTTAATTTTTGAAATATATATATATCCCTTTAAAATTTTATTTTTACCCTTTTATCTTTAATTTATTTTTTAATTTTTCGATCAATAAAAAATAAAAGTACAAAACTCTATTTTTATTTCTTAAATTTTTTTAAAAAATCAGCTAAATTTGAGAAAAAATAAAAATTACAATAAAAAATTATCGTTAGTTAAATGTTTATAATATAGTTTTGCAATTTTTTTTTTTTTACTTTTATATCTCTCAAGTATTAGCAATATTTCATATTTGCATATTTTTATTAATTTTTGTGGAATGTATTTTCAATTCTAATTCTTTTAAAAGTATGAAAAATTAAATTTAATAGTAATTTGTAAAATTTAGGTCCATTTTAAATATACATGAACAAATTAAATATCCATTTGAAATATTTGACAATGGTGGTATCTTCTTTGCATATAACAAAGGCAACTTACTCCGTATTACTTAATTTTATACTATTAGTTTTTTCTACTATTCTGCTTATTATTCTTGAAAATCAATCGGAAACATATATTATTGATATAAGATTTAATAGTGAGTTTTCAAATATTATAGGAATTAATAATCTTTCTAAACAATTATACAAACAAAAAAGGCTATTTTATATCATTTGATTTATAAACTCATCGTTTTATCACTTGTTTTATCCGTTACAACTATAACAATTGAAAGAATATTTTTTGCTATGAAATATGTAAAAAATTGATTAAATAACAAAATAAGGAATATATGGATGTTTGATTGTTTGATCGCTTATATTGAAAAAAATGTATTTGATGTTATTGATAACGAAATCATTATTTGTCGCTATCAAGGCATGCGAATTCGTAGAGTGTAATTGTAATTTTTTTAAATATATTAATGAATATTTTTTTATTTAATAATTTATTTATAACATTTATGTTATATTTTTTTTAAACATGATTTAAATTTTTACCCTCCTTACTCGTAAAACCTGGCTTCGCCACTGATGTTATGGATGCTAGTCACAGAAGCAGTATTAGAGGACTTTTATTATCCCTAATGGAAGTAGAATTAATATTTACAATTCCCATTAGTAATTTATTCAGATTATTAGGAGAGTTTCTTATAGGTAGTACTCCAATTACTATTATTTCTTCTTTTCCAAATTAGCCATTTATGTCTAGGTTTCCTTATTTCAACAGGTTTTCCTACTTCGAACAACGTGCAAGCTCTGTTTAAAGAGCAATTAAAATAAGAATTAAACTAATTAAGATGTTTAAGGCTCTCTCTTTTCAACAAGTCACAGACTTGGAGCTCCCCTTAGCAAGTTCCATTAAGTGTTCTTCACAGATTCAACAAGGGGCAAGGATCACAGAAAGGGAAGAACAGGACTAGCGAAGAAGAATTCCTTCTCCATCGCCAGTGTGACCGATCCTTAACCCAGGAATATAACACAAATACAATGAAATTTAACACACATTGGCAAGTGATGATGCATCCAGCACAAGAGTCCATGTAATACAGAAAAATTATAGATCTATTATTCAAGAACACCATTGCATTAATATAGGTATTAATCAAGTGATTTAATCTCGTGATTATGGATCAAATTAGCCATTGTTTTCAAACTTGCTCTTTCAGAAATTAGGTTTGATTGCTTTAGAAACCTAATAAGGAATTCCCTTTGGAATTCCTATGAGAACAGAAGATTTAATGGTGTTTTACAAGCATAAGAAATCCATCAAAAGAAAAACATACAGGAGAAATCTTACATAATTATGACAAATATGACTCCTAAGTTTAAATGATGATTTGAACGAAATTTTAATTTAACTATATGTTAATGTTTCAGATAAACTTAAATTCCAATTTGACCATGTGTGTTGTCTTTGCAACCTAACCTAAACCACTATGCCATTATCTATTTTAATAGCATTAATTTAACTTAATGAGAATAATTCAATTTTAACCCTTTCGTTTTCAACAGTCAACAAAGTGCAAACAGACAACCAATGAAAATATAGTGGATCAACATGCACAAAATGTATTCTTCCCTCATCCTCAGATGGACTCACCAGTGGATCCACAGGGTGCACAAGGGGGGCAATTATTTTTAAAAACAATTTTTTTTGCTTTTCTTTCTTTATAAATTTTATATTATTCTTTTAATTTTAACCCTTTGGCCCCTTTAATATTGATTTTAATCAAATTTATCCTTGATTTCCACCAAATTTGTCCCCCTTAATATTAGTTTTAATCAAATTTATCCATTTTAATATCAATTTCCGCTAAATTTTCCCCCCTTAGCCTAAAATTCTAAATCCACCCCTGGATGGACTCATCTCCATATGCTCTTTTCTGAAGAACGGAGAAATTAGACACACCTCTTATCAAATGAAACTTGTGAGAGAATTCAATTGCGAAAAGCCTAAGCCAATAGAACTATTTGAGATAAAGCCTATGCCAGTTAAAAAGAATTCAAACTAAATATTTTCAAGTAGTAAGCACAAAATTACCAAGTAAATTACATCTCCAATAACTCTCATAGAAATCACATAAACCTAAGCAACCTAATTAAGGTGCAGTAAACATGCGATATCGTGTGCCTGTGAAAGTATTAAGTCTTTCTTTGCACTTCATACTCGGTTCAAGGTCTTCTAAGAGTTTCCAATGAAAATCCCCAAAGCAAAGTATAAGGTATGGAAAAGAAACCCTAAAACACTGTGCACTTGAAAACTAGATGTAAAAGGCGGCTAATTGACTGAGAATTCGAATTCATCCCTAACATGTAAAGTCAAGTTATGAAGTAATTTGCCAACAGCCGAAAAGAAAATAAACCGTAAGACACAATTAAACAATTAAGCGAAAAGTGAATGGAAAGGAGGCAGATAGAGGCCAAAAGAAAAAAAGGAAAAGAAAAAATACCGGATAGTATTTGAATTTACGCCTGGGGGGCTCCTCAGAGAGCTGGGAAGCATCGTCCTTGAGAGAAGTCTTGTCGCCATTGGCGTTGCTGGGATTAGAGTGATTGGGGTTGTCTTTGTTGCCTTGAGTTAAAGGTGTCCACTTGTAAAGGAGGAGATGAGAACCGTTATGACCGTTAGAGGTAGCATTGGAGTTGATGTGGTGATTTTGAGAGTGATTGGTGGTGTTAGATGGGGAAAAGTGGACCCATTTCTTCCTCCACTTCCTCACCGGTCCATCGAACACCGTGGCCGGTCCGTAGCGGGTGGAGGACCGCCCCAGCCTCGCCCCTACTCCCTCCATTATTTTTGAAATCAATCAAATCGGGGAGAGTGGGTGGCGGATCGGTTCAAAATTTCGCGATAAACTCTTTCTCTCTACAAGATCTTGCTTACAATTTATATTCCTTCTCGTTATTTTTTCCAATTATAGATAGAGAGAGGAGCAGTGACAGGTGGCTTTTTGTATTTGGTCTGTGTATAACAAATTAATTATCAGTGTACAAGGGGCTTCCCAGGAATAATCACAGCCGTCCAAACCGTTGACTTTAAGCTTCGTGGGATTTGGTAATTATTTTACCAATTTTTGTTACATTTCACACACTTAAGATCCAATTGATAATGTCTCTCTCAAAATTCCTTCGATTTTTTTCTTTTTTCAAAAATTCCATTGACGATTTTCACCTTTGTAATTATAGCACGTCCACATTTAGGCTACTGTAAGTTTATTTTCTGACTGATAAACACTGTTTGAAAGTAAATTTAGGCCGTTAAAACTTTTAACTTGAACATATATTTATTGTTTTGAGAATATTGGAATGTAAATACTAAAGAGAACTCAATCGAAAAGCTCGTTGGAACCCAACTCCAGCCTTACATAAGCCCAGACCAAGCTCCATTAAATTGGTGCAAATGCTTATAGACTTGAGCTACACGCCAAAATCACGTGAACTGGATCAAGTCCAGTTCTAATTCGGCCTACCCCAACCTTTTACAAGCCTAGGGGTGTGCAGAACCGAAAATCGAATCGAACCGAATTAATTTTGATCTTTTTGGTTTGGTTTTTTTGTTTTCGGTTTGGTTTTTGAAATTGAAAAGCTGAAGGAACCGAATCGACCAAAATTTATATATATATATTTTATACTATTAATGTTTCAGATGATATGAGTTAGATTGATGGTTTGGAAACAAATAAAACTACTTATAGGTCGTTCGAATCTCACAACATCTCACGGCATATTTGTAGGTTTGTGGCATTTTATTGTTTTCTTATTTATTTACTTTAATTTTTTTTTTCAATTCTTTTTTTTACTTTAAAAGTTTTGTTGCTCTGGTCCCAGATTCCACAACTTTCGAGCTTTGCATTGTTGCTGGACTTATAATTTTTTTATTATTTAACATATACTAATAAATTGCAAAAAAAATAAATGAAACTAATTATTTATAAATGAAATTTTGCATTTTTTATTAATAAAATCTATCTAATTATAAATCTTCATGTAAATAATTTAAAATTTAATAAACAACAAATTTGTGCAGGTTACAAATAGAAATCATTTATAGAAATCTTCATGTAAATAATTTAATATTTTTAATAATAATAATAATAATAATAATAATAATAATAATAATAATATTGTGCAACCAAATCCATGTGCTAATAATTCATCAAAATTTCATCCAAAATGAGTTTTTTTATTAATATAAACATAATATTATTCCAGTAAGTCCATTTACGATAAACTCATTTATAGTCTCCTTTCTTTATTGCAATGAATTGGTTTTTACTGGCAACTTTCAGTTACAAATAGAAATCGATTGGACTTTTCAATTTGATAAAAAAAAAAAAGTAGAGAAAGACAAAAGAGAAAGTTTTGTATTTTAAAGGCTTTTCAAATCTCAGTTGTGACGTGTACTTATGCCAACTTTATTGTAAAAAATGCTTATTACAAAAACAGGGAAATGTCATCAATTTATTAACATAACTAATTATTTTTAGCCGATGATAGAATATAGAATTATAAAAGAACAACAATTTTAATAATTTAATTAATATATTTATTCAATCTATCATATACACTTCCAAATTACATGATTTTCTTTTCTTAATTATTTATAAAATAAATGAAGAAACAAACAAATGTCATATTAGGCTATTTCAAATATGTATAATTTTTTTTTTGGAGATTTTTTAATTTATTTTTTAAAATATTATTTGGGTAGTATATTTTTTAATATAATTTTGATTAGTATTTATTATAGACATAATATAATAAATTTATGTATATTATTTTAATTTTAGTTATTTTAAATGAATTTATTTTGTTGAATATAAATTAATTTAATTTATGGATCTATATAGGTTAAAAGCCTAATAAAAAATAAGTCTATATTGATCAAGAATCGATTGAACCGAACCGATCGAAATTATTTCGATTTATTCGGTTTTCGGTTCAATAAGGTTCTATTTCGGTTCGATTCTTATATTTTTTAAAGTTCGGTTTTCGATTCAATCGGTTCGGTCCAGAACCGAACCGACCAAATGCTCACCCCTGTAACAAGCAGTATGCGCTACTATATATAACGAGGCAGTTAGGGCTGCTGAAGGTCGTCAGTTTCTCATTTACATAGCTAATCTTGAGAAGGTGGCGGGGATGGTTTCTCGGATCGTTTCGTTTCAGTCTCTGAGCTGCGAAGCGTCGATCTTCTTTTTCTAGTTTAATTTTAATTTGATTGGATGGCTACATGTACCAAGGTAAGGCATGAGAATGAGTTGCCTATACCTTGATTTGCCAAAGCGGCTGTAGCTATATCAATTAGAAGTTAACTGGCCGGTTGTTGCATCGGATCTTTTTAGATCTGCCGTCAACATATCTGCTTACCGAACTTCTCACATTTTTTTCCTGATTTTCTTATAGTTGTGATGAAATGGTAATTTTGATGAGAAGGGAGAGAAGAGGGAAACGGCATAAGATTTAGCCTTTTTCAGAGGCCCTTCTCTTACATTTAACTATTTAAGGGTCACCTTCCAGGCACGCTGCCTTGGTCTTCCTGCAGTTTGCGTCTATCGGTGACTATATTATAATATGCTAAAGCCACTCTCTCTTTATCCAATTTCGTTTTAAGTTTGCACATCCAAAATCAGATTCAGTGTTGCCCATGTAATTATAATACAAAAGATTGAAGCTTTTGAATAAAGCCTACGATGGATTAGTAGCCTAAGTAGGAGCAATAATTGTAAAGTGCTGAGAATAATAAGTGTTGTATTTCAGCTTAATAACTTCATAATACAGAAAGGTATATATATATATATATATGCAGATATACACGTGATAAAACAGGGGATGATAAATACAACGTGAGATAAAGATGAACTATAATACATGTCCTTTTAACTGTAAGGTATATCCCTTTTAACATCCCCTTCAAGCCGATGGTTGTCTAGAACATGAAGAGAAAGAATGACGAAGAAGAGAAAACCGAGCAGCACCAAAAGGTTTGGTAAAGATGTCCGCAATCTGAACATCGGTTGGAAGAAATCGTATGAGCCGCAATCTGACCATCAATTGGGAGAAATCGTATGAGCACAGTACCATTAGCAACTAGTTCCCTGACAAAGTGATAATCCAACTCAATGTGCTTCGTCCTAGCATGAAAAACTGGATTACGACTAAGATAAATAGCTCTAATGTTATCACAGTACATGGTTATCTTACTCGTGCATGGAAAACCAAGTTCTTGCAACAGGAATTTAAGCCACAATAGTTTTGCTGCTGCATTAGCCAATGCCTTGTATTCACTCTCAGTGCTGGAACGAGCTATGGTGGGTTGTTTCTTCGCTCCCCATAAGATGAGACTCTTCCTTAAAAAAAATGCCGTAGCCACCAGTAGATCTCCTGTCATCTGGACAGCCACTCCAATCAGCATCGGAGTAATTGTGTAACATAATTTCTAATATGGAAGATAGGAAGAGACCATGTCTACTTGTACCCTTTAGATATCGAAGGAGTCTCTTAACTGCTTTCCAGTGTACCTTAATTGGTTGATGCATAAATTGGTAGAGTTTATTGACTGAAAAAGCAATGTCCAACCTTGTCAAAGTTAAGTACCGGAGTGCCCCTACAATTTTCCTGTATTCCATGCCATTAGGAAGTGGTTCCCTATTGCTTTGGACAGGTTGGGAGCTGCAGCCATAGGTGTAATGCACGGCTTTGCTTGAAGGAGGTTTGTTCGCTCCATCAAGTCATGGATGTATTTAGACTGACGAAGCAGGAGGCCATGTGATGTATGGTCAATTTCAACTCCTAGAAAGTATGCCACACGTCCCAGATCTTTAATGGAAAATTCCACCTCCATTAGAGATATTGTATGTTGGATTTCATGCAACGAAGTTCCTGTAACTAGAATGTCATCAACATAACAAAGAACATAGATCGAGCAAGCGTTAGTAACTTTATGTAACACCTTTACTGTAACAGTCTTATCAGTTTAAGCAATTGATCAGAATTTTTTTTTTATATCCAATAATAGCTTTTCCATTTTAACATAACAACTCCTTTCATACTTAACTTCTATTAATCGCTGACCTATAACTGTCCAGTTTATACTATGCATTTTAAAAAAATTTGGCAATATAACGGCTATAATCTTAATTATCCCCTTGAAAAGCAGACAATATCACAGCCTCTCTGAGACACAACAATTTAAATCCATTCACATAACATATTCATATTCTCCATCATATAACACATACATACAATCCACTTCTTGAAATTCTCATCCACAAACTTCTATATACAATACAATACTATTATCATTACAACTTTGTTCTCATATTACAAAGCAAAATAGATATATATACATGCCACAAAAATATTCATTATATTTCTTCAATATCCAATGTCCTTTGTGTACTTATGCTCTAAACCATCAGTACCTGCCCAACGTTGAGGTCATTGCAATTCTCTCCTACTAAAAATAAATTTTGTCCTCGAAATTTACCTGATTCAAAAAGTAGAGTATATTGCTGTCTCATGGTCATTTCTGGTTCCAAGTAGCTTCTTTCACATTGTGATAGTGCCATAAGACCTTCATTAATGGAAAATATTTATTCCTCAGCTGTTTAATCTCCCTAGCCAGGATTCTTACCGGCCTTTCTTTATAAGTCATATCAGTTTGCACTTGAATTTTTGCTGGTGTGATTACATGGCTAGGGTCAGAACTGTACCTTCTCAGCATCGATACATGGAACACATCATGGATCTTCTCTAACTCTGAAGGTAGCTTCAATCGATAAGCTACTGGACTTACTCGTTAAAGTATCTCATAAGGGCCAATAAACCTTGGACTTAACTTTTCATTCTTGCCAAATCTCAAAATTTTCTTCCATGGAGGTACTTTCAGGAAAACTCTATCTCCGATCTAAAACTCTATATCTTTTCTCTTCAAATTCGCATATGATTTCTGTCTATCTATGGCTTTTTTTAATCTGCCTTTGATAATTCGCATTTTTTTCTGAATCATGAATTATGTCAGACCTTATCAATTTCTTTTCATTTAATTCAGTCCAACATAGAGGAGTCCTGCATTTTCTTCCCTATAAAGCCTCAAAAGTAGCCATCTTAATACTGGATTGATATCTATTGTTATAGGCAAATTTCGTAAGAGACCAATACTTTTTCCAACAGCTACGAAACTCTAATACATAGCATAGAAGCATATCTTCCAGAATCTGAATCACCCACTCTGACCGACCATCTGTCTGGGGGTGAAATGCTGTGCTGAAATGGAGCCTTGTACCCAAAGCTTCTTGTAGACTCTTCCATAAATGAAAAGTAAATCTAGGATCCCGATCTAAAATGATGGATGATGGTACACCATGAAGTCTCACTATCTCATTAATGTAAATTTCTGCCAATCTGGTCAAAGGATAATCCATCCGGACTGGCAAAAAATGAGCAAATTTGGTGAGTTTGTCAATAATCATCCAAATAGCATCATGCTTCTTCTGAGTAACAGGTAATCCTGTGATAAAATCCATAGTGACCATGTCCCATTTCCACTCTGGTATCAAGATAGGATGAAGTAATCTTAAAGGAACCTGGTGCTAAGCCTTTACTTGTTGATATATCAGACATTTACTCATAAATTCTACCACATCCCGCTTCATTCCTGGCCACCAGTAATAAGATTTCAAATCCTGGTACATCTTGTTACTTCCAGGATGCATAGCATAACTACTATGGTATGCCTCTGTAAGGATGTTCTTCTTTAATTCTTCCTGATCTGGAACACAAAGTTTTTTTCTTGTAGCAAAGGCTTCCATCTTCATTCAAAGAGTAGTCTCCTTCATTGCCATCTTTTAACTTATTCATGATAGTTTTTAGTCGATCATCCTCCTTCTGAGCCATTTTCACTTGATATACAAAGTCTGGTTTTAACTGCATTTCAACTAGTAAAGCTCTATCTGATACCAGACTTAAACTAATATTCAAAGCCCGAAGAGTTGTCATAAATTTTCTACTAAGTGCATCAGCTATTACATTAGCTTTCGCTGGATGATAGTCGATGAAGCAATCACAGTCTTTAATCAACTCCAACCCGTGCCTCTGTCTGAGATTAAGCTCTCTCTGATTAAGCAAATATTTGAGACTCTTGTGATTAGAATAAATATAACATCTCTCTTCATACAGATAGTGCCTCCAAATCTTCAGTGCAAAAACAATAGCTGCTAGCTCCAAATCATGAGTAGGATAATTCTTCTCATGAGTCTTGAGCTGTCGAAAGGCATAAGCAATCACCTTGCCTTTCTGCATCAAAACGCAGCCTAGTCCATTTCTGGAGGCATCACTGTACATCACAAAATCCTTGTCCGGCTCGAGTTAAGTGAGGATAGGAGCTTATGTCAGCGTACTTTTAAGTTTCTCAAAACATTCTTGACATCTTTCAGTCCACACAAATTTGGATGCAGCCTAGTCCATTTCTGGAGGCATCACTGTAGATCACAAAATCTTTATCCGGCTCGGGTTGAGTGAGGATAGGAGCTTTTTTCAGCATACTTTTAAGTTTCTCAAAATATTCTTGACATCTGTCAGTCCACACAAATTTGGTATTCTTCTGTAACAGTCGAGTCAATGGAACTGCAATAGTGAAAAAACCTTTTATAAACCTCCTGTAATACCCGGCTAAACCCAAAAAATTCCTTACTTCTGTCACATTCTTAGGTGACTTTCATTGAAGAATTGCTTTAATCTTTAAAGGATCCACCTTAATGCCTTCTGCAAAAATCATATAACCTGAGAAAAATATTTCATTCAGCCAAAAGTCACATTTACTGAATTTGGCATACAGTTGCTTTTCTCTCAGAGTCTGCAAAATAATTTATAGATGCTTATCATGTTGCTCTGGTGTTTTAGAATATATCAGAATGTCATCGATGAAAACCACCACGAACTGATCCAAATAAGGATGAAAAACTTTGTTCATCGGATCTATAAAGGCGGCCGGTGCATTTGTAAGCCCAAACGGCATGACCAAAAACTCATAATGGCCATACCTAGTACGAAAAGCAGTTTTAGGTACATCTGTAGCTTTTACTCCCATCTGGTAATAGTTTGATCTCAAATCAATCTTTAAAAATACACCTGCTCCTTTCAGCAGATTGAACAAATCTTCAATGCGAGGAAGGGGATATTTGTTCTTTATGATCATTTTATTCAGTTGCCTGTAATCGATACATAGCCTGAGTGTCCCATCCTTCTTTTTCACAAACAGAACTGGTGATCCCCAGGGAGAAACACTGGGTCTGATGAATCCCTTATCAAGCAGTTCCTGTAGCTGAATCTTCAATTCTTTTAACTCTGCTGGTGCCATTCTATAAGGAGCAATGAAAATAGGTGCAGTGCTTGGCGCAACATCAATGAAAAATTCTACCTCCCTGTCAGATGGTAAACCTGGTAATTCATTAGGGAACACATCTAGAAATTCTCTGACAGTAGGCACTTCTGACACCTTTGGGCTATCTTTCTTTGCCTCCATTGCATAACACATATAGGCTACACACCCTTTTCTGATCAATCTTTTAGCTGCAGTAGCAAATAGCACATCAGATAAAAAATTAGGTCTCACACCCACCACTGTAATTTTTCGGTCATCTTCAAGCTTTAAAGTGACTCTTTTTCTTTTACAATCAATAGTCACTTGATGGGTGGATAACCAATCCATCCCCAGTATCACATCGAACTCGTAAAAAGGTAACTCAATAAAATTTACCAGGAATACATGTCCCTGGGCACTAATAAGACATTGTTTGTACACCTTATTTACCACCACACTATACCCCAGAGGATTACTCACCAAGATATCCTGGTCTAAGCATGCCTCTTTCATCCCTTTATCCTAAGCTAATGCAGTATTAATATAGGAATGGATCGAACAAGGATGAATCAATGCATGAACTGAATCAGATAATAGGAGAAATGTACCTACTATCACATCTGGAGCATCATCCTCCTCTCTGGCTCTAATAACATATGCCTGGCCTGCAGATCATCTCTGACTCTGAGATGACTATCCAACTGGTCTAGAAGCTGATATGATAGGGGAAGCTCCCCTACCAAGTCCTCTAGATGTAGAAGACCTAGTGCCAAGTGCTTGAGATGCAACTGAAGCAGTCTATGATGCTGGATAATCTTTAATCTGATGATCTCTAGACCCATATTTGAAGCGTGCTCCAATCTTAAATCTGCACTCCCTAAATGAAATTTACCACAATAATCACAAGCTACAACTGTCCCACTATCTCTATCCTGAGGGGTACTGGCTGCTGAAGTAGCCGGAGCTCTGCCATCAGTAGCACTACCTCAAACTCGGCTTGCTGAAAATGAAGGACGACTCTGAGGTGTAAAAGATTCCTTTGACTTCTTATCCCGATCTCCCTTTCCACTAGACTATCCCTGCTTTCTCTTTTGCTGGAATCAAGACTGATTCTCAACATGCTCAGCCTAAATAGCCTCTAATTTAATGGTTGCCTCTACCATTGCTCTCAGGGTAGGATACTGCTGGGTTTCGATAATCTGTCTGAGCTCAGTATGCAGTCCTCTCTCAAACTTTTGTCGCAACTTTATATATGTAGACTGGCTCTCATCAAGATAGGCACTAAAGCGCTCAAACTTGCGCTCATACTCTGCCACAAATTTATTATCCTGTCTAAGCCTCCAAAAGGCATCATGCATAGCCAATTTATACTCAGACCCAATATATTTAAGTTCAAACTGAGACACAAAGAAATTTCAAGTCAACTAATCCACTGGAGTGTGCCTCCTAATAGAGTCCCACCAAACAAAAGTTGATCCTTGCAACAAAGCAACTATGCCCTCTAGCTTTTCTTCTGCTTAACTATTTATGATTTCAAAAATCCTTTTTATTTTGAATAACCAATCTTCAGCCTGTGATGGTGTCAAAGGATCCTTTCCAGAATAATCTTCAACTCCCAGCCTCTTTAACTGTTCCAAAATAAGCTTCCTTCTAGGTGGAGCTGGCTGAACCTGAACAACTATATGGGAGGACTGAGCCTGACCTGCTTGTAGTCATTGCTGGATATACTCAGCCATAAGATTAAGGAAGTCCGGCTGTGGGGGAGGAGGTGGCACTGCTGGAGAGGAAGCCTGCTACGGTGGGGCCTCCTGCTGTCCAGTACCTATAGATGTTTCACTTTCACCATCCCCCACCTGTCTATCTCGATCGAAAGATATCCTTACATTATAAAATAGAAAGGAATAAGTACACATTAGATTTTCATAACACTTTATTACTTACAATTGACATGTATATATAGGCAAATAAATCATACTTATTCCCACTCCGATCTTAAAATCGCCTAAACCAATGCTCTAATACCACAAAATGTAACACCCTTACTATAAAAGTCTTATTAATTTAAGCAATTGATCGAAAACTTTTTTATATCCAATAACAACTTTTCCATTTTAACATAACAACTCCTTTCATACTTAACTTCTATTAATCGTTGACCTATAACTGTCCTGTTTATATTATGCATTTTATAAAAATTTGGCAATATAATGGCTATAATCTTAATTATCCCCCTGAAAAGTAGACAATATCACAGCCTCTCTGAGGCACAACAATTTAAATCCATCCACATAACATATTCATATTCTCCATCATATAACACATACATACAATCCACTTTCTGAAATTCCCTTACGAGCAAGAACCCGCATAACCGAGTAAACCATTTCCTGGGAGCTTGCTTGAGCCCATACAAAGATTTGCGAAGAAGACAGACATGGTCAGGCTTATATGAATCAACAAATCCTAGTGGTTGTTGCATGTAAACAGTTTCGGTTAGATGGCCATGAAGGAATGCATTGGTAACATCCAGCTGATGTATAAGCCATTTGTGAGATGCAGCAAGTGCAAGAATAGTGCGGATAGTAGTGGCCTTTATCACAGGGCAAAATGTTTCTTTGTAATCAACTTTCGACTTTTGATTGTATCCCTTCGCTACAAGATGAGCTTTATACCTATCTATTGAACCATCTATCTTACGTTTAATTTTGAACAACCATTTACACCCAATGACATTGGAAGTTGAGGGTCTAGGCACCAAGAGCTAGGTGTTGGTATCTAGTAGTGCTTGAATTTCTTTGGCCATAACATCACGCCACATTGGAAATTCTTGGCTAGGGTGTAAGAAAGAGGTTCAGTTTGAAGGTAGTCAGAAAAAGATATGGAGTGAGTAAAGGCAAGGTACTGAGGTGGTTTGCGTAGTTCAGGAGGTCATAGTTTCATAGGATGTGTCTTAAGCACATGGGTGTCTAGCAATGGTGTGGAAGCCAATGAGGGAGTGGGTGAGGACATAGTTGGCTAGTTTGAGGAGGTAGTGGAAGGTGAGCTGTGAGTAGGGACAGATAGAGAAGGAGAAGAATGGGTAGGAGTGAAGGACTGAACAAGAGCAGAAGGAGAAAAGTTCATACCTGATGGGAGGCCAGGTGGAACTGGAAGTGGAACCTGCCACGTTATCCAAGAAGAAGCAAAGGCAGACTTAGGTTGTGGGTCTCGTGAAGTTATAGCAGCAAAAAGGAACCTGGACTCATCAAATTTGACGTGTTTTGCAATATAAATCCTCTCCTTTAATAGATCAAAACATATGAAACCTGAATGAAATTTGGAATGTCCTAGATAGACACATGGGGTACTACGAAAATCAAATTTGTGTTTGTTGTAGGGCTGAAGAAGGTGATAGATGGTGCAGCCAAAAATTTTAAGGTTGGCCAAATCTGGGTTTTTGTTAAATAACCGAAAATATGGAGAGATATTATTAAGAGAAGGGGAAGGCAAACAATTTATTAAATTGATACTTGTGTCGACAACATAGTTCCAAAACCTTAAAGGAACTCTAAAGTGAGCAAGCAAAGTGAGTGAAGTATCAATGATTTGTCAGATTTTTCTTTCTGAGATATCATTTTGCTCATGAGTATATGGACAAGGAAAGTAATGGATAATGCCAGATTTCTTAAAATGGTCAGATAATTTTTGGAACTCTCCACCAAAATATGATTGAAATCTTTTGATGGTGCAATGAAATTGATGTTGTACCATAGCCTGAAATTCAAGGAAGGTTTTAAGTACATCACTTTTGAATTTTATGCAATAAACCCAAGTAAATCACGTAAATTCATCAACAAATAGGACAAAGTATTTTTCATTTAAGAAGGAATCAACCGGGGCAGGATCCCATACATCAGAGTGAATAACCTCAAAGGGAGTAGTGCTACTCCGAACAATGGGAGGCAAACTAGTTCTAGTTAATTTTCCCAAAGCATATGAAGAGCACTTGTTATTAGAAAAAGAAGAAAACTTAAAATCATTTGAATGTAGAATATGAGACACAATATGATTATTGCAATGTCCAAACCGAGCATTCGAAGTATCAAAAGAGACCGACTCCCCAAGGAATGTCTGCTTCAACTCGGGTGGTATCACGTATAGACCTCCATCACTCGAGCCTCTCAAAAGGATGTCCTTCGTCACCTGATCCTTAAGAAGGATAAAATTCAAAGAAGCATCTGTTGTCTTTAGTGAATTTTTGAACGGATAATAATGATTTAGCAATTTTAGGGATAAGAAGAACGTCATTTAGGTGAAAACAAGAGTAAAAGAAATTACCAGTGTAGGCGATGGGCATACCTTGACCATTACCGACTCTGATGGTGTCCTAACCTTGATAGGGAGTCAGAGAGTGCAACTGAGTGAGATCCGCAGTCATATGATGAGTGGCTCCTGTGTCTGGATACCACGGTCTGGAAGGGATTGGCGCCAATGGTGGTAGGGAGTAATATGTCGGAGCTGAATAGGCAGGAGTGGAATTTTGGGACCAGGCTATGTTGGCTTGTCTCCCAAGGGAACCACCAGAATTAAAGGCTCCAAAAGTGTGATTAAAAGTTCCTGGTATTTGAGGCTCATATTGGCGTATGTAGCGATCAGCTGTGTGATTTCTGAGGTTGCAAATTTGGCAAGGCCCACATTGGCGACATTGAGAGGAAGATTTGTTGCCTTTTGTGTTAACAGTGGCAGTAGCAGCTGGTGAGGATGATTCTTATGCAACAAGAGCAGTAAGAGTATCTTAGAAGCTTTTCAACAAGACCTCATGAACTACCAAGTGACCATATAGTTGATAGAAAGATGCAAGTGGAGATTGAAAAGCAAGGGTGGTAATAATTGAGTGATACTCAGTCCCAAGGTTGCGGAATATTATGGCATTGAATTGAGAAATTGATAATGGTGCACCTGCAAATGCAAGCTCATCAGCAAGAGCTTTGGCGCGTTGTAATAGACAGCAACTCCAGTATCCGTCTTTTTGAGTTCTTGCAATTCAATATGAATCTACAACTGGCGATCTTGAGAGACAAACCCAAAAGCATGAGCTAATGCTTGCCATGCATCATAAGTTGTGTCTACACCTACAACATAAGAGAAAACCTCTTTAGTGAGAGAGGCAAAAAGCCAAGTTAATAGGGTTTGATCCTTTTTAAACCAGCATTCATAATCTGGGTTAGGAATAAAGGAGGTGGGGTCGGTAAGAGAGGGAATTGTGGTGGGCAGTTTTTGGATAGAGCCATCAACGTGACCCATAAGGTGATGACAGTGAAGGATAGGTAGAAATTGGGTTTTCCAGGTAATGTAATTTGTGTGATTCAGTTTGATAGTAAAGGCATGATTTGTGGAAAATGTTTGAGAGCTTTGTATGGTTGGGTGAGTGGCCATACTTGCAATGGAGGTTGAGGATGCAATAGGGGATGAAGATATAGGAGAAGAAGGAACTGCAGGAGATGAGTTTTTGGAAGAGCTGAGGACATGGAGAGGTCTAGGTTAGCTCTGATACCATGTAAAGTGCTGAGAATAATAAGTTGTATTTCATCTTAATAACTTCATAATACAGAAAGATGTATATATATGCAGATATATAAGTATAAAACAGGGGAAGATAAATACAACGTGAGATAAAGATGAACTGTAATACATATCCTTTTAACTGTAAGGTGTATCCCTTAACAATAATAACAAATATCGAAGCTTGCGGCTGAATGCTGGAAGGGATTGGCAGCTTAAATGGTAATACTTTAAAAAGATCTCAAATATTGGGTTGCTTACCAAACGATTGACGGAAAAAGAAAGAGGAAAAGAAAAACACAAGAAATGGAGGGTGATTTCTTCTGTTTCTCCACCAAATTGGTGGGAATTTTGAAGGCAATAAAGAATTCAATTGAAAATAAATTGGATGTCTTTTCTTTACCAATCAATTCATTTTCAATTCCAGCAAATAAAAGGGTAAACATTTTTCATATTACCAACCACAAGGCTTAAGGATTTGCATTAACAGTGATGAGAGAAGGTGTACTAGTAAAACTGACAAAATTTGCATGTCAGCAAATATTTTTATAGTTGAAATATATATGTGAAACTATGGTCCTTGGAAAAGTTTGTAACTCCATTTATAAGGAACTTTCAATCAAGAAGTTTCATAAGAAAAATTATTATTTTAATATATCTTGGCCACCATTAGGTCGCATATCAGATACTAAACTGATAAGAGCAGATACTAAACTGATCTGAGCATAATTTATTAATTTTAACATCAGCCCAAGTACTCAAAAATTATAAAATGACAACTGCGATCCAGCTCCCGTACAATAAATGAATATCAGAGGCAAAAGCTATATGCATATAATTGTATACTAACTACAACACAATACAAATATCCAATACAATCACTTCAAATTCTCACAACTGCTCCTAACCACATGCATCTTGAATGCCTGTCCGAAATACCCGTCTCCAAAGGTCCAAAAAAAAATAAAAAATAAAAAATAAAAACTTAAGTGCCTAGACAAAGGTATGCTGCAGCGGAGCATTAACAGGGCATTTGCCCTTGGCCAGGGAGAACTGGGCATTCTTGCTAGGGTGCCAGTCGGATCAGTATAAAACGATGCGTGTACACCTTAGCCTCCCCCCAGGAGAACTAGTAAGCCTCAACCAAAAATTACAATTGCAAGTAGTGGGCGTTAGCTGGTGTCATTGAATGCAGCAGTCAAGTAGCTAACTTTCAAGCCGACCTGAGTAATAAAATTATCTCGGCAATTGTAAGCTTTGACTGGACAAGCCTCAAAACCAATAGACCGTTTCGCAGCAGAAGACTCATGGAAAAGCTGCCTGTTTTTAGTTGGAATTTCATTGAGTGTGCGCTTGTAGGGACCAAACCACTTGCACTGCATGTACCCATTTCGCCTCCATGGTGGGATATGCAAGTCCATCTCTTTCATCGACAGTCTCATTGCATTGCACATTAATCTCACTACCTGCTTCAGCTCCTCTGTGTTTCCAACAAATACTTGAGGAAAATAATTAAGTAATGCAGTGTAGGCTGTGGTGGGACGAGCTATTTCGAATTCTCTTGCTAAAAGAACTTCAATGATATACCGATTCCCGTTAACATTCACATCTACATACTCGTATTCTCCAGGTGGGTGCCTCCCAAATTTTCCCCAACGGGTTTTGCAAAGACCTGTATACATTATGTCAGTTTAATTGAAAGCTGCTCTGAGAATTAATTAATTTTAAAAGTTCAAAATTATGTATATATGACCAATAAAAAGACTAACCAGCATCAAAGCCTTGGTCGCGTAAATGAGACATCAATATGCGATTAAAGCCATGGGAAGACCTTTCCCTTACGATCCCACAAGCAATTTGTCGAATCTTTATCCTGATATCATCTTCATCTCGAATGTTATGAAGCAAATTGTGCAGCATGGTGTTTTTCTCAGTATCAGACCAGAAACTTTCTAATTCTTCATCAGGTTTCGTATCCTTTTCTTGATCATGATTGACATTTGTCCTATTTTCTCCTGGAATTGTATTTGTATAATCTCTTTCGAGGAAAGAATTGACGAGGTCGGAAAGATCGGCGGAATTTTCATCAGGGGAATAGTGCTCGCTGCCGCTGCTCTGGCAAAGCCTCATACGAGCGGCATCGTTGAACATAGCAGCCATCATCCCCCTTAACCTCACACCAACGGGTGCTTTGGCCATATTCCTTAAAATCGTTTAATTTTGGGAGATATTGATTCAAGAGATAGGCGTCCGTTGAAAGAAAGAGCTTTGCCTTTACATACAAAAGATGTTTGGGGAGAGAGAGAGAGGACCCTAATCAAGAAGAGATGAGGTTAAAATGGCGTCATGGTGGTGGCATAAGAACTCAAAGCACAAGAGTAGGATTAAGAATGATGACAGTGTTATGTCGAAATGATGTGTAAATATAGATATACAAGTGACTGGGAGCTGCGTAAATTACTCTATTCTCAGAATGAATATAGCTCATTTTACATCCCCATACGCTATGCCCCTAATCATGTATTTTGATTGCTAATTAATTTCTCTTTCTATAGTAATTCTCATGGGGACAATTTCAAATATTTGTATTAATATCCAAGGAAAAATATATATATTTTATTTTCGAAAATTCACTAAATTTTTTATACAATAAAATGGAAATATTATAATTTAAAAATATTAAAAAGTTTAGCTATTCTATCAATTTGAATTTCATTCAGATCCCATAAGTGAAATTATAGAAAAAAAGAAATTAAACATCGTCTATAGCATATAGCAATAGGACGGTTTCCAAATTAAGAATAAAAAGCAAGGTATTGAATTTTTGGCAAAACCCTACAAATTAAGCACAAAGTGATTTTGATTTTGACGAGAAATTTCCTATATCATCGATATTCTTTCCAAAAAGGAAGTTCAATCAATTAGTAAAAGCGGTGCCATCACTCCAATTAATTGATCATTTCACTTGCAATCTCAATTTCTAAGTTTCGATATTTTAGGCATTTACACTGACACGGTAGACATGCACAAAGGTGTCAATTAAATCTTATATATATTCATCTTTATTCTTTGAAACAAAATCTTATATATTCATAATTGAATACAAATTTAATGGACTTGTAGCCATACTTTGAGAATTTCATTTCTGAATTGTACGTTTGTCAAATTATTCAACCACCCGGATTGTGGAGAAAAGCTAATTCTAGCTCCTTTTTTTTAATTTATCATATATGCATTTTTTAATAATACCCAGATCCATTTTTTTATTTATTATTTTTATTAAAATTAAAAAATAATAAATATATTTAAATTTAATATTAAATTAAATAATTAAAATTAAATTATCAAATCTAATTGATTTGAATTTTATTAAAAAAATAAATTAAATTACGTTAAAAATTTAAAAATAAAAGATAAATATAATTTAAATTTTACTTAAAAGTAACAGATAAAAAAAACGAAAAAAATAACAACATATTTTTTAACATCAAAAAATAGTAAAACGTTTTAAATTCACAATTAGTATTGTTGTGTTAGGATTAAAGTCATATATTTGATTTTTAGAATATGACAATAATTTTTCCGTAAAAAATATTCAGATAAATAGTGAAATCACAGTTGAATGTCGTGAGTACTTATGAGTTGTTGAATTTGTTAAAAGGATAATGGTAATATATTCGTAAGTGCTTAATTGATTAATTAATCAACTAGGTTGGAGGAGCTCTATTGCATTGTCATACATACTTTACCAAACTCTTATTTTCGTTTACACTTCTTTAGATATTCAATTTGCTATTAACCAAATTTGATCATCATATATGCATTTTTTTTAAATTTACGATATATGCGTTTTTTTTTTTCCTTTTGTCAATATAGGTGCATTACTCAATCGTTTAAACTCTCCTATATTTTGGGACGTGGGAAATAGACGCAGCCAATGGATCAGGAAGACCAGGTTCAATGAACTTTTGTTCCTGTCTACGTACATTGAATCCTATTTCCTCTAGCTCAAAATTTTAGTCTATGCAACCCTCATCATACACTTATCTTAGTAACTCATCTAAGTAGAATTTTTTTAATGAACATATGACTTTTGCGTTAGTTTCACCCATGATCACTAAACGTGATATCACGCTAGATGTCATATGTGCATGTTGTGATGACCGAATATAGACTTTCCGGCATTTCTTTTGCCGAAAATCGGTTAGAATGATTTTATTATATATATTCATAAATTTCGATGATTTTTATGAGAAAATATTTATTATTATTATTGTAAAATTGACCACAAATTTAGTGATTATGTGTAAAACTAACTCTATGACTTTCTAACTTCAATAAATTCGAGCAATGATGGCTTACTTTTTTTATTATCAAAAAAAGAAAAAAATTATATATTTTCTACCAACGTGATGGCGTAAAAAAAATACTCAATTAAAAAAGGTTATATATTTTTTAATTTTCAAATAAGAATAAAAATTATTCTTTTATTTAGATAAATTTAGAGAATCAAATAATTGTTGAAAAAATTCGGAATACTAAGTGAATTATTCGAACAATTTATGTGATTGCATATGTATTATGTTTTAAATTGTATTTTCTGCTTCTAATGCGCTTTAATTGCTAAGGTGAAAAATATGTTACATGCTAAGTCAAGTTGAAGTGCACAATGGAACTCGAATTTAAAAGTTTAAAGGATCCAGTTATTGCACAAAAAGATTATGATTCAATCGAGAAAAAAAAAAAAGGAAAAACCAGAACGAGGGTAAAGTTACTAATTTATCCTTATAATTAAGTCAAATAACACACGCATTGTAAATTATTTCTCCAAGGAGCACGTTATTATTAATTTGTTAGATGAAAAAAAAAAAGTACAAAACAGATATTTGATAAATAATTAAGCAGGAATGATGATAGGTTGATTGACTATGTGTTAGTCCCGAAAGACATTCAAGAGAGAGGGTGAATTGAATATTATGAAATTTTCTGGCCAAATTTCTAAAAAAATAGAATTGTATGCAATAGGGGTGAGCATTTGGTCGGTTCGGTTCGGTTTTGAACCGAACCGAAAACCGAACTTCAAAAATTCTAAGAATCGAACCGAAAACCGAATGAACCGAAATAATATTGGTCGGTTCGGTTCGGTCCAACCGGTTTTGGGCCATATTTGGGCTTTTTTAATTGGGCTTTTAACCTAAATAGGCCCATATATTCAACAAAATAAATTCAATTAAAAATACATACAATATAACTTAAAAATTACACTAAAAAATAAAAATTAAAAAATTTTACAACACATAATTAAAAAGGCATTCAATGTCCTATAATTAAAAAAGCATTCCAACAACACACAATTAAAAAGCATTACAACAAATTAATACAAGTCAACAACATAACGATGGATTTTTCTCGCGAATTCAACTTTTTAGACCTGCATTCATATAAATGAATAATAATTAAATAAATTCAATGAAATTAAAGAAAAATAATACAAAATAATTAAAGTATAGAAATATTTTACTGTATCAATATTAGCCTCCAAATGCATTTTTTGGCTCTACAAGCTGCAGATGCCAAGATCATGCTTGATTTTTTCACACGGATGCAGAATTTGATGAATTCAACTGAAAAGAGTTAAAATGGTACCATTGAATCTAAATTGCACAAAGCCAGAACAAGGCAGACAAATGGATTGCAAACATGGTATTGGAGTTTTAAATGGAATACTAAAATAAATTCTCTTCACAACAAATTGCAAAAAGTTTAATCTAGTCTTTGACTAACCACCCCCTACTCTAATTAAAACCTATATCAAACAAGTCATAAGAATTGACAAAGTGAGAACAGAGAGGATAAGGCTTGCTACTCCGAGAAGAATCTTTAGATTTTTCATGAGAGAATAAAAAAAGTTAAAATCTCCAATGAGCTGAGATAATATGAGAAATAAGGTATATAAATTTGCATCATTGATTCTAGTTTCCACTAAAATCAAGATTGAAAGTCTATAAATTTGCACCAAATTCTTGACATAAATTACAAAATGTTTATACAAATGCCCTGACAATTCCATGATAGAATTTGTAAATCCATTAAAAGAAAGAAGATGAACAAACCAGTAGTTCAGGATTGAGCCTCCAAATGTATGTCCATTGAATAAAAATGTCTATACTAAACAAGTTAAAAAGGATATCTAAAGTGCCATCAATTTTAATGTTATTATCTCTGCTTTTCCTTTGACTTTTAGAATAATTTGAATTTCTAAAATAAATTATTATCTCTGATAGGTTTTACCTATCAGTTACTTATGCATGCTAAACACATATCATTAATCAAAATAACAAATTGTGGCATGGTTAATATATGAACGACATTATAATGCTTCCAATCAGTTCAATGCTAGAGTTGATAAAGGGAGCAACAAGAAAATTTCTGTTACTGCCTTAAACTGCCAAGTAAAGCAATGCAACACTCAATGCTGAACTGGAGGACTACTAAATTCAAAAGCAATGCAATTTCTTTTTTTTTTTCCTTAAACAACAGCAATTAATAGACTAATTAATAAACTAATGCATGGTGAATTAAGATACATATTGCCTGCACTAGATTTATGAAAAGATTCATAAACCAAAACAATTAGATTTTTCCATACACTAATATACGTACCATCACAAAACATAATTATTATTAGTTTGATGCATTACTTTTTTTCATCCAAAGAAAAGTTCTCTATTGATCAGTAACTCAAAGACGATCGATTCAGACGCTCGATTAACAAAGAGTATCAAACTGCAGACAATCGATTCAAAGATCCCTCATAAAAAAAGAAATTAGACAATCGATTCAGGTACATAATAGCCAAAAAAAGAAATTAGAATCTCCACTGATGAAATAACAAAACCCTAAAAACAAAACTCCCAAACTAGAAGAACAGGGACATGGAATGAAACTAAAGAACGAAAATATGGAAGCTAAAGAAAAGATAGATGGAGGATCGAAACACTAACCATTGTTCTCGGCAGGAAGAAAACCACTGGAGATCCTGGAGGCAGATCGATGAGTAGGGGTGAGATTTTAGGGATTCTGGAGGCAGATCGAAGACGGAAGATTAGGGCTGTCTCGTTTTTGGGGTGTGAAAACAGTGTATATATACACTGTCAAAACGGTGAGTTTTAGAAAGATCGGTCGGTTCGGTTCCTTCGGTTTTCCAATTGTAAGAACCGAACCGATTAAACCGAATTTTTTTCGGTTCTGAACCGAATGAACCAAAAACCGATAAAATCGAACTAAACAGATCAAATTCAAATCGGTTCGATTCGGTTTTTGGTTTCGGTTCGGTTCTGCACAGTCCTAATATTACCCTTTATTTATTTTTTATATGAATCCATTTATTATGTCATATCTATTTAATTCAATAATTTTTAAATTATCATTCTTAGAAATTCAAATATAACATGACATTATCCCAATTAAATTTTTTCTCAATTATTTTAATTTCAATAAATACCTTATTTACCACGATCCATGTTTAATCATGGTGCTAGATTGAATAAATTTGCCATATATATCTATATAAATATATGAAATTATACACTTCTCTGTTGCTTAATGAATACAAATTCTATCTTTATTTAAGTTGATTTCAACGATCCATTTGCCTTAACTAAATCCGAATCAGGTTATCCATCCAAATACCTATTTTGCTAAGGGGATGGATTTTCAGGCTTATAAATTCATGCCACTCTCTTTGTATTTCCACTGTAGAATGCGAAAAGGGTATAAAGCTTGAAAAAATTATTCTTTTAATATTTTTTTTCTTTCTTAACCATTAAATTCATCACATTTTCATGATTTTTCTTACTTTAATCATCACATACACATCCCATGAAAGAATTAGAAATTGTTAAAACAAGAAAAACCATGAAAATATAATGGATTCAATTGTTAAAAAAGTAAAAAAAAAACATGAAAGAATAATATTTTCAAACTTTACACTCTTCGCATATCCCACATTGGAAAGGTAAAGGGAGTGGTATGGGTCTATAAGCCTAGAAATTCATTCCTTTAGCAATATGGGTATTTGGGTGGATGACTTTATTTGTATTTGGTTAAAGCAAATGGAACATTGTCATTTGACATGTGTTATTTTTCTATTTGTTTATTTTCCTAGATGGGGTATGCTGACCTGTCTGGAACATTGTCATTTGACATGTTTTGTTTTTCTATTTGTTTATTTCCTTAGATGGGGCATGCTGATGTGACTGGTTGACGTAATCTCTTCATGTGACGTGACTGTTAATATGTCGTGCCATGTCAGAAATCGATAAATATGACTTTTATGTAAACCGATACTAAGTTCAGTAATATTATCGTTACAAAAAAATAAATCGGTTATTTTTGGATAATAAAACTTAAATTTAGTGATTATAAATAAAATTGATCCATTATTTCCCAAGTGAGTACGTGTATACGTATATATAGTTTTGTGATCATCATTCCAGTCAGTATCATCACTGAAAATCGGTGAACATAACTTTTATACAAATCGATATTAAATTAAGTGACGTTTTCATTACAAAAAATAAATCAGTTAATTTTGGATAATAAGACCTAAATTCAGTGATCATAGATAAAATTGACTCATCATTTCCCAAGTGACTACGTGTATATGTATATATAGTTTTGTGATTAAAATTGTTCTAATGAACATGCATATTATATTTAAAAATATGTTAATAGACTAATTAATTAATTATAACGTATATCATTATCAATGAATCTCAATCTATGGAAATTTCAAGATTTGCCGTCTTTTTCATTCTTTCTAATTAGACTTAGGATTCCATGGTTTAAGCCATAATTTCCGGAATACAGTCTTGTAATTAAGATTGCTCAAGTCTTCTTCCCTTTTTTTTTCATGGAAAGATTGTTAAAGTCTTTAAACTTCGGTCGAACTCAGACGTGACTTACCAAACTAACCTGCAATTTGGTCCATTTTTCTATTATTCTTACACAAATTTGCTCCTATGAATTCCGATAATAATGGCTTGTTACAATGTGCTGTTCACCGAATTAAACTATAATAAAAACATAAAATTTAAAAGTACAATCGTACTTACATCTAGCAATAAAAATCGAGGGTACGAGTCTAACGCCAGAGTATGCCTTTGAAATTGAATCTGTTGCGAAGGTGAATTTGTCTAATTAAGTAATTATGCATGAAATTCTTAAAATTTAAATTACCAAATAATAAAAGAAAAGATATTTATTTGTCAAATTGACCATTTCTTTGCAGATAGTCATTATCAAAATTTCCAATTTTCCTTTTAGAATATTGACAGATTATTACTCCTTCTAGCGTATTTTAAAAAAATAATTTATTTTATTTTATTTTATCATATTTTATTAACTATTTTTTAAAATTTAAAAAATAAATTTATATTTATATCTCTATTTATTATACATTTTATTAAATATTTTTTTATTAATTTTTATTCTTAATTAAAATTAAATAAAATTTTTAAAATATACAATCATATTTTTGTCAATAATTATACTTTTTTTATAAAATTGACATATTTTAATTATTTACTTAATTTTCATAAAAAATAAAAAGTTATTTTTTAAAATAGAACGGACGAGTAATTTCTATTTTTGTTTCTAATGTTGCCCTTTTCCTCGGTATTTTAATTGTAATTAAATATTTCTTACCCAATTGTTTCCTATGTTAATTTATTAAAAAATTATTAAGAATAATTTAACTAATTTATGCATTTTTTTCAAATAAGATTATTTAATTTTCTTCTTAATTTACTTATTAAACGTTGAATTATATGATAAATTTAAGTCAATCGATAAGTCAGTGAGGGAGGGTTAAAATTGATTGAAGCAGTGGCTTAGATTTGTGGATTGGAGAACCATGCGTAGATGTGGAATGTACCACCAAGGAGAGACTTCATGATCCATTGCAAGCATTTGTGGGGCAAGTAAAGTACACATATCATGGTTCTTGAAAAGAATGTTTCCAATAAAAATAATTAAAATTTATTAATATGCAAATAAATAAACATAACAAAAATTCTCTACCTAATTCAGTATTAGTTGTAAATAAGAGACTAATGACGTAACACCCAAACTTATAGGCAATCCGACAATGCATCTAGCTAGCCCTCTTAGCATAACCATGCATATTTGTTTGAAAATTAATTAAATAAATAAATTATAATTATATTGTAAAATCACGCATTTTAAAAAAAAATCACTCTTGCTAAATTTATATCATAATAATATATTAAATTTTTATAAAACAAAATTATTCAAAGTATTTATAATTATCAAAGTATTAAAGAGCTTTATTCTTACAAAATTATAATCGAGTGACCAATTGGACAAATTAGGTGTTGATTTTAGATAAATTAAATATACGAGGCTAAAAGTGTAATTATCAGGTTTTATATTTCTTTTTGGGTATTTACATTTCTAGGAATACTAGAACTCCGACACCTAAGCTAGGAAACTAGAAAAAGGATCGTACGCAACAGACAAAAATCGAAGCCGCGTGGGTCCCACGTGCTGACAAAATCCTTCCCCTCGTGGACTTTTGCGCGCACGGTCGCAGTTTCTCTCGGGCCCCACTTTCCTGCCCCCAACCTAAATCTCTTGCCTCTCTCTAACAAACCCATTTCTCTGACCTTCTCGCATTTGTATTGATTACACGATCCAATTCTAAATGCGACACCAACAAATTTTGCCACGTGGCTCAATATAAGAGCGCGTGTAGTTGGCTGAGGATGTGGTTTAAGGTAAAAGTATGATGTAAAAGAATCAGTGAATCGCCAAAAAGCAAGACAATCGGGCCTACCTTTAGAAAACCGCCCACCTGATTGGGGAAACTGCCCTGACAGTGATTCCCGCCAAAATTGAATACTAAAGAAACAGTTTCCAATTTCTGTTTGCTGAGAGCTATTCCCTTATATACCCAAGAAAGAGTTCGCTTATATTTTTTAAAATATTTTTCTAATATGCTTTTTTTAATATTAATATTTTTGCTAATTAGAATTTCATTATTAACTTCCTTTCAAAGTAGTAAGGTTAATTATGCAGTTGGACGCTTAAAATTTGATAAAAATAATAATTAATTATATAATATTTATTTTGATAAAATATTTTTTAAAATTTATAAATTTGAGTAATATCATTTTAAAATTGATGAATCTGTAATTTTAACTATTTTTATCAATTGACTGCTGACGTAATATCGAAATTATATAAAAAAAAGTGACACGTGACAAGGTTAAATATGCAAAAAAGCCTCTAAAATATTTTTAAAATAATAGTTTACTTTTTAAAATTTATAAATTAGAATAATTTAACAATTATTGATATGTTATAATTATATCATATCAATAGTTAATTGATAAAAAATAATTAAAATAATATATAATTAGTTAGGAAGTGAATTGCATTTTTAACTAAATATTAACATAGTTGCTACTCTGTTCTAAAGGATGTGATTTGATATTCACACAGTGTGCACATTTGACCTGTAGTATCATTAAGATGCAATACTGAATTATTGCTCCTGTTGTGCTGAATTATTGCTTCGGTTGTTATTTAATTTTTTAGTAAACATTTAATTATAAATAAAATATTATCAAAGTGGACGCACAAAGTAAAAAAAATAGTTTGACATTCAATTTTTATTGATGATTGTGCATAAATCTAAATCCTCTCTCTCTCTCTCTCTCTCTCTATATATATATATATATCGGATGGGAATGTATGGTGGCAACAAATTATTCTTTAAAAGAAATAGGAAATTGTGCAAACAAATTGTGAAATTTGGCAAAATTAGGATATGTGAAAATGGCATGAGACACGAGGTTGCTAAGTTGAGTCAGGTTGAACCAATATTATTAAAATTGGACCGTCAAGTTCAACCGAGTTTTTTACTTTTTTTCAAAATAATATTATTTTTAAAATTTTTCTATAAATATTATGAGAATAAAACTATATAAAACAATAAAAAGTACTTTAAAAAAACACATTTATCATTAAACATTGATCATAAAAGTAGACATGTCAAAATTGATCCAAATTCATTCATCGATTCAAATTCATTCAAAAAAATTAGTCTAAATCCAACCCAATCTAAATGAATATTTATTGGACCAATCCAAAACTGGCACATTTTATTTTTTAATCCAACTCAACGCAACTCAATATCCATTGAATCAATTTAAAATTGATTCATTATATTTTTGGATCCATTAGATTGTTACCCAATTGAGGGTCAATTTCACCCATGGTCACTGAACTTAGGCCATATTACCCAAAAGTAACTGACTTATTTTTTCTAACATAAATGTCACTGAACTTAGTACCTTTTTTTCATAAAAGTCATGTTCACCGGTTTCCGACGACGATCTTGGCCGGAATGCTGACGTGGCATGCCACGTCAGCAGTCCTTTGCCGGAATGATGACGTGACACGCCACGTCATCCGCCACGTCAGCAACCCTTGCCGAAATGATGACGTGGCACGCCACGTCATCCGCCACGTCACGTGAAGATGCCACGTCAGCCACCATGTCACCTGTTGAAATAAACAAATGAGAAAATGACACATGTCAACCCATTTGCCTTAACCAAATCCAAATTGGGTCATCCATCCAAATTGGGTCTTGCTAAGGTAATGGGCCTCCAACCTTATAAACCCATGCCACTCCCTTTCTCTTTCCAATGTGGGATATGGGAAGTTTGAGAACATGATATTTTCATGGTTTTTCTAGCTTTTTTAACCATTGAATCCATCACATTTTCATAATTTTTTTTGCTTTAACCATTTCTAATTCTTTCATGGGATGTGTATGTGATGGTTAAAGCCAAAAAAATTATAAAAATGTGATGGATTCAATGGTTAAGAAAGCAAGAAAAACCATGAAAAAATAAAGTTTGAGAAGATTATTCTTTTTTCATGGTTTTTCTTACTTTTTTAACCATTGAATCCATCACATTTTTATAATTTTTTTGGCTTTAACCATCACATACACATCCCATGAAAGAATTAGAAATGGTTAAAGCAAAAAAAATTATGAAAATGTGATGGATTCAATGGTTAAAAAAGCTAGAAAACCCATGAAAATATCATGTTCTCAAACTTCCCATATCCCACATTGGAAAGAGAAAGGGAGTGGCATGAGTTTATAAGGTTGGAGGCCCATTACCTTAGCAAGACCCAATTTGGATGGATGACCCAATTTGGATTTGGTTAAGGCAAATGGGTTGATATGTGTCATTTTCTCATTTGTTTATTTCAACAGGTGACATGGCGGCTGACGTGGCATCTTCACGTGACGTGGCGGATGACGTGGCGTGCCACGTCATCATTTCGGCAAGGGACTGCTGACGTGGCATGCCACGTCAGCATTCCGGCCAAGATCGTCGCCGGAAACCGGTGAACATGACTTTTATGAAAAAAGGTACTAAGTTCAGTGACATTTATGTTAGAAAAAATAAGTCAGTTACTTTTGGGTAATATGGCCTAAGTTCAGTGACCATGGGTGAAATTGACCCCCCAATTGATTTATCTAAAATCTTTTTTTTGGATTGTTTTTGGAGTGGCATTCCTTCTCTGCTGTACTAGCTGGCTACTTTCCACCGCTATTTCTAGAATATAGAGGTTTTTATATTTTTATTTATTTTAATGTCAATAAATTTTAAAAAAGAATATGAGATTTTTCTTTCTATTTTAAAACTAATTTAATTAGTATCGATTTCTTACATTTACAGTCTCCCCAATTTTAATTGTTCTGAGTATTGCTAGTATATATAAATTGCTCTTTTATCCTCGAATATTCAATTAATTTTAGCAAATTAGATGATAACGAGACTAAACTATGTGAAATGGTGGTATTAGTTTATATTTATATTTATGTTCATAGATATTGTCATTAATAAAAATATTTTTATAAGTATTTTAATTTGAAATATTTAAAATTTATATTTTAATTAATTCTTGTTTTGATTGGTTCAACTCCAACAATATTTCGGTTAAACTTTTAAACCGCTGTTTTTTTTTTTTTTTGGCTGTGATTCTGAATTGTGGCTCTTCATTCGAATCTTTATATAAATATAAAGCTCATCAAGATGTACAGAAAAAAAAAAAAAAAGATTAGTCAAAAGATGCAAAGGATAGAAATACTAAAGCAAGAAAGTACTCGTGATCCAGCATAGCATCTGATAAATTTAGATGTTTCCAATCATTTTTCTATAATCGTTAGTAATTAGTAATGAAATAAACCAAATAATAATTATTAACTCAGTCGATTGATAAAATCAAGAATTTGATGCACAAAGAAAGGTCATCAAGTTCAAAGTCTATTAAAATTAAAGACATGGAAGCTTTCAACAAATTTTCTTCACTGCATCCATTCTTCAAACTGATTATTCGACCAAGCTATCTTAAGCATGGAACCCTTGTATGTCCTTCAACACTAGTATAGAAATGGCATTATGCTACTTAAAATCATTCTTATCATAAATTTTGGAAAAAACCAGTGATTTTGATGAATTCCTGTTGTTTTGATGATCATTTTTAGTACAGAAATAACAGAATTTGAAGTTTGTTCATTGTCGCTCTTTAAATAAGTTTGTTCACCTTACATAATTTGAATCCATGAATCGATCCAAATCAATCAAACTCATTTGAATATTAACTCATATCTTTTGACTAATTTATGATCCAATTTATTAGTGACTCATCCATTAATGACTCAACCTAAACCCGTCAAATCCGTCCATTTACCACCTCTACATAAAAGTAATATTTTTAAGTTATTCAATATTTATAACAAATATTTAAGATAGAGATAGTAAAATATTGCAAATATTAAAAAATATTCATCAATTATAAATTATAATTTTTATTTTATTCATAAGAAATTTATTAAAATTGCTTAAATTTCAATTATTTTGTATTTATATTTATATTTTATTTTTTTCCAGCAAAAAACAGTGGTATACAGATATTTTTGACAAAAAATTGTTTTTCTTATTCAAACCGGTTTTTTTGGTTCCACCCAGTTTTATCCGATTTCAGGCCGGTTTTTACTGATTTATCCGGTTTTTTGACGGATCATACCGGTTCCCTACAGTTTTTAGTCAGTCTGATTTTTATATATTGAAACAATCGGATGGCTGACAGTTCGCAGTTAAACCGGTCCAACCGCCCCAGTCCGGTTTTAATAACACTGGGTTGAACTTCAACCAGATGTACATTGAGGACCTAACGTCTAATTTAAGCTAATTTATTAATAAAACTAATTTAATTGAATACATAAAATCACTTTTTTAGTTAATCAAGCTAGACAAGCCTCTAATTTCTGCAGATTTAGGGAAAATCGCCATAATATCATATTAAAGTTTTCAATAAATGAAAAATAATAAATATAATTTTACTGATACAATATTAATTAATAGATACAAAATTAGGATTTTATTGTCCATCTTTTAGTATAATACTCATCGTGTGTGCGTGCGCATGTATATATTGAAATATAACATGATATGCGCGCATATGAATCGTCATATTAATAAAATACATATCATCCGATAATCATACAAAATTATATATCTTAATATGGAACACGCAAAAACTTCAATTTATACGTGTGAAGGAATAATAAAATTCTAAAAACTAAACCGTGCCTTTAATAAAACTAATTACAATTCGAAATACACATCATTACTTATAATTAAGGACGTCTACACGAAATGCCAAGGTATAGCATGCAATTAGTTTCTTTCTTAAATATACATGTATCCATTTATGTGTCGAGATAATAATCTCGATATCACGTAAAATACGTTAGTGATTTAAAAATGTGGAATTAATTATAAAATACTTTACTGACGTTTTTAACAAATTATGAGTTTATCTATATTGATCTATTTTAGATGATAACTTTTTTTTTAAATCATGCATAAATAATTTCAAATTTGATATTTTTTTAATCACCATTTTATTGTATTCAATTCAATTATTATTATTATTATCTTTAAGTATCGTAACAAGTTTTATTCGAAATTAATATTGTTTCATTTGAATTTTTATTGGGTTAAGGTTTTTAAATATTAATTCGTTCATGGCAGACACTGTCTACTAATTTATGCCATTTAATATTATTATATTATATAACATTTTTTTTCATAAAAAGAAATTGTAAGATGAGCTAGCTAATCCTCAACAAATAAAGTTCATTGGCTTTGTGTACTAATTTATGTTTTTTTTTTAAATTATTAAACATTTTTCATTTAAAAGAAATTGTAACATCAGCTATCTAATCTTTAACGAATAAAGTTCAGATGCATTATTTATAGTTCAGAAACCTTTATATCACTAAACTAAAGATGAAGTACAAAAATCCCTTAATTTCTCCTAAAAAAAATAAATCACACATCTTACCCTCTTAGAACGTGTAAAATGAATTCATGATCAAAGGTATTGGTGGCAAAAGGCTCTCCTTATAAGCTGAATAAGATTTTGTGGGTCGCAAATTAGTTGAGTCAGATTGAATTACGATTTAAATAGATTAAATTTTATGACATTAATTTTTTATTAAGTAAAAAATAAAAAACCATATATATTAATTATAAAAAAATTGTTTATATTTACATCGTATAAAATTAAGAAAATATAAGTATTATTCAAACTGGTTACATAATGGATTTGATTGATCAAGAGTCATTTGGGATATTAAAATGGATTGAGTTATAAACAATTATTGATGGATCCGATCAAAGTTCTTACAAAAAATATAAATTACATTTACGAGATCAGATCAAATTTTGATAAATATATTAAAAGGTGTAATTAGATAAAAATACATTAAAAATTTAATATAAAAGTCAGATAAGATAATATTTAATTCATGATAACACCCAAAAAGACCAAAGGCTGTAAGCCCAACAACCCCTAAAGGGTCCAAAATGAAAGCCTATAAAAGTCTCGTAAACTAAGAGAACCAGACACAAGGATCGAGGATGCCCGATTGAAATCGACCTTTTCCTGACAGATAAAAATCATCTGACATACGCCACCATCCAATCGTCATTATTTACAAAAATAAGTTATATCTGCTACAGAATATAACGACTGTTGCACACATTGTTCGAAGTTCTTCAGCCCTGTCCTTACTAATTTACGTATTGAAATGCCGAAACCCGAGACTACCGGACTAAATACCTTTTTGCAGGTACCATTAGCGACCTTTTGATTGGATCAATATCACTTTTTCAAGTCAATTCTTTTGCTCATCCAAACACTGATATATCCCCTCTATATAAAATTTTAGATTTATCAATTCCATATAACATCCACAAATTTTTTTGTTGAGAAAACATACACAAAATTTAAGTGCCCGTTTAACTATTTGCTTCAGCAATCAGTAGTTCAGAAAATAAAAGCTGAATATAATTGTTTATTCTCTGAAAACTTTCTCAGCTTTTCAAAGCTTAATATACTTTATATTTAAAATTAAATTGAATGAACAGAAAATAAATTTTTCAAAAAAAAAAAAGAATGAACAGAAAATAAAAAAAATTTAAAAGAAATATTATATCAAATTAAATATTAAAAAATTAATTAATTTTTGATCCAATTTTAAGAGGTGAAATGTACTTCCAACTTTTGTCAGGAGATGACGAGTCCTGGGTAGCAAAAAGAGAAATGAAGAAAGGGATTCCTATGAGTCACACTCACTCTCTTAATGTGGTCATTCTCAACTATGGTTTATAGCAACGAGTTCATGTTGAGTTAAATCACTGTCTCTCTCTCTCTCTCTCTTCTCTTGCATGGCTGTATATTAGCTGTCATTAAGAACATATATTAATATTCATTATTTAAGAATGTTTTTCTTTTTCTTCATAAATTTTAATTTCATTTTTCTTTTTCTTTTTTTTTTTTATTTTTTCATATCCATTATATATTATTCTTTCAAATGCCTTCTTAGCTCTCCCTCTCGCCTCTTGCTTTTCCCCTTCCCCAACTCCTATGCAGCTTGAGCTTCCATTCTTCATCATCCACCTCCTTTACG
Organism: Excoecaria agallocha; assembly: GCA_037975025.1. NCBI lineage: Eukaryota > Viridiplantae > Streptophyta > Magnoliopsida > Malpighiales > Euphorbiaceae > Excoecaria > Excoecaria agallocha. The sequence continues at coordinate 52,848,805 of CM075812.1, forward strand.
GCGTCGTTTCCGTGTACCATTTATCTTTCAGCAGAATTTCTCATTTTTAGTGATTTTCTTTTTCCTTTTTTCATTGTTTTTGAAATTTGAGTTGTGATTGAAGCGATTCTCTGTTGATCCGTCTTGCTTTAATTAGCTCTAGTGAGAGTTCACTTCTCGAACTTTAAAGTTTTCAACTTTAAAGACGCAAGAAGAGACAAGTTTTAGCATAAAGTTTCAGCCTTTTTCTTCCATATAGTGGACGAGAAAGGGGGAAAGAGAGAGAGAGAGAGAGCCTTTTGGGTTCTTTTGTGTGTTGACAAAAATTTCAATTAAAGCCATTTTTGTTGGCTTTCACTTTATTTTTGTTGAATTTTGAGTGATTTCTGAACTGGGATTTCTCTGGATTCTCACTATAAGGTTACAGTTTTTTAAAAATTTTTCAGCTCCTCTGCCAATGCAGTCTCCGATTTCACGGTGAGTTCTCAAGCTTGCTTATTTTCCTTCATAACTTACTGAATTTATTATTTTAGAACCCAAATGACCAAAAAAGTTTAATTCATTTCAATTACTAACCAATTCAAGTAAAGTTCTTTCCTTTCTGTTTTTGGATTGACTATTAGGTTGGCTTTCCTCTTGGGTGTTGTGGGTTTAGATTATAACTCTCTTTCTTCGAATGTATGCATGCTGTGGAGAATATAGCAGTTTTAGTTATATTAATATCAATTCAATATATTGTTTGGTGTTAAATTAAGTATTGGAAGATGGGTAGATTATCTCAGCAAAATGAATGCATCAATGTTCCCTTCACGCAAGGGTAAATTTACGATTTTGGACCTACAAGGAATCTTGTATTAAATTTAAGCTTGTTCTTCATCACAATGACATAATCATTACAATACTATTAGATAATAAATTATGTTTGATTAGTAGTTTAAACCCTTGGTTTTGTTTATGTGATTTTGAGTGACTATTTAATTCGTGGGTTCTTGTCCCTGATAAAAAAAATTAATGGATGATAAGGATTTTATTAATAAAGATATAGTTGGATTAATGCATTATTTGTTTATTATATAATTTTGTGATTGTGGAACTTATGTCTTTTTGTTGAGCGTACAATTAATTTATTATAGTGATATTATTTTTAATCAAGTAGCTGTGTACGTATTGTTAAGTAGACGCATATATTAATATCTTGATGACCTTCTAGCTGAGGGTTAAACTCTGACTAAACCAGTGCATTTTCTTTTTTGTTTTTTCTCGAAATGAACATCAATTTTTCCATGCGGTGTCGGGTGCTTTTTTCAATTAATATTTTATGGTGTAATGATATTGGCATTTAGCTCAGTGTTAGGTCCATAATTTGTGATCTACCTTAGATGCTTCCTTTAATCAAAATCAACCTATTGGATTGTCAACCATGCTTATCTTTTGCTTTGGGTGTCATCACATGGGTGTTTTTCTTCTATCTGTCTGAATGCTTAGCCATTGCAGTCATTTAGCTTTGAGTGTTCACTACACACAACACTTATTTAGACCGAATTTATGAATAAATTAATGAATCAATCCAATCACAACTGTTATGTATTTAAGTACATGGAAGTTTGTGATTGGGTTGGTTCGTGAATTTAGTTTTGGAATCCCGATTAGTTACCTTCACTTATATACAGTTTAAATGAAAGCATTCGTCTGAAATAGAATTAAGCGCTTTGTTGAGATATTTGCTACTCTAAAATTTATGTCCAGTCAATCTACTTGATACAGTTAAGAGATGTAAAACCGTTCTTTGGAACCTTGTCTAAGAGTATAAGCTTTTAAGTTGAGTTTTCTTTTGATGTGGTATCACAGCCTCTTCAACCAAAATGTGCAAAGTCGAAAAACTTGCCGCTTTAATTAAAATTCAGCTGAAGGTAAAATGTTTTTTGAGGTGGTGCAGTGGAGATATAAATTATTTGTGAAACCCTGGTTAACAAGCTTGAGCTTTCTGCTTCAACCATTCATGTTGCTCTAAAACAGAATATTTGTTTCATGTGGAATGGATGATATCTACTGATCGAAATTTTTGATTAGTTTAGCTGTTCTGATTTTGGTTTCTCTCTTAAGTTGCTTAATGAATCTTAATTACATGCCCTAGTCTGAGTCCCGATTGTAAATCTTGATCTTACTGCCATTTATATGCAGGGAAAATAAGCAATAGAGCTATAAAAGATGATGGAAAACAAAAGAAGTCCCTGTGCTGTGGACCAAAGCAGTCTCACTACCCTTGCAACCAAACGTCATAAAGCTGACATTCCTATGTCCACAAAGGTTTTATCCAGCACCCACTTTTCTTCCCTCTTTATACATTTCTACTGCTGGGATACAGATTATCGAGATTAGCACTGTACTTTAGGTCCTCAGTTATATGTTCTTTTTGTCTAATAAATTTGTAAAATTGATAGGACCAGTTTCGTGTTTCATATAGAAGATAGGCAGGACCTAGTGGTGGAATGTAATTAATGAATAGTGGGAGCAGAGTAGATATATTTTGATTGAAAGTATTTTCATGACATTTAAACATGCATAAAAATTGGCTATTTATGGTTCATAATTATGGTTCAATTCAACAGCCATCTATAGGCAGTCTCTGCTCAAAACAGGTGTTATGCATATATTTGGTCCTATGTTTTATAGATTGTTTTCCATGCCTTAAAATGAATTAAATGTTTTATTTATTTACTTATTCTTTTGGCCGGGTGACTTATTTTATTCTGTAAAATCATATCATAGCTGCTCAATTTTTCTTCTTATTTGACTTTTGGGAATAGGAGAGGAAAGAGAAACTTGGTGAGAAGATTGTAGCTCTGCAGCAGCTTGTTTCACCCGTATGGGAAGGTATGGATAGGCAACTGTTTGTTAATTTATGGGAAACCATATTGTGATCTAAATAATGCATTAACTTGATTACTTACATGCATTTATTTTACCTATTGGATTTTAGCATTGGAAATTCAAACTCTCGTTTCATGCATTGTCTTTAAATTAAAGCCTATCCATTTCAACTGCCATTTTATAGCCTTCTTTTATTTTGTGCAGACAGATACTGCATCTGTCCTTCTGGAGGCAATGGACTACATACGATTTCTTCACGAACAAGTTAAGGTTCGGCCTTCTCTTGCTTTTTACTTTCCTTATCTTAGTTTTCTACTTGTTTAAGTCATACTCTAGCTGATTTTCATGCAGTGGCAAATTCTTATATGAATGAAAGTTAATCTGAAGTTAATAACATTTTGCAGCTCATCGTATAATTTATTTTTGAGCATATCATATGCTCTGGATAGCATTATGCGGTCGCGTATCAAAGTATTTGGACTTGTTTTGTCATGTGATCCGGAAACTATCTTATAGAGTGGGCTACCTTTTCTAGGACTCGAAAAACGCTAGAAAAAAAAATCCACCTCTCCTGTTGGTTTTGGCCTACAGTATGGCCCTGACTCTCAATAACAGAATAACCAATTCTTAGCTGTCTAGTTTGTCTGGTAATTTAATAAAACTTTTTCCTAGTCGAAAATATTAAATTAAAAAGAAAAGGACAAAGATAGATCACCTCCAATGTTCTCATATAGGATGTGCATGTGCTTCATAGTATTGAGGATATCAATTAATAAATATTTTGGAATTCAGACCTTTGGGTATGCCATTAGTTTTTTTTTTTTTTTTTTTTTCCGGTTTTGGTATAATTTTGACTTTGAGTTCTCACCATTGGCCTTGTTTGGGTTGTTTCAGGTGTTAAGTGCTCCATACCTCCAAGCTACAACGGCAGCTCAGATGCAGGTGAATATGAACCGGATGTTTTATAACATAATAAATTTGAATATGCTGCTTTACCAGAATTAATCAAATTGTTACATGCTTTCATCATCCGAGGAAAAATATTTGTTAAAAGAGTTCCAATTGCTTGTCATGCATTATGAAAATTTGTCGTGCGACGGGATGGTGAATTGAGATTTTCTCAAATATCAGAATTTCCAGTTTGTTGAAGTCTTACCGACCTATGCAGCAATGGTTTTAGTGCATGTAGCTTAAGATGGAGAGTTTCACTTCAATCATCTTATGCCAGTTATTACTATGGAACCTTGTATTGTTTACAAAAGCTAGTGCATTTTCCATGCTGGATCCTAAAGGGTTATATTAAATGTGCAGGAATTAGAGCAATACAGTCTAAGAAATAGAGGTTTATGTCTTGTTCCAATCTCTTGCACAGTAGGAATTGCTCGAAGCAACGGTGCAGATCTTTGGGCTCCCATCAAGACCACTTCTCCTAAATTTTGAGAAGGGTTTTTAACACAAACTTATAGTTAAACAAACCTTGGAGGTGTAAAGAGTAACAAACATATATTGAGAGAAGCACAAAAATTTTTGTCAGGCAGAAGCAAAAGTTGCAGCAGCTGAAAAGGGATTCTAATTGGTATGGTGGTCAATCCTTCTGTCAGCTCTATAGCCTCAAATGTTATATTTGCTGTTCTGATTTGGATGTAGCATTGTAGTATGGTATGTGTAGCTCTTCTGATTAGGAAAAAATGTATATTTGTAAACCTCAATTGTATAATGATCCTAACAAAGGATTAATTAATTATATGGGGGGATGGTTCTTGCTTCATTTCATTTATTTGCTGAGAATTTTTTTATCACATGCAGAAAAAAAGGAAATGAATAAAAAATAATATCTTGAAGTGGGTTGAAATTAAATTCAATCATTGACATGTGATACATTTATTAAAGAAGTTATAGGGTCTGGCAGTAAGAATGTTGCAGTTTCGTCTATTTTGAAATTAGACTCAGCTTTTAGAAGGCCACTTGCAGTAAAACCCAGTGCTCAGAGCAGCAATTGTTTACCAGCTACCAGGCTCTTTCGCACTAAAAGCAACCATTCCTCAAAGACTTTGATAATTTATTCATAAATAATCACTGGTATAAATTATTTTGTGAATGAAATTAAATTTTAATAAGTTATTATCTGAATAAAAATTGTGACTAGAGTGAAAGCATTCTTTTTATAATTTTCTTTTTATAACAAGAAGCAACAGTTCTTGGCCAGAAACTCCGTAGAGTTAGCTAGTAGAACCGAATACATTCCAGTTGGGAAGACATGAACACCTGGTGCACAGCAAGTAACCTGGTTAGCCAACCAATCAAGAGCAGCATTCTACGGTTAGGTATAAATGCAGAAGAGCAAATCAATAAATTTTATGTGGGTAATTAAGTAATTTTTGAGGGATACTTAATCTAGTTATTTTCAATGTTCTTTATAAATTTTCTGTTTTGTTTTCTAATGGTAGAAAAACCTATTGCACAGCTGAATTAGTGAGGTTGTTAAGAGGAAAGAGAGCGTGCATGCTCCCTTGTCCTCCAGTGCAACCAATTTATTTTGTAACAGTGTTCCCTTGTGAGGGAACGTTAGATTATTGAATACATATTTCATCTTCTCTCTTTCTCACACATACTCTCTCTCCCTTTCTCATTTCTCCTCTGTTCTTCTTTTATTTTCTGTACTAACCTTAAAAAGCCTCAATTTTTGGAAATTAAATCCAAAAATTATTCATCCATCATCTAAGTTAGAATTTATTTCTAACAAACCGGTATTAGAGCCCCCTTCGATCCATTTTTACTTTGCTGCAATATTTAAAAGAATCCAAATACCCTGAAAACTTCAACCTTGATTGAAGAATTGAAGGAGCAATTAAAACCTCTCAGCTCAAGAGTTGAAGAGAAAAGACGAGCTCATCTCTTTAAGATGGAATCCAAACTTGGGAACATAGAGACCATAATGAATGATTTCCAGCCAGATTACCAGCAGAGGATGGAAAGATTAATACTTGAGCAGAACAACTTGAAGCTTGAACTCAAGTAGGAGAATCGAAAATTTGGATAACAAGGACTTCAATTCCCAAATGCATCCGATGACCTAACCATCACCCAAACCCAACCAAGTAGCAGCCGTAATAGAGGTAAGGATCCACAAGTTTTCAATAATGAAACTCCTAGATTTGATGGGAGAATTCTGCCAATCCCAAATGAACAAACCAATATAGGAAAACCTTACTTCAAGAAGATACTACCTAAATGTGACTTGCAGTTTTTTTGAAGGGGAAAGGAGCAAAACATGGGTTAGCAAATGCAAGAAGTACTTTCAGATCTTTAACGTATTACCTGAGAGGCAAGTAGACCTTGCTAGTTTGTTTTTACAAGATAGAGCAAAATCCTGATTTCTGAATTGGAGCAAGGATAATGAAGGAATAGGATGGGAGGAATTTTCTGAAGTTTTATGTTGGAGATTTAAAAAGGTGAATGAGCATAATGTAGTAGAGGAATTCCAAAGACTTAGGTAGAATGCTACTATAGAAGCCTATGTAGACAAGTTTGAGGAGCTTAAGCTTAGAATGGAGAAGCTCTATCCCTAACACAGTGAGTCCTATTATGTGTCTTGTTTCATTGGAGGGTTAAAAGATGATATAAGGAATATTGTCAAGATGTTTTAACCCCCACATTTGTACACTGCAATAGAGCAAGCCAGATTACAGGAGATCCACCTAGAAGCTAATAAATCTAAAGCTACTATAAAATCATACCCACCCTTTGAACCTTGGGAATTCAATAACCACTCTAATAACCATACTCCAAAGCCAACCTCAAACACCTCCAACCAGCCTAGCTTAACACCATCAGTGACCAAACCATCTAATGCTAAAAAAAACACTAAAGCTGCTATTTATACTCCCAAGCACACCAATCAATTTTAAAAGAAGACACCTAGTTCATGCTACAGGTGTGATGATCACTATTTTCCTAGTCATTAATGTGTTACCAAGAAACTTATGGTTATTCAGGCTACTATTGAAGTAGAAGAAGATGGGTAAGATGTTAGAGAACTTGAGAATGAACCTGAGCATATAAGACTATCCCTCATTGCACTTAATGGTGGTTTTAGTGATTATACCGTTAAGTTAAAAGGGAAGCTAGCTAGAAGGGCTATTATGATTCTTATAGATAGTGGCAGCACTCATAATTTTTTGGATACTAAGGTGGCCAAATCCAGTCCCTCTAGTCACTGTTACAGTCACAGATGGTAGGAAAATTATAGTGCAAGGTAAATGTGACAATTGCACTTGGGCAATGCAAGGTAAGCAATTCCAATTTAACCTTAGGGTTTTGGAACTTAAGGATTATGATATTCTCTTGGGAGTTGATTGGATGAGGTGTCTGCAACACCTTAATTCCTTGACCATGGATAATCATCAATCATCACCAATCATTATAAACCTAGTAAAGGTCATGCAGAAATAATAATAATAAGATAGGCCATCATTACATGCCACAATAAATTAAATCAAACTTATAAGTAAGAAGGCCTAACATAATTGGCCAACAACACATAATGAAATCCTTAAAGGCAACTTTCGTCCGCCCGATCTTCTCTTCACAGGTTGTCTAGGCACTAGCTACTGATCCACTGGAGCTCACCCTCAAACCTACACAGATAAATAAACCTGTGCTAAGCTATAAAGCTTAGTGGGGAACAAAACTCTATGGATAAGATCTTACCAAAATATATATATCACCAATACATTATAACCTGCATAGCTAAAGTAATATATGTCCACAGTAATAATCATTTCATAATTACATTTTGGAGGAATCTTTAACCCCAACAATACTAGTATACTTACGGTAGTATAAAGCATAGCGTGAACTTGGCTAGTTACCAAAGACTTTTTAATTTACCTTAATAACTAAAAATCTTACTTGGTAAACTAGCATAATTTATAAACATCTCAATCCTTTTATTCATGAACACTGACCTCGTTATTATTGATGGTACAACCTCCAATTATATGCATTTAATCCCATTAGTTACATAAAATATGCATTTAATGTTCTTTCACAACATAAGAAGTGCATGAGTCAGGTAGCTTCTATAAAATAAATAGCTAGGCATGATTACTTCATGTATAACATTACAATCATAATTATGAAATACAATTATAACTCACAACTTCCATTCACAACCATGTATTCCTTAATACTGTCCTATTATGACAACTAAATATCAACCAACATCATATTATGTCATACACCGTCCTTTGGCTTATATCATAGTTATTGGAGTACACAAACAGGTGTAAACACATATAGGTATTGATTAATCAGCCTTGCATGCAATCACATAGAATAGCCTTATATGTCATGATTACCGCAAAGGCCCAATTATTACATACATATGTTCATAAATCCCAATGCAGTTGAAATTCATTGTATATACTATAGCCCAAACAGTTCTTATTATACTATTGTATGCATTCTTTTATAGCATGGTGATTTAAGTCTCATATATATATATACACATTCCGATAACTTTATTTCATTGAAACAATTTATAGCCAAAAGAAATCATGATAAGCAATATAATAGGCCATTCATCATGCTTACATTACGTAAGTGAAGGAATTAATGCATGTTTTCCTTTATCTTGCATACATTTTATCATCTTTAATAGGCTGTCTAAGTACTAGTTCAAAGGGTAGATAACGGGAATAATGGATACCCGAAGGTATCAAACTATGAATATCCGAAGATATCAAATAATGGACCCAAACGGGATCAACAACGGTTCCAGCAAGGAACAAACTATAGACCCAAAAGGGCCGAACGATGGTTCCATTAAGGAACAAGTCCCAAACGGGGTCAACTATGGCAGCTGCGACTATATCCCTTTAGGCATGCCTATCTAATCCACAACTGAACTAAGACCCGCAGGCTTAACCTTTCAAGAACATCTTTGATTCATCATATTCTTTGTTACTTAATTCATTATTTGGCTTCAAGCCACAATTCATAAGGAATGCATATCAATTTTATCATACATCAATGTTGAGCTTTAGGCTCCATTACATGTGGACACAAGTCATGTCGCCATATAATTGCATCAACATCATTCATATATATATCGTAGTGGATTACATGATAAAGCAACCACAATAGACTATTACTTTCATCTATCCATCTCATCATACTTGATATTATGTCTGACACCAATGAGCCGATTATGGAAGTATAGTTCTTGCAACTTAAAATCTTAATAACGTTAAATGTATATCCATAAACATACAAATGCAACTTAAATCATGACAATACGTGTTTTTGTTATCTATACCTGCTCACATATTATGTCAGACCACCTATCACAGCATGGATACATCAATAATAGATATAGCATTTATCTACTTCATCAATAGTTCTTAATGGCATACCTTGTTGCTGTTCGCCGGGAATAGCTTCCACACCATCTCATAGTCATTCATATCAACATATAATCACTTAAACCATATTTAAGCAACTATGAGCGATACAATATGATGAATACATTAAATTACATCCTAAGGTTAACACTTGTTCTTAATTAAGTCCTTAGTTCACGTTTATAGTTTGTTAGATCATTGACCACAGGTTATATACTCTAACGCGATCATATATGTATCAAGTCATCATACTTGTACATTTTATCTTATATTATCCTACCCTCAAGTATGTTTATACAATATTATCCCATTTATAGGCTAGCACCCTACTTATGGGTATGAAGTTTACATAGTAAAATACATGGCATAAGTATACAGACAAGCGTGTTTCTCTGTATCAAGGCTAATCACTACCTTCCATTATGACTTAAAGCATACTTAACTTCTATTGTCACATGACTAAGCCAAAAGGGCAATTTCCCAACTCTTTCAACTTAAAGTTATAACCTTGCAACTATTATCTCATTGTCATTAGGTTATTTCATAGTATTCTCATGTCAGTATAGAGGAATATTAGTGTGCAATATTTTTGGGCAATGCCAAAATCACATGAGTATACTCATTATAATACAATCAAATACAAGTAAATACTTTCATGTATTCTAATGTTAGTGTTCCTTTACTAATTTTATTTCCATATATCATTTCATTTAATGACATTCTTGGTGTCTCAACTTATCTTTATTTTATGTTTAAAATGCTTTTAAGTTACTTACAAAGGTTTAGACCAGCTTTGGTGACACAAAAGGGCTTAAAAATCATGTTTGGATGAAGTAGGGAAGTGTCACAAGTCGTGAGGGGTGTCACTACTCATGAAAGGGAGCAAACTTCATGACTCGTGCACTTGTTCACGAGTAACATATGTTATGAGTCGTGATCGAAATTACGAGTCGTGAACAATCATAAGCAGTTTTCTGAGTTAAACTTGTAAATGAGTTTTGACCAATCAAAAGGCATTTTTAGCAACTATGATCTTCTACAAACTTATTCCACTATATTTCTAGTTTATAAAACATCCTAAATTATCTTGATATCATTCCTATATTTCAAGATATTTAGAAAATACCGAGGTCTGCTCCTAGTGACTAGGCAACAAACTATTCATGAATTCATGCTGAAATATGGCCTATTTAGAGACGGATTTAGAATTTAGTTTCTTCATGTTAAATGTAGGTATGGAAGTCTATTTTCAGATGCAAAAATAATCACTCAATTTGGAGTTCTCTAGCTCAACTTATAAGCAAAACAGTACAGATAGGTCTGTTAGAAGTGTCACACATGTGGCCATGTGTTTCCAAAAGGAAACACACATGTGGCCACGGGTTTTATGAACAAGGAATGCGTGGCCATGGGTGGGAAAAAAAAGAAATTCACGTGGCCATGGATGATAAGGAGTAAAGCATCACGTGGTCACGCATAAGGAGAAGAAAAACATGCGTGGTCGTGGACAAGAAGAAGAACAAAGGCACGTGGCCACGCATCCTCAAAAGGCAATCAAGGCGTGGCCGTGTGTTCCCTAGAGGAACACACACACGTGGCCACGCATGGAGAAGAAGGAAAACTCACGTGACCACGCGTGGAGAAGAAGAAAAACTCATGTGGCCACGCGTGAAGAAGATACCGAGAAACCATAAACCCCGACACATTTAAGTCATAAATCTCGCCTTCCCACCTACTTAAATGATCATTTAAGTTTTCAAATCATCTTATACTCATCAAAACTCACTAGATTAAGCCTTTAAACTCATTAAGAAAGACACATACCAGGAAAAGAGTAAAAAAATCCTAAATTATTCATAGGAATATTACTAAAACTTAATTCCCATACCTGGTTTGAAGCTTCAATCTTTCCTTACTCATCTTGATCCAGCTCCCTTGCTGATAATTTCCTTACACATAAAGGCACAACAAGTTCTCTTAATCCCTCAAAACTAGAGATCAAACCAAGAAAAGAATGTAAAGAGAGATCTATAAGGGGAAGCATTACCTTTCATGTTAACTCCCAAACCCTAGCTCCATTCTCCACCAAACCGTAACCTTAGAGAGAGAGAGAGAGAGCTAGTCCCTCCATTGCTGATCCACACTCAAAATCCCTTAAGGGTTCCTTCTTCAAGAAGCCAAATACAAGAATTAGTGGGGTAAATATCTCCATAGGGAAATTATCACTATACCTTTACACTCAATTAAACCCCCATCATTCCAATTTCTTCTAATTAACCCCAAGACTTTCTAATTCACTTCAATTGTATCCTTTTCTTCAATTTTAATTTAACTTAACTCATATACTTACATGCTGAAATTACCAAAATACTCATCTTAGGACTTAACCTTGATAATTGCAAAATAATCAAAGTTTTCTTTTATTAACGATAGTCCTCATTAATTAATAAATATTCGATTAGGGTTATGATTGGATCCTTACAGTGTCACTCCCCAACCACCTTCTACTTCAATTTGAATAAGCTCATTATTAACCATGAGGGGCACCAGCTAGAATTACAAGGATTGAATGAGCATGCCACCCTAAAGATGATGTCTGTTAAGAGTTTGAATAAGCTAGTACAAACTTGTTAGAAGGGTATCACCAAAACCAACCCTTATGCTCTAACATTGTCAATCATTCAACTCCTACCCCAATACAGCAACTCTTACACAAATTCTTAAAGGTTTACCTCCTTATTACATATACCATCCAAAGATGTCACATGTCTTCAACACCACTCCATGAGTTTTATCATTATTGGGGACAAAAATATTCTCAAAGGGAGGGTATTGTTAGGTATAAATGTAGAAGGGTAAATTAATAAATTTTATGGGGTAGTTAATCTAGTTATATGAATTTTCTATTTTTTTTTTCTAATGGTAGAAAAAGTTGTTGCACAACTGTATTAGTGAGGTTGTTAGAGGAAAGGGCATGAGCATGCTTCCTTATCTTCTAGTGCAGCAAGTCATTGGCTGATTCCCTTATTTTGTAACGGGATCTCTTTGTAGGGGACCATCAAATTATTGAATATAGATTTCATTTTCTCTCTCTCCCTCTCTTATTTCTCCTCTATTTTTCTTCTTATTCTTCTTCTTCTTCTTCTTCTTCTATTTTTTATACTGAACTTAAAAAATGACCATTTTTGGAAATTAAATCCAGAAATTATTCATCCATCATCTAAGTTAGGATTTATCCCTAACATGTTCTCCCTATAGATATGCAAAATTGTGACTTTTTAATCTTTTTCCAAAGCATCGTAACACATAAAATAGAAGAGTAGGCTTAGAAAGAGCTCGGTCATTGAAAAGATCGGTAATGACTCTATGATCCACTTCAAGGATTATTCTTCTAAGGCCAAAGGTGCATTTTTGCCTTTGATATTTTTCAAAAAGTGTAACTTTGCCCCTAATATTTTATTTAGGAGATTTTTGCCCCTATGTTTGAAAAATGGGAGATTTATACAACTACCGTCAACCACTGTCAGTTTTGACCAAACTCCTATTAGTTGATTGATAAGGTGTCAAAATTGGACACGTGATAGAAGATGATTGGATAGGTCCGACTTGGCAATGCGTGACATTCACGTGTTAGGTAAAAAAAACTACTTTTCACTTATCCTTTTCTTCCCAACTCTCTCTCTCATCTCTTGATCTGAGGCTTTCTTTCCTTCCTTTTCATATTATCCATCGATGCTGGGTTTATCTCCTTCTTATCTTGCAAATCTGTATCTGAGATCAATAAATCATCCCTCTCCCTCTCCCTATCTCTATAACTCTATTGCAACCACCAAGATTGATCTTGATAACCCTAGAAATATAAAACCCTAATAATTGCTAATAGCTTTAAAACAGAAAATATATATGGTGCTATCACCTTCAAGCTCTTTCAATTTTTCAATCAATTCAAGATAGTGGGATAGTAAAGGTTTGAGGAATAAAGGGATGGAAGTTAGGTATTTGTGTGGGAACAAAGTTATCATACTTGAGTCATGGAACATAAGCAATCCAGGGAGGAGATTCTACAAATGTCCCCATATTGGAGTAATAATTTTATTTCTTTTTTTTTTCATCTTCTATTTTTTTTTTGTGATGAGATAAAGCTGATTTTTTTTATTTTTACTTTGTACTATTAATGTTGATAGGGCAGAGAATGCAACTTTTTTTCTTGGTTCGATTCTGTGGAAGCAATGAAGGAAAGGTCGTGAATGTTGTTGTATGAATTGCATATGGAGAATTTACAACTATAGTAAGAGATTATGAGATTGAATAGAAGGATAGAAGGTCAATCAGCTGCCATGCAACAATTGGCAACAAATTTTAAAGATAAGGATGGTTTTACTAAGACTAAGAGGAAGAATGGTATAATGCTACCAGTGAATGCAAGGAAAAGTGAGCATGGGGTGTGTTATAATTGGGTGATGAAGGTTGTGTGTTTAGTGTTTGTTGCTTGGGTTTTTTTGCTAATAAGTAAGGTGTATGCATAGTTTAGTACATTGGTTTGTAGTGCAGAATTTGGACTAGTTTGCAGATAATAGGATGAAATATGTTGATGTTATTTTATAGTGCATAATTTGATCTAATATTGTAACCTTTTGCAATCATTCAATATGAAATTAAGTGCACTTGTTGTCCTGTGATTTATGTTTGTTCATTAGCATAAAGTGGATGAATTCATATTGAAGTTTAATTAGCATAAAATGGACAAAATGTTCTTGAATAACAATAGTCATCCTCATAATATTAGTTGGAAAAAAAACCTAAAGCACAAAAAGGTGTTCATGAGCATTAAAATATTGTTTTACCATTATATTAACATAATATCAAAATGTGTAATCTGTTTATGGCAACATATGTTATACTTCCAAATTACAAAATATAGTTCTTGGAAGTATATAGATATCTATACTACAACAACCATTGCCCCATACAAAGTGATCCAAAATATCATGACAAAAATTGCCTATTACTTATTATTTTTTCTTCTTGAATTGCCTTATAATGTTCTGCTTCTCCAAATCAGTGAACAATAGTCTTTTTTTTTCTTGGGGGCTGAAAAGGCAGTCTTGTTAGTATGGAGACTTTATATCCATTTTCTATAAAGTTTATGATCATGGAACTTGCGGGGATATGACTTTTTTTCTTGTAAGTTGTTCTCACATCTTTTTCACCTGAAATTGGAAACTTTTTTTTTTGGATCAACTTCATGTTCAAGCGTGATGGTACCGGATCCTCATCTTCACTACTTTCATTTCCATCTCTGTAAGAACCAATAATGTAGCTTGATGCATGTCCAGGCTGCATTATAGAGAAAAATTTCATTATAATAGCATAAAATAAATAGCAAACATAAAATACTCACATTATAAACTATTCTGCCATTTTCATCGTAGAATATCCCTTGTCCCCTTTCTTTGGTTGGTTGACTCTACCTTTGATCGAATTGTCTTATTCTGTGTCTTAGGATGGCATTTGATATTTTGGAACCACGTGATTCATCTGCCATATTTGGTCCTTTATTTGCCTACACACTGTTGCCTTGCTCTTGCTGAATTGTTATCTCTTCTATATGTTCATCTTGCATGTTGGCAATGTTGTTATCAAGATGAGTAGGGTTGTTGTTCTCTTCACATGAAGGTTCATCATGCAAGTTTGGTTGGCCAGGATCCTACAATATTTACAAGACAAAAAAAATCATTGTTCATATATCTGCATATTATAATGCATGCAAAATATATAATAAAAGTTATTGAAATTACCCTTGTACACTTTCGTTTATTGTGTCCTAATCCTCCACATCTACCACAAGTCTGTTTTGCCCCTTTTTTGACAGCTTCTCGATGACTAATCCTCTCTTTGTTTGTGATTGTTGTATTGGTACTTCATTTCCTACATGTCCCTTTCTGCCCTCCATTTTTCCTTTTTTTTCTTGATTTCTTAGGTTTGCCATACATCTTTGGAATAGGTGGAGATTTAATACTGGGAAAATTGGCTACATTCTAGAATTTTGTCTCCCCAAAATTTTCAAAACATCTCTCACAACATTTGCATCTTTAAATGCCATCCCTTTACAGAAATAACTTTTTTCCTCTTTTGGATCATATCTAACTTTTAAGAACTATATTTTGTAATTTGAAAGTATAACATATGCTGCCATAAACAAATTACACATTTTGATATTATGTTAATATAATGGTGAAACAATATTTTAATGCTCATGAACACCTTTTTGTGCTTTAGGTTTTTTTTCCAACTAATATTACGAGGATGACTATTGTTATTCAAGAACATTTTGTCCATTTTATGCCAATTAAACTTCAATATGAATTCATCCACTTTATGCTAATAAACAACATAAATCATAGGACAACAAGTGCATTTAATTTCATATTGAATGTTTGCAAAAGGTTACAATAGTGGATCAAATTATGCACTACTAAATAACATCAACATATTTCATCCTATTATCTGCAAACTGGTCCAAATTCTGCACTACAAACCAACATACTAAACTATACATATACCTTGCTTATTAGCAAAAAAGCCCAAGCAACAAACACTAAACACACAACCTTCACCACCTAATTATAACACACCCCATGCTCACTTTCCTTGCATTCACTGGTAGCATCATACCGTTCTTCCTCTCAGTCTCAAAAAAATCATCCCTATCTTCCAAATTCGTTGCCAATTGTCGTATGGCAGCTATTGGCCTTCTATCCTTCTATTCAATCTCATAATCTCTTGCTGTAGTTGTAAATTCTCCATATGCAATTCATACAACAACATTTGGGACCTTTTCTTCATTGCTGGTGCAGAATCGAACCAAGAAAAAAAGTTGCACTCTCTGCCCTATCAACATTAACAGTACAAAGTAAAAATAAAAAAATCAGCTTCATCTCATCACAAAAAAAAAGATGAAAAAAGGAAATAAAATTATTACTCCAATATGGAGATATTTGTAGAATCTCTTCTCTGTGTTGCTTATGCTCTATGACTCAAGTATGATAGCTTTGTTCCCACACAAACACCTTGAATTGATTGAAGAATTGAAAGAGATTGAAGGTGATGTCACCATATATGTTTTCTATTTTATAGCTATTAGGGATTATTAGGGTTTTATATTTTTAGGGTTATCAAGTTCGAATTTGGTGATTGCAATGGAGTTAAAGAAATGGGGAGAGGGATGATTTATTGATCTCAGATACAGATTTGCGAGATAGAAAGGAGATAAAGCCAATATCGATGTATAGTATGAAGAGGAAAGAGAGAAAACCTTAGATCAAGAGATAGGAGAGAGAGAGAGAGTCAGGAGAAAGAGGATAAGTGAAAAGTAATTTTTTTACCTAACACGTAAATGTCACGCGCTGCTAAGTGGGATCTGACCTGTCCAATAATCTTTTGCCACATGTCTAATTTTGACACCTCATCGTCAACTAACAAGAATTTGGTCAAAATTGACAGTGGTCGAAGTTAATGGTATAAATCTCTCGTTTTTCAAACATAGGAGGCAAAAATCTTCTAAATGAAATATTAGGGGCAAAATTGCACTTTTTGAAAAACACCAGGGGCAAAAATGCATCTTTGGCTTTCTTCTAAAGCCACAATCCTAAACTAAGGAGAGTATTGAAGCTAGACGCTATATTTTATTTAGCTGGTTCCAGTTACCATTCTATAAGCCATTTTGTTGCTAAAATCCCTCTTTTTACTTCAATTCCTAACGCCTAAATCCTCACAATTTTATTCATTTAGGGCACATTTAATTCACTGTATTGTATTAGCCTATATAGTATTAACCTGTATAAAATTAGTCTATATAGCATTAGCCTATATTATATTATACAGTATTTAGTACAAAATTGTATTAGTCTATAATATTGTATATTGTATTTGGTACATAATATCATAATATATTATTTTTTAAAAATTAAAAATATATACAATTAAATTATTTTTATTGTAACTAATTTAGACAAAAAATTATAATTATAAAATATAAATTTTAATACATCAATTTTTTATTAAAAAATAAAAAAAATTAATGAGAAATGACTATATATTATTAAAAAAGCCGGCATTTCTAAAATCAAAATTAGATAAAAAATAAAAAAGTATAAACAACGAATTTGACGAATCACTTGACCAAAAAACGAAAAAATTTATCAATTATAATATAAATTTTATATAATAGTTATTAAATTATACATTCAATATTATAAGTTTGAAAATTTGGTCGCAGTATGGTAATGGTGGTAGCGGCAGTGGGGGCGGTGTAATGGTGGGATAGTGGTGGCGATAGCGATGGGGTGTAGGTGGTGGCGGTAGCGGTGGGGTGTAGGTGGCGGCGACGGCGGCGGCGGTGGAGTCCGCGACAATCGTGATGGCGATAGTTGTGGTGGTGACGAGGGTGGCGGTGGCAGGTGTGGCGATAGTGGTGGTGGTGTCGACAGTGGCCGCGTGGTAGTGAAGACGGTGACAGCGGTGGTGATGGTGATGGTGGCAATGGTGGGAGTGTATTGGTGGTGATGGCAACAATAATGGCGGTGAGGTGATATTTAATATTAATGCGATATTTATCATATTATACAAATTCAAAGGTTTATAGTGTATTATTTTATATAATATATGTAAAATAATGAGACATATGATGTATTATATTATCTTCACATTAGTTTTTCTGAAAATCTTCCAAATACCGTACCTGTATTAGCTTATATTATATTATCTCATATGTAATCCAGTGAACCAAATGTGACCTTTAAACTGTCTGGTTCGATAGACAACATATCAGTATAAATACTCACAAAAGCTTGAGACTGAATTAGAACTGCACCAGAGATGCGTGAGACAAGTTTAAATCCCCCAAAAGTTTGTCACCCACCGGAACATCAAAGGAGACTGCCCCCCATTATATATATTAAAAAGCCTGATATCAAATGTCAATTCTTTTTGAAGTTGATTCTCTCCATGTTCAAAGACAAATTAAGATTAAGATACACAACTCCAAAGAGAGATTGACAAAACTAAAGACCATTCTGTTACTAGGAAGCAGCCTTAACCTTCTCCCGCAGGAACTGCAACACATGTTCTCGTTTCCAATTGTCAATTCTGCACCAGTAAGATATGGAAGTGAGAAGATGTACATACCGTCTAACAGTAAAACAGAAATCCATTATTGACTGACCAATAAAAATGAAAGGTTTAATTCTAGTACAAGTGCTGCTGTTTTCTCCAAATGACGCAAAATAAAGCTTATTTGCATTCCTTTCTACCTTCAGCACGTCATTTTCAATTTTAAATGCTTCTGAAAGGCAATCTTCTTTTCATCAGATATTATCGCTGTTCTACATACTCCACCGAGAGAGTATATCAGATAGCAGCCAACATCGGATCTAGGATTGTTGCACAAAATGCAGAAAGGCTAAAGCGACTCCATTTAGGTTGCGTATGTTAGGTCCTGAATTTGAACCTCATGAAAGCCGTGGGTACACAGGTAGGTGCACATGCAACGGTGTGGGGTTTGCATGACACTTGCAATTGGCACAAAGATGCAGCTAATTTAAAGGTGCAGGAACCAGTATATTACAAAGATACATTGGGTGTAGAAAACGTTTTCACAATTCCACTCAGCCACATTAAGTGAATCTGTAATCCAGATTCCTATTCATCTATTTGACCATTGTTATGCATGAATACAAGTTAATGAAAAGATGAAGCATACCTGATGGTTTCTTTATGTTGACCCTCATCGTCCAGCATAATCAATTTTGGTAGAGAATTGAAAACATATTGAACTTTAACAGTAGGAAATTTATCCTTCTCCTCTTCTATAAACCCAACAATTTCAGGATAAAATACTAATTTCCGCATGCAAACCTCCAGCTTTGCACCAGCATAAGTAATCTGCAGTTGCACAGACATCCATATCCAAGAACTTCATTTAAAATCCCATACTCTTATTTTCTTATTCTATTATAGCATTAGATGGATGCTAGAGTTTCTATATTACAATTAAGAAGACGTTATTCAGAATTAAAGCATACACGCAACTAAAAAAAAAATCACTTTTTGCATAATTACTAAAATTAAAGAAGTTCAAATTAGTTCTATGAATATAATGTTCGACTGAAATTCACAGGTTCAAAAATTTTATTCCATCTCTAAAATGGCTAATTAGAAATTTCAAATATAATGAACAAGAATGCAATCTCCGACGGATGGGGGCATGTGTACAGAATTTGTAAAACCATTTAAGCTCAACCTTTTGATCTCAGCATTTCAATTTAGAAGGTTGTTTCAGATTCTTATTATATATTAAAAAAAGTGTAAAATAGAAGGCTTAGGAACCCATATATATCAAACTGTAGATATGTTTAGATTTTCCTCTCAGATCTATACAATAAATGATGGATCTTTCCAGAAAAATTATGAGTGCCAGAAATGCAAGGAATGAACGAGAAAAAGTTGATCAGTAACTCATAATACGAAGTTGTGCTTGACAACACTATTGTTATCCTGTAACATAATACGAACCTTGCTCATGGAGTCATCAGAGTCCTCAGTGCAGCACTTCAAACAGTCAGACACCACCTCTGTAACCAAAACTTCAACCTTAGAGCAGTGGTTTCCATTAAAAGAATTTGAATCTAGTGAAATGTCTATGTAATTGGACATCTACATCCAACAGTTGAATCCAATATACTATCATTCAATCTCTTGTGAGCTTGGTTACAACAGCAAGATGTTATGTGTCCTCACGTTGTAATTTTCTGCTTCAAAATTAGACCATGAATGTCTGATAATTTCCCTCGAATGTGTAATGCAGTCTGCATGCTGAATTTTATGCCAGTGTAACTCAGAGCTCAACAAGTAAGAAAAAGAGGGAAAATCAAATGAATGGAATCTTCCTTCATGGGTATGCATAACAATGCCCACAGTCAGGCTAAAGAACCAGACTAAAAAAGAAAAGGAAAGCCATCTTGCTGGATGTAGCCACATTCATGCAAATACAGTTAGAACTCAATAAATTATAGTTGAAGTTCATAGGGCTTTTAGTTTTCTATGCTCAAGTGACGTGAACTGAATATTCAGAAGACAGAAAAATAAAACCTTTTTTTGTCAGATCTAATGCTTCATGCAACACATTTCACAGAAAAACAAAGAGGTAGTTTAAAATGAGACAACACTTTTTAAAAGCTATGATCAAGCACACTGATCATCCAGTGCTTGTAGCATTGGTGCATATGCCCATAAAAGCAAGGCATAAGGTTCGAGTAAACTTTGCATCTATAGCAATATCATGAAACATTGCAAATTATCATGCAAGTATTACATAAAGGTAGTAAATCCTCAACCCTATGTTAACAAGAGCCACAAATGTGTGCATTAATAAATATATGAACACCAATTTGTTGTCAATAGCATACATCTGAAAAAATCAAGGCATTGCGATGCCTAATGATGACTTAATACCTAAAAGCTTTAACGGCTTCTCAAACTTAAAAAGATATCATGTTAGCAGCCCTCAATTAAGATGGTATCAGTCTGCAATGGCAAATATGTTTGCACATAGATGGATGAATTGAGGGGTGAGGGTGGGGGTGGGTGTGTAGGAAGATCATAACATCCTTTTCCTCAGGAAACTCATTCAAGCCATCATTCATTTCAACATTAGAAGAGATGATAACAGTAACCATTGATATGTATAATACGTATTAATGGATATTAGAATATTTTTTAAAAAATAAATAGAAAAATAGTTTTTAAACAGTTTTTGAAAAATAAATAACAAAAACTAAAAACAGTTTATGGATTTTAAAAAACAAAAAATGTTACCAAACACATCCTAAGAGAATATGGATGGACATTTCAGTATTCAAAATAAAAAATTTAAAAGAAAATCATCTCCACAATAAATGTTAAGGGTAAATCAACTCTTATGTTAAAACGTCTTTTTCTTTTAATTTACTTCAAAAATCATTAAAAAAAAAAAGAAAACTGATACTAACTCTCTTCATATTCGTGGGAATCCGCGATTTGTGTAAAACAAACTGACAACCAATTCATAAGATTATTTGAAAATGTGATTTAGGATTGATGTTTAGTGAATTAAAAGATAAATAAAAAGTATATGTTAGGTGTTCTTAATTGCGGTGGGTAAGGCTTAAGGTCCTTCATGAATTGGGCTAAGCAATAAACCCAATGAATTGGGCTAAGCAATAAATCCCAAACTAATAAAAAAAAACACAAAGTTAACCTCATTATATTCATCCAATCATTATAATTTAGTCTAATTACTGACACTTCATAAATAAAAAAAAATTCGGAAAATCTTTTCTATAAATATGTTCTCTTTGTCAGACAATTAATAAAATCATTTGTTACTTACAAGTAAGAGGTTTTGACTGAGTACTTTCTTATTTACAGTGATTTATATTTTTTGATTTTTAAATTGGTATTTTTTTACTGATCTAACGGTAAAAAAAAAGTATCATTAAATGAAAGTAACGGTAGATTTTCTCCATCTAAAATAAAATGAACTAAATTTTTCCAAGTCTCAAAACTAGAGGAGAAACGTTGAATAAGAAAACATTACAAGATTTAAGAGTAGGAGTTTTTAACTTGATAGTCAATGTGTTTTCCTCTAAAAATACTACTACGATTATTTATATTTAACCAAGTCAATATCATTGACCATGTCAGCATATTCAAAAAGAAAAGAAAATTGGGACTTGTCAAGAATTTAAAATTTACATTAAATATTTTTAGGGCATATATATATATATATACACACACACATAGACAAGTATTATATATATTTTGATGTCATTTAAGTTTTAATTTAGTAGTTATTTTAGAAATTTTATACTAATTTATATTAATATCAATTAAAACTTTTATTCCATCTGTTCCTGTTCAATAGGCCTTTTTGAGGGAGTACATGCAGCATTAATTTTATTTTTCCAATATAATCCTTGTCTTGAAAATTCTAAGTCATTTAACTCACTCTTAATTCATTTTCTTCTCTTTCTTTTTTCAATATTCATCCTTTCAAAATGTAGAGTGTAAACTTAATTATTAAAGATTCTTTTCACATATTTAAGAGAAAAAAATAAAAAAATAAGAAAACTCTACTAGTTTAGATTCCAAATCAAAAATCACATATAATGAAAAAAGAAAAAGAAAAAGAAAAAAATGTTAGCTTTTGAATTGAATAAACTTCCACCTCGTGATTTTCGATTTAAATAAATTACCTGATGGAGGAGATAGATAAAGTTCTTGATAAAAAAGAAATTCAACAAGCATTGGAAGAGAAAATTCAAAAAGCAGTGAAAGATATGTTAAAAATTTATCTTTTGAACTTCAGTCTCTTCGCCAGCAACACCTCCACGAGAACACCGTCTCCTCCACCTCCATTGTCACTTCCTCCACATTCATCATCGCTTCTTCCACGATAACACAAGGACACCGTCTCTCTCCAACTTCACCGTTGGCATCTGATTCCAATAGGAAATGCCGGTTTGGGAAAAAAAATGCCAATTTGATTGGACTGTGAATAAGAAAACATGAAAAAGTCAAAAGTGTGTAATATGAGGAGAAGAAAATGTGAAAAAGGTAGATGTGTGTAGTGTTAGAAGAAGGGATAGTGAAAAAAGGCAGAGTAGAGTGTGAAAAAAGCAAATTGGGAGAGTTATACTTCACCACAAATGGAAAAGTGAGACATGCTTTTTTTTTTCTATCTATCTAACAGAATAGCAGTCTACCAAAAGGCAACTTTTTTTAATTCACAAGAATAAAAGTTAAATACTTTATGCCAATTACTACTAGTCGTAGTAGAATTATTTTCATGGAAATAAAATATTTTAGCATAAAAATATTCCAAAATAAGATTTTACTATTAGATACAATGCCTTTAAAATGTTAGACAATGGGCTTGTGAAGCAAAAAGTTGCCAAGAGTAAAAAATGTAACATATTGGTCGAAATCAAAACTTGTTGCATCAACATTGAGATTCGGTAATAGAATGTGTGCTTCTTTTTTTTCATTATCAACTTCAACTTCAACTTCATATTGCATTGCACTCATATGTAAATCTATTTCTAAAGGCATTTGCTAAGTTTCTATATATAGATTATTAAATTTGGTGAGTTAAATTTAACCTTCTAACAAATTTATTTATACAACATATTTTGGCGAGAATTTAAAAATTTTTAAATTTATTTGGGCGAAAAAAGTTTGAATTAATCTTGAAAATTTTGGTATACATAGTTAAAATTTCAATGAAAAACAAAAGTTTATATTGAGAGATATTATATTTAGTCCAATAGTAGCGAAATATTGTCTTGCGAAGGTAAGAATACAAATTTTGTAATCACAATGTATAATATTAATTCATTGATGTGGAGTATTATTCTACCAATTAGATTAAAAACGCGTTTGCCATTATTTTTGAAAAGATAAAAAATTGATTATGAGATCAAAATATATGTTTGGTAAATGTTAATTTTAGAAAAATTAATTTTAGAATAACACTTTTTCAATTCATATTGGTTTTTGGGCAAAATAAAGGTAATTATTATTTTCTTTTTCTTATAACAATTTTTCATGAAAAATTGTTTTCAATTTATAATTTTTTTTTATTTTGCTTGATACCCGCTATTGCGATGAAGGTTTTTTTTTGTTTTTTTTGTGCCTTAGAAGAATCCAATATTAGTGATGCCATAATAGTGATGCGATAAAGGATTACTACTTGATAAACAAATATTAGTTTGCAGTGCCACTGAAGAATCCAATATTAGTTTGCCGTGTCATTGTTTTTATTTGTGTAGCTATATAGATTATAGCAGAAACCCTAGCAAATATCTAACAAAAAGAAAAAGATATATATATATATGTGTGTGTGTGTGTGTGTGTGTGTGTAACAAAAGCTAAAAAGTTGGAAATTATGAGAACAAAACCTACAATATTTAATAAGTCTCTCTAAAAACCATACCCTCATTTTCTCTCTAGTTTTAAAGGCTCTTTTTTTTTTCTAATTTTAGGGCTACAGTCAGTCCATTTACAGGTGGCAACCTCTCTTCTCTTCTCTTCTCTTCTCTTCTTTTCTTTCATTTTTCTTTTTATAAAGTTTATATTTATATTTTTCAATTATCTAGTGTGTTTTTTATTTTTTTTTCAAATCTCTCTATAATAATTTTCAAATCGGTAAAAATCTGAAGTCTTAATTTTATATGTTGTTTTTAATTTGTGTTTTTTTTTTGTGTTTTGGTTTCAATAATATCATATATGAAATTTTTATTTTAGATTTAGTTTTCATATTTGCTCAAATAATTTTGTATTTTTATAAATCTGATTCTTTTAGCTAATATTGAATGAAATTTAATTTTTTCGTCATGCAAGTTTATCCTCTAAATTTGGAGGTTATTGTTTTTCTTAATGAAAGTTTTCGTCCTTTTGGAATGAGTTTTCCTATGGATAGCAGATGGACTAAGTTTTTTGTTGAAAGCCAGATTATCCGCGGCATATTACTATTATTCACTATTTTCATCAAAGAAGTTTAGAGATATTCTCTAGCAACTTCATTAGTTTCGTACATCTCATGTACTTTTAAATTTTATAAGTTTGTTTTTATTTTTTAGATATACTTTTTATATTATTAATGAAGATTTAATTTGCATTAAAAAATAAGAACAAAACCTGCAGTATGTGTGTGTGCGTGCATGCATGTGTATAAGAACAAAAGCTAAAACTTGTTCTACGATGAAAGACTTTTTTTCCTAGCTTGACAAATGACAAAATTGATACTGAAAAATATTATAACACATCATAGCTTTTTCTTTGTAAGTAAACTTCTATCTTCTAAAGATTACGAAGTCACTTAGATTTTTTATTTTCCTTCCCTGAGATTGAGGTTGTTGTTGTACCTATCTTTGAAGAATGCTTTTATGATAGGTTCTTTCATTTTTTTTTATTTGGATCTTGGCTATCTTAATTTTCGACAATAGATCAGGAAAAGAATTTGGCCCTTACTTATAATTGTTAACATGCTGCCTTGTTGAAGCAGATATATATATATATATATTATGTAATTTTACTTTTAGGCTATTAAAATGAGAAAGTATCTTTTCTATTTTTATTATTATCAGATTCAATGTTGGTATAATTATTAAATTTATCTTTTTAGTGTTATTGTTGTTGTTTTTTTTTATTCTTTTCATATTGTTGATATTTGAAAATAGCCAAACCTTATTACTTGTTTCTAAGAATGCATTCAAGCTTGCAACTCCCTTTAGTTCTTGGCTCACTTTCTGCATAACCAAGTCTTAGCCAAAAGAGTTTGAACAATCTATCTGCTGAGAATGTATTTAATATTTATGTGCTATATATTAATTAAAATATAATTATTGTAGATGTCACAAATCCAATCTATTCAAAAAGAGAAGAAAAAGATGATAAAAGCTGTATGGAATGATAATATGATCTTATTATATTGTGACATATGTATCCAAGCTAATTATAACGGTCTGCGAAGTGAAACTCATTTTACAAAAGAATGATGGAAATATGTTAGAACAAACTTTTGCAAAGAATGTGGTTGTGAATATGATAAAATTCAATTAAAAAATAAGTGAGATGTTATGAAAAGAGATTGGAAGATTTGGAAAGATTTGAAAGGTAGGGAAACGGGATTAGGATGGATGAAAATAAGCAAACTATTAATGCCACTTCAAAATGGTGGGATGAGAAAATTAAGGTTAGTTCTAAATTAATAATAATTCTATAATTAACAAATTCATGAAGTTAAATTCATTATTCATGTATGTTATTTTTTGAATATAATATGTTATAGGTTATGCCTAGAGCCGCAAAGTTTTGAAGTGTAGGTCTAAAACTTGAATTTGAAGAAAGGTTAGACATAATGTTTGGAGATACTGTTGCTACTGGAGAATTTGCTTGGACACCTTTACCAATGTTAGAGCCATAAAATATTAATGTTGATATTTATGCATATAAAAAAAGACCTATATCATTAGAAGACATTGATGATTCAATAGAGGAAGATTTTGATCAAAACTTAGATGAATTCATGGCAGGTGGTAATGGCTCACCAAATGTTATAAACCTTGATGATATATCAATTGATGGATGAAGGATAAAGAACAAGCAAAAAGGAGACATTGGATGTAGTTCGCAAGCAAAAATAGATAAGAGGGGAAGAAAAGGTAGAAAAAGTCTAAGAGGTGCAGTTAAATTAAAAGAGGATATATCAGGTTTAGTGGCTGGTGTTGAAAATAGGTGTGAGGCCCCTACTTATACCTTAGGAGATTTACTATGTAATGTGTGATGCACATGTTTAATTGATGATATAATTTATATATGCTTGCATAGTTCATGTTATTGTAAGTTGGGACTTAGAAGAAATTATTTGCTAAGAGAGGGGTAAAATGGTCATTTCATACAAAGTCATACATGTATATAATTGAGAGAGAATATGGTATTAGGGACTCAATTGAAATAAGAAAGTGTAAGTTTTGTGGTGAGAACAAGAATTGAAGAGAAGTTAGGGGGCTAAATGCAATTATTTTGAGTCAACAAAGTGGACCAATGGGAGGGTGACATTTAGCCACTCTAGATGCTTCATGAAACTTGAAGAAAACTCTTGGGATTTTAGAAGGATGTGGCTGCCCATTCAAGGGCAGAAATACAACCATTTCACTCTCTAAATAATCCCTAAATAACCCACAAAGAAAACCCCAAAGAATATTTCACTTGTTGCTTGAGAAGAAAGATAATTTTGGGTTATAATATCTCTTTTCTTCTCTTTTACCTTGCTTACTATGATCGGAAGATATATATGATTATATATGTGATTTTCTATGTAAAAGGAGAATCTAGTCGGAGAAAGGAGAAAAAAGTGCAAAATGAGTGAAGGAAGTGCTAATTTGGCTTGAAAAAAGTATGAAAACTTTCCATAAGCTTGATTATGGTTGCTTGAATTGGTGACATGAGAAATGAGTTATCAGGTGTTATAACAAAGTATTAACATGGAAATTAAGTGCAAGAATGCTTGGGAACCAAATTAGGGAAGTTATTGTTGAGATAACAAAAATCTATCTTAGGATTCAACTGACCAATTCAGACTGTTTTGGTTATAACTCAAGCTATCCAAATTGAGTAATTCTAGTTGGAATAGAAACTAGACTCACAGACCTTGATTTCATATGAAGAAATCAAAAAATGAATCCCCTTGTAACATGATGAAAATCGAGCTTGAAATTTGATTGTATCTGCTGCCCTATCAATGGGAGCCATCTATGTTGTTTTGTTAATATCTAAATATTTATAGGTCTAAATGGAGTGATTTTTAATGTTTTATAAACTAGAGACACAGCTTAACAAGTTTTTAGAAGGCCATTTTAGCAGAAAATATCGTTTACTAGGTTTAAAAGAGCATACAAACTGAACCTGGGAATCTGGCTTTAGAATTTTTAGAGCAAAATGGATCTCACGGTCAGTATCCAAATCAGTAATTCCTAGTCCAGAACTGAATTGGCACTTATCTCACGGTCAATACCAAATAAATAATGACCGTGAATCTATGTTCATGGGAGCTTTTAAATGCCAATAATTTGAGGATGGCTTAAATGATCGTGTCAGGAAGCGATTGATTGGACCTTGTAACACTCTTATCGGCTACATAGCTGTAAACACTATATCCTGTAACATTAAGCAAGCTTGCTAGGTTTAATGTTCGAAATATATATATATATATATATTAAACTTCAAACATAAATCCGACATATAAACTATACTATTAACACTTTACTGTATACTTAAGAGTATTTTTATATAATACAACATTTATATCTATTAATCATCTGTACATCTCATCCTTGTTAAAGTAAATAAAAATCTTGTAAACAAAATGCATTCGACAGTAGACTATACTTTCAATCTCTCTCTTATGTTGGCCATCCTGCTGTGTATATCATCCCAGGAAAAAAATCCTTACTTGCAACCTATATGGATGAAACACCCGTGCTAAGCTATAAAGCTTAGTGGGGAACAAAAACATGTGGACGGTCCCTTTTAAAGGTCATCAAGATGAAAATCCATATATACACATCTTAAAGCAAATAAACCAATTATTATAAACAATATTCACTATAATCTCCCAGTGCTATATTCTCTTATGCTATTCTTATAACCAATAGCAACACCTATTGATATTTCCTTTACTTATCAATTTCATACCTTTATCAATATTTATTCAATACTTGAATCCTATACATCAAGCTTACTTTTTGGATTTCTTTATGTTACTCTTGACCAATTACTTGAATTATTATTTGTCGAACATTAATGACTATATTATTCATATATCAATATCAACCGCCAAACATTTATTAACTAAGTCATATTTCCATCACTTATTTACAAATATTTATATATATACTTTATCTATACTTTATGAGTTCCCACAATTTAATCTTAGTGATCACTTGGATATACTTAACTATCTTAGAAACATGGTACTGTATTCAAATAATTTCTATTCCCTATACACATGTATAATATCTTCCATGTATGAGATGCATTCTCATTCGTTGGAATACTTACTATTATTATTAAACTATTATATCTTTACCTTGTATCTTTTTCAACTTTTAAAGCATTTCGATATTACCATTGCTTCATCAGTAATCACACTCAGCACACTTTAAATATATACATTTATTTAACATATAATCAATGGATTAGAAAATCCTAACAAATCTAACAACCTCACATAGTAAACAATAAAAACATTTGAAAAGCTTAACAGTTAACTTAGCATGCTTGTATTGTATCATTACTGATAATTCTTCATGCATTTAACTCATTTAAGCAATTTCGAACATTTGGAACCAACTATAAATAGCATACACATCGTGTGTTACTTGGTAAACTTTATTTATTTAAACTTATGAAACAATACAAGCAAATCAAGTCAAACATGTAATCAAGCAATATCCTTAACCCTTATATGATGCTTGCTATGTACTTTATACTTTAATATTTGTGTTGTACTTATAGTTTAGCTTGCCTAAGTTCTATCAGTGAATAACGGGAACTATGGATACACATAGGTATCAAAATGAAGGATATCCGAAGATATCGAATCTATAGACCCAAACGGGGCCAAATATACTGTGGACCGGTCAAGCAGACCCAAACGAGGTCGCCTATCAACCCAAATGGGGCTGTTCATGATCCAAACAGGATCATACATACTATGGACCTAATTGGGCCAAACTATGGTAGCTGCAATTTTCCTATAAGCGCCTATCTATCCACATCTAAAACTTTATCGCAGGCAGAACTATATTCGTGTTCAATTAACTTATTAAGACTGTATTCATAGTATACTATTTGTACATATATAGAGTCTTGTAAAACTATAAGTTCTCTGGTGCATAAATAGATATATGCACATTTCATAAGCCAAGTTACACAATTAGCTCATCCATTTCGTGTGACTATAAGTTTGCATAATGACATATAGGCATGACATATAATCATCATATCATATACTTGATCATGTTCTCATTAAGCATCTCACATGTTCATAGTCATGCTAAACATTTTCTATCGCATAGGGCAATTACATGCTCATACACTCATATACATAATCATAAATGTACATACCTGTAGGTACATTCGCATATAATAAGCTAATTCTTATAAGCATGTTTATCAATATGTATGCATATGATCCTTTATTGATAGTCATATAAGCATGATCTATATTCATATCATATGAGCATGATCTATATTTATAATATACGAGTATGATCTATGCTATGTAAATTAGGTAAATAATAACATATTTGTACTTATAAGTGTCATATACATACTTCGTCATCTATTCACACCCATTGCTTAATATGGCAATATCATATATATATATATATATATATATATATATATATATATATACACACACACACACACAATTAAACTCAGGTATCAAATTAAGCAACGGTAATTTTATAATACTGTAATCATTTACCTTAACATGTTATTCAGTAGACATTAGCATGTAGGCATAATCATATTCATTAAAATAAGTAATTATCCATATGCTTTTTCATGGTCTTATTGGATACTATATTTTCTAAACTTTCATGCACTTATATCTTTAGATTATAATATTATCGTACCTTTTTATCATATACATATATTATCTAACACCATAGTCATGTATAAATTTATAATACCACTATTATTACCTATAATTATACAACCAGCAATGTCATTGAAAACAGTTTGTGTGACCACATTGAAAAATTCGTGGAACAAAATAAGCACAGAATTGAACTAACATTTATTAATAAGAGTTGTACTCCCATAAGTCTATTTTAACTGGAATTTTGTCCCATAGCATTTTGAGCCTTCTATCATGAGTTATAAGAAAAATACTACAAGCTGTTCGTTAACACTAGACAGCAGTTCATAATAACAAAATCAGTTTTAGGTACGAATTAGAAAATTCATAGAAAACAATTTGCACAGATTTAAGCCAACCTTCCTTCACAAAAATTGTTCTCCTATAAGTCTATTTTAACTGTAATTTTGTCCCATAGCATTTTGAGCTTTCTATCATGAGTTATAAGAAAAATACTACAAGCTGTTCGTTAACATCAGACAGCAGTTCATAATAACAAAATCAGTTTTGGTTATGAATTAGAAAATTCATAGAAAACAATTTGCACAGATTTAAGCCAACCTTCCTTCACAAAAATTTTTCTGCTATAAGTCTATTTTAACTGGAATTTTGTCCCATATCATTTTGAGCTTTCTATCATGAGTTATAAGAAAAATACTACAAGCTGTTTGTTAACAATAGAAAGCAGTTCATAATAACAAAATCAGTTCTAGTTAAGAATTAGAAAATTCATAGAAAATAATTTGCACAGATTTAAGCCAACCTTCCTTCACGAAAATTGTTCTCCTATAAGTATATTTTAACTGGAATTTTTTCTCATAGGATTTATACTTCTCTATCGAACATTATTTCAAAAATACTGGAACCTGCTCTCTACGACTAGACAGCATCTCACTAAGAATTTCAAGTAAAAATAAAAAATACTTAGGGACAGAATCACATTTAGGTTTCTTCTAAAAAACTATGAATTCATGTCTTAAGTTTAATTATCAATTTAAATTTCCCAAATTGGAGCTATAAAACTCGAGATATCCGCAAAATTCCGAAACTGGTTCATAGAAACTTAACTCAGAATTTCAAATTAATTAACTTTTCTTCTTTCAAAGGCTACTGTTTTGGGAATTTTTGAGGACCTTAGAGGCAAAAGTTCATTATTGTTATTTCTATAACATTTGTAGGCACAGAAGTCCCGGTTCTAACCCAACTAGTAACATCAAATTCGGAGTTCAAAAACTCAACTTATGATCAAATAAGTCATTGGAGGTCAATCCGAATTTCTGGACAGCACTTTCACATTAATGTCTAATATCTTAATTCAAGTCAATATACTTATAAAATCCATAATGAACACAATATTAATGCATGCAAGAAATAATAGTTCCCAAACTTGGACATGCAACTCAAATCTTCTTTAAATTCTCCTTGCTCTCTACTCTTTGTAACTACTTTTCCTTGTTTCTACCCTCCTCTTCTCCTTTATAACCAACATCATCTTTTAATCAAAAACTCCAGCACCATACTCAACCATTACCTCAACAAAATGAGAATGAAAAGGAGAAGAAGAAGATGAAATTCATTAGATTAATTACCTTAAAGTTGTTACACAAATACTTCTTGATTAACCATCATGAATTTAACTTGGTTTGCTTGAGAGAATACAAAGGAAATGAGAGAATAATGGATAAAGAATTTCTGGTTTTTCATTCTCAAATGGCCGACCAAACCTCTATAAATACTCCTAAATACATTGCTTGCATGGTGAGTTAAGTGGAAAATGACATCAGCATGTCCCACATAAATATCTATTTTAATCCTCTAACTAATTGCATGTTACATAAATTTCTCTCATTTATTTGCATGTCACACAATGTTCCACTCATTTTTTTTCTTTTCTTAAATCAAACTCTCCTTTATATCCCTTTTTCATAATTTAACCTTCAAGTTTCACATTAACAAATTGACCCCTAAATTTTCATCCTCTTTTAAATTAGCCTTCAAACTATATTATCACTTGACTATTGTATTCTCTATTATAGGCAGTTTTCTGAATTCGACTTGTATGTAATTTTTGACCTTCCAAAAGCCATTTTTAGCAAATATTATCTTCTACCAACTTATTACAATATGTTTCTAGTTTCTAAAACGTCAAGAATCATCTCCATAGCATTTGTATATTTTAAGATATTTACAAAATACTGAGGTCTGTTCCTAGTGACTAGGCTGCAAACTATTCTGAAATTTATGCTTAAATATAGCCTAGTTAAAGACATATTTCAAACTTGGTTTCTTCATATGAAATCTTAGTATGGATGTATATTTTCAAACCCAAATTGAATCATCTAATTTTGTGCTCTATAACTCGAGATATAGTCAAAAGAGTGTCGAAAGGTCAAGAAAAACATAATAATTCATCCAATAATGTTTAATTATATTTTAATAACATAAAATTGCCCTTGAATTCTACTAGGGCCCATTTTGGTTCCTTACAGACCTACTTCCTTACAACTAGTCAACTACCATCAACTTATACAGGCAGCCATTCGAGTGGAAAAGGATGAATTAGCTAAAAGGGAAAGAAAACAAAGAAGAAGAAGAAGCTTTGCTAGAGATAGTTCATCAATCGAAAAGAGACCTAGAGTTGGTGACATGAGAAATGAGTTATCAGGTGTTATAACAAAATATTAACATGGAAATTAAGTCCAAGAATGTTTGGGAACCAAATTAGGGAAGTTATTGTTAAAATAACAAAAATCTGTCTTAGGATTCAACCGACCAATTCAGAATATTTTGTTTATAACTCGAGTTGCCTAAATTTAGTAATTCTAGTTGGAATAGAAACTAGACTCACAGACCTTGATTTCATATGAAGAAGTAAAAAATTGAATCCCCTTGTAACATAATGAAAATTGAGCTTGAAATTTGATTGTATTAGCTGCCCTTTCAATGGGAGCCGTCTATATTGTTTTGTGAATATCTGAATATTTATAGGTCTAAATGGAGTGATTTTTAATATTTTAGAAACTAGAGACACATCTTAACAAGATTTTTTAAGGCCATTTTAGCTGAAAACGTCATTTACTAGGTTTAAAAGAGCATACAAACTGAACTTGAGAATCTGGCTTTAGAATTTTTAGAGCAAAATGGACCTCACTGTTAGTACCCAAATCAGTAATGACCGTGACTCCAGTCTAGAATCGAATGTGCACTTATCTCATGATTAGTACCAAATAAATAATGACCGTGAATGTATGTTTACGGGAGCTTTTAAATGCCAACAATTTGAGGATGGTTCAAATGATCGTGTCAGGAAGCGATTGATTGGACCCACTTCCTTACAACTAGTCAACTACCATCAACTTGTATAGGCAACCATTCGGGTGGAAAAGGATGAATTAGCTAAAAGGGAAAGAAAATAAAGAAGAAGAGGCTTTGTTAGGGGTAGTTCGTCAATCGAAAAGAGACCCTAAGGTGCATAAGGAGATCAACTAGCAGAATCTAGTAACCACCCTACTTCTAGGGGTAGACAACAAGGAGCATTTACTTCAGCTAGATCGAGTGAGGAGGCTTCAATAAAGTAGGGTAGAGGACAACCACCTTAATATATCTATTACTATATGAGACATTGGGGCACTTGCAGGATGCTAGCAAGCACTTGTTTCAGATATGGTAGCATTGAACACTTTATGGCCAACTACCTAATGAAGCAAGATAGGGGTCCACACAGCAGAGCAATAGGGGAGCCACTAATGCACATCTTGTAGGAAGAGGACGTAAAAGAGGTAGAGGTGGATCCAGTCAGTTCAGAGGATAGTTTAGAAATGTTTCTGAGATTGTCGACCGACCTTTTTCCCTTACACCCCTTACTCAAACTTATGCCATAAAAGCTAGATAAGATGTTGATGCTCCAGAAGTCTTAGTTGGTACATTTTCTCTCTTTTCTATTGATGTATATGGGCTTATATATTTGGGTTCTACACACTCATATATATGTAATGGGGATCTGGGTACAAGTACATATGTTGTAAATCAACTGAACTTTGATATATGTGTGACTAGCCCCTTGGGTCATAGTGTGTGTGTAAATAGAGTGTGCAGAGATTGCCCTATTAGGATACAAAAGAAAGAGTTTCCAACTGATTTAATTGTATTACCCTTCCATGAATTTGATATAATATTAGACATAGACTAGTTGACTAAACACCAAGCAATTGTAAACTATAGAGCTAAGACAATGGTATTAAAAGATACAGAGGATAGAAAAATAGTGGTGCAGGGTATCGGGTCTAAACGCTTAATAAATGTTACATCAGCTATAAAAGCAAGGCGATTTCTTAGGAAGGGATGTGAAACGTTCTTAGCTTTGGTACTTGATTCTAAGAGAGAGACAGTGAATCTTTAAGACATACTTGTAATCAAAGAATTTTTAGATGTGTTTCTAGAGGAATTACCTGATCTTCCACCTGAGAGAGAAGTAGAATTGTCTATAGAAATCCTAACTGGAATGGCTTATATTTCTAGGACACCATACAGAATGGCACCATCAGAGCTAAAGGAATTGAAAGCCCAATTACAAGAGCTACTAGATAAAGAATTTATTAGTCCTAGTGTGTCACCTTGGGGTGCGTCGGTATTGTTTGTAAAAAACAAAGATGGCTCATTGAGGATGTGTATAAATTATAGGCAGCTCAACAAGGTAACAGTGAAGAACAAATATTCCTTGCCTTGAATTTAGGACTTATTTGATCTATTGAAGGGTGCCGATGCATTTTCTAAGATTGATCTATAATCAAGATACTATCAACTATGTGTAAAAGATATGGATATTCCAAAGACTGCTTTTTGAACTCGATATGGCCAATATGAATTTTTGGTGATGCTTTTTAGGTTAACAAATGCACCAGCAGCTTTTATAAATCTGATAAATAGGTTGT
This sequence comes from Excoecaria agallocha, assembly GCA_037975025.1. Taxonomy (NCBI): domain Eukaryota; kingdom Viridiplantae; phylum Streptophyta; class Magnoliopsida; order Malpighiales; family Euphorbiaceae; genus Excoecaria; species Excoecaria agallocha. Next base: position 52,884,237 of record CM075812.1, read on the forward strand.
TTAGACCATATTTAGACCAGTTTGTAGTAGTATTCATTGATGATATATTGGTCTATTCTCGGAATAAAGCTGAACATGCAGAATATTTGAAAATTATGTTACAGACTTTGCGAGAGAAACTGTAAGGACAAAAAATAGGCCCTAGTAGAATTCAAGTGTATTATCATGTTATTAATGTCAAATCAAGCTTAATTAGATAAATTATTATAAGTTAAGACCTTATGGATTAATGGTGTTTTATGGTAAAGGGTTAGAGAATCAATTAAAATTTTGATATACAAGTATGTAATTGAAAAAGAAATTTTAGTTAAGTGGTCTATCGTAATATAATTAAGTATTAGTGGGTCAAATCAATAAAATAAAAAACGATGGGGTGCAATTATAGAAAAGAAATTAAGTATGGGGTCAAATTTGAAAGAAATAAATAAATGGAGACACATTTCTAACATGCAAATAGATAGAAGAGCATAAGGGTACTTTGTCCTTTTATTTAAGTGCTAGAAACCTTGCATGTTGGAGAGAGAGAACATTTTCTTGGTTCTTGAGAGGGGGAGGATGAATTTTGCAAGGACAAGAAGAAATAAATTTAGATTTTTCCCATCTCTCATCTCTTATTTATCTCTAATCTCTCTCTACAAGCTCCTTCATCTCTAGTCCTTTTAATTCTTTAAGATAAACTCTACTGCCTATGGATGATTTAGAAGTTTTTAGTAGAATCATCAAGGTATGGATTCAAGACTTTAATTTATCTCTTCTTTTTCTCCGTCTATCTTGTTAGGTGACTTTCCTAAGGACAATGAGTGCTGTAATTTTTGATACATGATGGTATGAAAACATGATTTGTAGAGGAGGAAGCTAAGAAGAAGAAGTAAAGCAAAGAGGTTGCTAAAGATTATAGCTAGGTGGTGATTCGGCCAAGGTATGTGAATGTGTGTCTTATGGTTGTTTTTAATGCATTTCAAGATAGAAATTTCTGTAAAGATGTGGATTATGGCATGAGTTAATAAACCTAAAATAATGAAGTCAAATATTTAAGATAGGACTTGTAAAAAGAAGCAATGCATGTAAAGAATTACAGAAACCAATTTCTGTAATTTTAGAATATCTTAAGCTATAGACTTTAAATTGACTTAAATCTAGTTGGTAATTCTTTCTAAGATTTATACCTAAAATTTTGTTGAAAGAACCCATCTTTGATTCTACCTCTAAGTGCCCTTAAATCTAACCTGAAATTCGTTTTGAGCTGCTGCCCAGTTGTTATGATGATATTGCTGTATTTTTGCTATAACTTTTTGTAGAGAAGTTAAAATCTTTTGAGACAAAATTCTAGTTAAAATAGATTCATATGAGCACAACTTTTATTTAGGAATGTTATCAAAATTCTGTACCCATTTTATACTATGAATTTTCTAAGTGATGATAAAAACCAAATGGGGTTCAGTGAGCTGCTATTTAGAGAACAGGAACATATTTTAGTAATTTGACTGCATCTCTTGTTATAGAGGTCGGAATTCTATGAATCTAATTTTTGGTAAAATTATACTTATATGTATATAATTTATATTAAGAAATCTTGATTTTATTCTATCTCTAAATATGTCAAAAGAATGACTTGAATTCGGAACTATTGGTAGCATTGTTTCCAAGAACAGTCCTTAAAGTTTTTGTAACATCTTGAAATGTAAAAATGATAATTAGGTAATTCCAGTTGGGATATAAAATAGACTCTCATATCTACATTTTTTATGAAGAAAACAAAATCAACCTATCTAAATTTAGGTTGAAAATCGGAATCATATGCTGCCTGTCACAATGAACAATTATCAGTAATTTCTAGCTATCTTGAGTTATAGAAATGATATTGCAATGATTTTAAATTTTCCTGAAACTAGAAACATATAGGATTATGTTTTTAGAAGATCATTTTGGCCAAAAATGGCTTTTGGTAGGTCAAAAATAGCTTTAAATATAAGCTTAAAAAACTATCTCTATGAAGGATTGTTACAAGAATTTATCACCATTTTTGGGATGCATTTTTTAAATATTCTTATGCATTTAAATAAATTTAAACATATCTATAACATCATTTTAGCTATATGCAGAAATGATGTTAAGTATTTTAAGCACATCTATAATGGAAAAGTAGCACATTGAGAGAGATAAGTAATGAGTATATAAAATAATATCATATTGTAAGCATGTAAGCGTGACTACTTATTGAAGTATATTTATGATAAAGGTATGTCATTATTCTCCTTATTGACATAACATAAGCATGCTTATATGTTATAGTTATATGACGTATTTATAAGTTAAAAATGTCAATGTATATTTGTATGACTATCGGGATATAAATGCATCATGTAAAAGTTGATCATATTGTTATATGAAGATGAGAATACATGTCTATGTATTAGGAACCATGTGTCTTTTTGATATCACATGAATATATGATGAAGCATGATTACATGGAAGTATGTTAATTATAAAAAATCTAGTAAAGTACATGATCGCTTTGTTAAATGAGATTGTGTATACAAGTACATACACTAAAGATGGTATAGTTTTTCATTGATTACTTACTTGAGTTTAATTGTAATTAATTATGTAAAAGATTATAGTGTGATGAAAATATCACAAAAAAATGGATCGTAAAGCATGTATGTACATATATGATTACAAAAGCAGGCAGTTAAGCAGATATGATTATAAAGTATACTTCAAATGAAATTACGTTATGAAAATGTTCATACACATTGTAGATTAAAGAAACTCAATAGAGCATGATGTTATGTATCATCATAATACATATGTGAAATAGTTATATGATTTAAAAGAATTATGAGTACAAAATAGTAATACTTAATTATTCTCAAGATAACATGTTTATAGAAAATTTATACATGTACAAGTATATGACCTCATGCTCATACATATACATGAATATGTGTATGTATGAACGTCTAAATGCATATGATGAGAAAAGAGCAAAGTGCAAAAAAATAATACCCAACAGTACGCATAATCACATGTTCACAGAAAGTTTACATATATGCATATATATGATTTCCTTTTTCATAGTTACACAAGTGTGTACTTGTGTACATATGAATATGATTGAATAGAGTAAAGATAAAGTAAAAAGATTATATTGCCTGCATCTGTGTCTAGGTATTAGATAGATAGGCATGCCTATTAGGGTAACTTGCAGCTGCTAGAGTATAGATGCGACTCCATTTAGGTCCACTTGAAAGCTAAAGTACAATTTAACTCGTTTGGGTCATGAAGTACAGTGTAACTCGATCCTATTTAGGTCATATTATACAAACATGGTTGCATTTGGATAATAAACAACCTCATTTGGGTTGTTGTCAACCCTATTTGGATCCACTTGACCGGTCTATCGTACAGTTTCTTCCCCTTAAGGGGGCTACCATTTGTTACCTTCGGGCATCTTATTCGTACCTTCGGCTACCTCTATTATAATTTGACAGTTTCGTACCTTTAGGTGCCACCGTTATAATCAGACAGTTTCGTACGTTCGAGTGCCACCGTTATAATCAGACAGTTTTGTACCTTTAGGTGCCACTGTTATAATCAAACAATTTCGTACCTTCGGGTGCCACCATTATAATCAGATAGTTTCATACCTTCGGGTACCATCGTATAACTCATTATCTACTTCTTTAGAAAAGTATAGGCCTAATTCATAGTAAAAGAAAAGCATCATAGTAAATTAAAAGATTAAAGAAGTATAACAGTTCTTATATTGATCTTCATATGAATCTTATATAAAGTCTTTATGTTGCATATGGAAATTATGATACTAAAAGAGGTTGCATCTTTATATGCACATTTAATGCATATAGTGTTGCATGTACATATTAGAATAACAAGCTAGATGCATAAAGAACTTGTGTATCAAAATGTCTAGTCAATAATTATGTTGGTGAAAGTATATTTTCTATAGTTATATGTTATTTACTTTAGGTTATTAAATGATGTGTGTGCCTTTTATATATGAAAGTGATGAAATCTTGGATGTCATTTCATGGTGTTTCCTATACTTAGAAATACAAGATATAGGTATTGGTATGGGTATAGTAAAGCTTTTTAACAATGGTATTTCCTATTATGTGTTCCTTATGACCACATGCTTCTTGCTTAACATTGAGCAATAATATAAGAATTATGTGTGACTCCTTACTTGTTATTGTTTAACAGGTTATGATATTATAAGCATAGGTAAGTATTACATACACGAAACATGAGTAAATTAACATGTTAATATAATAGTAAAATAGAATGGCATCTAATTATGAAAGAGAATGTTATGATAAGGATAATACATGAATTGAGTACATAAGATATATTTGTATATAATTATATGTCTTGTAGATTATTAATATTTTGTTTATACATAGGGATTCAATTTTTATTCACTTAAAGTCTATGATTTTCAAATGACTTTTATGAACATAGATTGATGTTATCATGCCTTTAAAAAAGTTAAGTAAAACAAAGCGATTAATTAAGTTTGAAATAAATAGAGGAACTCAAGAATTATAAATAAGGTATGTGAAAATTGTTAAGAAAGTGATAACTAAGAGGAACTTTTACAAGTGCTTGGCATTGAATACAAGAATTAGTTGAGACTACAAATAATTTAACAAGGTTATGAGTTGTATACTATTATCTCAAATGATTGGATTTCTATTGTCAAAAATATGTTGTGTATGTACTCTTTGATGACTTTTAAAAGAGGTTGTCTATATGTTTTATATTCTCCACTAAGTTTTGTAGCTTAGCACGAGTTTTTATCCGTGTAGGTTGCAAGGATATGTTTTATTCTCAAGGTTGATATCTACAACAGGACGGCCAATATGAATCTTAGAAGATTGGAAAGTATAGTCTTCTTTTGGGGTTCTTTTTGCCTAGAGATTTATTTGTGTTGGAAATTTTGTAATACTATAGATGTTTTGTATATGTAAATATGTAATATTTTAAGAGACTCTCTTGTAAGTAAAGTTTTAATAGTTAAGTTTCAAATACTATGTTTTAATTTGTCTTATAAGATCTCTGTATAGTATGGTTAATAATTTAATAAATGGAAAAACATGTTTAATGGTATAAGTTAAAGTGTTGTAGCTAAGAATAGGTTAAGGGTGCTACAATTAGTGGTATCAAAGCATAAGTTTAGTTGTTTCTGGACTACAAGATTTAGGAAACTGTTATCATAGGAAGTTTTAGAGTGTTAGCCAATGCAGATATCCCTATTTTGCTATGACTAGACTGATAGTGGGATAAGTTGTTATAATTTGGAAAAGAGATAAGAAAAGTTGCAGCTTTGGGGTTTTAAATTCAGTTGTCCTCGATGCCATTATTGCATTTTGAGATGAGATAACGATTTCAAAAGTAGAAAGTTTTCTAGATATGAACCATAGCTTAACTCAAATTTTAAGATAGTTATTTGATTATAGGATATCAAGAGATATCAAAAGGAAATGTGAGACTAAAGGAAATAGAAATAGGAGTGCAAGATGAAAACAAGTAAAGGAACAATGACATATTAGTATAGAGTGAAAAAAAGTTTAAAGGTTTCAAAAGTATCTCAAAAAAGAGGTATATTATAGTGAGAAGAGACAGATTTATAGAATTAATCATATCGATACAGACTGGCAAGACTGAGGTTTTAATGATGCGATAGTCATTGAAGGAGCTTTCAGTGTTTACCCTCTCCTTTTTGATAATTATTTATATGTATAGATATAATCTTGATAATGGGAATGCATATATGCACTTTGGAATATTAGATAAGATGAAAGTTTTGAAGATGACCTGAATTTATAATAGTACATTTATTGGGATCTTAATATCAGATGGAACAGTGAATGGTATGCATATATGGTTAGAAATTGAACTATAGTACAAATGTGTTAATAAGGTATATAGAGATTATTTCAAAATAGTACATGAGAAAGAGTTTATGTATGGTGGATAAGACTTCCCATATATGACATTGTTGTGAGGAGAAATTGAGGTTGAATTATAATGCTATGTATCCCTGTCAGTGATTCTTTAACAAACATTGGTAGTTTACAAAGCATTTCATAGTTGGGATGGGGCAAAACATATGCATTACATGAGAATATGCTTATACATTCTCTTGTATACATGAAAGCATCGTTCACTCATAGCATAGCATCATATTACATGTACAGGCCCTAACTAAAAAAGAAAACTGAAAGGATATACAATAAGCAAAGTAATGATATAACAAGTATGATAAGGGTTGCCCTTATTCGGAGATTGAGTTATATGAAAAGTGAATCAAGTTAAAGAAAGAATCTAAGGAAGTTAGTACAGATAATATTGAATGAAGAATGATTATGATAGATACAGAACTACAGACAGAAATACATAAATAGTGGTGATGTATAAGAGTAAAGGTTACATGTGTGAATTTCGAGGACGAAAGTTTTTAAAGGGGAGGGAATAGATCCTAGTAGAATTCAAAGGTATTATCATGTTATTAATGTCAAATCAAGATTAATTAGAGAAATTATTATAAGTTAAAACCTTGTGGATTAATAGTCTTATGTGGCAAAAGGTTAGAGAATCAATTAAAATTTTGGTATACAAGTATGTAATTGAAAAAGAAATTTTAGTTAAGTGGTCTATTGTAATATAATTAAGTATTAGTGGGTCAAATCAATAGAATAAAGGAAGATGGGGTGCAATTAAAGAAAAGAAATTAAGCATGGGGTCAAATTTGAAAGAAATAAACAAATGGGGACACATTTCTAACATGCAAATAGATGGGGAAGAATAAGGGTACTTTACCCTTCTATTTAAGTGTTAGAAACCTTGCATTTTTGGAGTGAGAAAATATTTTTTTGGTTTTTGAGAGGGGGAGGACAAATTTTTCAAGGAAAAGAAGAAACAAATTCAGATTTTTTCCATCTCTCATCTCTCACTTATCTCTCATCTCTCTTTACAAGGTCCTTAATCTCTAGTCCTTTTAATTCTTTAAGATAAACTCTATTGCATGTGGATGATTTAGAAATTTTTAGTGGAATCATTAAGGTATGGATTCAAAACTTTAATTTACCTCTTCTTCTTCTCCTTCTATCTTGTTGGTTGGCTTTCCTAAGGAGAATGAGTGCTGTAATTTTTGATACATGATGGTATGAAAACATGATTTTTAAAGGAGGAAGCTAAAAATAAGAAGTAAGGCAAAAAGGTAGCTAAAGATTGTAGCTAGGTGGTGATTTGGCCAAGGTATGGGAATGTGTATCTTGTGGTTATTTTTAATGCATTTCAAGATAGAAATTTCTATAAAGATGTGGATTATGGCATGAGTTAATAAACATAATATAATGAAGTCAAACATTTAAGATAGGACTTGTAAAAAGAAGCAATGCACGTAAAAAGCTGCTGAAACTAGCTTCTATAATTTTAGAATATCTTGAGCTATAAACCTTAAATTGACTTGAATTTAGTTGGTACTTCTTCCTAAGATTTAGACCTAAAATTTTGTTGAGGAATCCATCTTTGATTTTGCCTTTAAGTGCGTCTAAATCTAACTTGAAGTTCATTTTGAGCTACTGCCTAATTGTTATGATGATATTGCTATTTTTTTGCTCTAACTTTTTGTAGAGAAGTTTCGTACCTTCGGATGCCACTGTTATAATCAAATAGTTTCGTACCTTTGGGTGCCACCGTTATAATCAGACAGTTTCATACCTTTAGGTAATCAGATAGTTTCATACCTTTGGGTGCCACCGTCATAATTAGATATTTTCATACCTTCAGGTACCACCATATAACTCGTTATCCACTTCTTTAGAACAGTGTAAGCCTAATTCATAGTAAAAGAAAAGCATCATAGTAAATTAAAAGATTAAAAAAGTATGACAGTTCCTATATTGATCTTCATATGAATCTTATATAAAGTCTCTATTTTGCATATGGAAATTATGATACTAAAAGAGAGGTTACATCTTTATATGCACGTTTAATGCATATAGTATTGCATGTACATATTAGAATAATAAGCTAAATGCATAAAGAACTTGTGTATCAAAATGTCTAGTCAATAATTATGTTGGTGAAAGTATATTCTCTATAGTTATATGCTATTTACTTGAGGTTATTAAATGATGTGTGTGCCTCTTATATATGAAAGTAATGAAATCTTGGATGCTATTTCACGGTGTTTCCTTTACTTAGAAATACAAGATATAGGTATTGGTATGGGTATGGGTATAGTAAAGCTTTTTAACAATGATATTGCCTATTATGTGTTCCTTATGACCACATGCTTCTTGCTTAACATTGAGCAATAATATGAGAATTATGTGTGACTCCTTACTTGTTATTATTTAATAGGTTATATCTTATAAGCAAAGGTAAGTATTACATACACAAAATAGGAGTAAATTAACATGTTAATATAATAGTAAAATGGAATGGCATCTGATTATGAAAGAGAATGGTATGACAAGGACAATACATGAATTGAGTATATAAGATATATTTGTATATGATTATATGTCTTATATATTATTAATATTTTATTTATACATAGGGATTCAATTTTTATTAACTTAAAGTCTATAAGTTTCAAATGACTTATGTGAATATAGATTGATGTTATCATGCCTTTAAGAAAGTTAAGTAAAACAAAGCGATTAATTGAGTTTGAAATAAATAGAGGAACTCAAGAATTATAAATAAGGTATGTGAAAATTGTTAAGAAAGTGATAACTAAAAGGAACCTTTACAAGTGTTTGGCATTGAATACAAGAATAAGTTGAGACTGCAAATAATTTAACAAGGTCATGAGCTATATACTATTATCCCAAATGATTGGATTTCTATGCTAAAAAATATGTTTTGTGTATGTACTCTTTGACGACTTTTAAAAGAGGTTGTCTATATGTTTTATGTTCTCTACTAAGCTTTATAGCTTAGCACGGGTTTTTATCCATATAGGCTGCAAGGATAGGTTTTCTTTTTAGGGTTGATATCTACAACAGGACAGCCAATACGAGTCTTAGAAGATTGAAAAGTATATAGTCTTCTTTTGGGGCTCTTTTTTCCTAGAGATTTATTTGTGTTGGAAATTTTGTAATACTATAGATGTTTTGTATATGTAAAGATGTAATGTTTTCAGAGACTTTCTTGTAAGTAAAGTTTTAATAGTTAAGTTTCAAATACCATTTTTTAATTTGTCTTATAAGATCTCTGTATAGTATGGTTAATGATTTAATAAATGGAAAAGCATGTTTAATGGTACAAGTTAAAGTGTTGTAGTTAAGAATAGGTTAAGGGTGTTACATAAACAATTGTATGCCAAGTTGAGTAAGTGTGATTTCTAGCTTAAGAAAGTCTCATTCCTTAGGCATATTGTGTCATCGGAAGATATTAGGGTGGATCCTAAAGAGGTTGAGGCCATAGTTAACTAGAAACCACCTTGAAATGTGTCGAAAGTGAGAAGTTTCTTAGGTTTGGCAGGTTATTATCATAGCTTTATGAAGGGATTGTCGGTTATTGCCTCTCCACTCACTAAATTGCTTCAAAAAGGTGTCAAATTTGATTGGACAAACCAATGTCAAGCAAGTTTTGAATTGTTAAAGAAGATGTTAATAGAAGCTCCAGTCCTTACGCAACCAATATCGGGCAAAGAGTATTCTATGTACAGTTATGCTTCTAAAAATGGATTGGATTGTGTATTGATGCAAGATGGTAAAGTAGTGGCGTATGCATTGAGGCAGTTAAAACTTCATGAACAAAACTATCCCACTCATGACTTGGAACTGGTAGCTGTGTTTTTTGCTTTGAAAATATGGTGCCATTATTTATATGAGTAAGATGTAGAATCTACACAGATCATAAAAGTCTTAAATACTTACTCAGAAAGACCTCAATCTGAGACAACGCAGATGGTTGGAGTTGTTTAAAGACTACGATTGCATAGTTGATTATCACCCGAGTAAAGCAAATGTGGTAGCTGATGTATTGAGTTGAAAAATGGTAGCAACCTTGATGTTACAACAATGCAAATAGAGATTTACAGTGAATAGGGCCTTGATAGCTCAATTAAAAGCCCGACCCAATATAAGGCAAGTAATACTCGATGCTCAAAGAGGTGATGAGAAGTTGCAGCAAATAGTTCAATCAATGTATGAAAAAGGCCTATCAAAATATTCAATAGCAGATGATGGTGGTGTATATTACTGAAATAGACTGTGCGTGCCAAATGATAAAGAGCTAAAGAAAACTTTGTTGCGAGAAGCATATAACATAGTTTTCAATATGCATCCCGGTGGCAACAAGATGTACCAAGAATTGAAGTAGTTTTATTGGTGGCCAGGGATGAAGAGAGATGTAATGGAGTATGTTTCTAAATGTCTAACTTATCAACAAGTAAAGGCGAAACATCAATTTCCTTTGGGGTTGTTGAATCCTATTCCGATTTCACAGTGGAAATGGGACAACATCACTATAGATTTGGTTACTGGGTTACCCTCTACCCAAAGGAAACAAGATGCAGTATGGGTGATTGTAGATAGGCTGAATAAGATAGTTCATTTCATACCAATCCGATCGAATTACCTAATGGATAAATTAGCAGAATTGTAAGTGAATGAAATTGTTCGACTATATGGAATCCTAGTGTCAATAATTTCCAATCGAGATCCAAGATTCACTTTTAGATTCTGGAAGAGCTTACAATGGGTTTTAGGCACGAAGTTTCACTGCAGTATTGCATTCCACTTATATATGGATGGACAATCCGAAAGAATTATACAAGTGTTAGAAGATATGTTAAGATGATGTGTCCTAGATTTCCCTAGGACCTGGGATAAACATTTGGCCTTGGTGGTGTTTGTATACAATAATAATTATCAAACTAGCATTAGCATACCACCTTACCAAGTGTTATATGGTCGCCAATGTAAAACTCCAGTCTGTTAGATAGAATTGGCTGAGAATAAAATGATCAGTCCCGACATTATCAAAGATACAGAGGGAAAGATCCAAATTGTTAAGCAAAGGTTAAAAGAAATAAGTGACCGCCGAAAGTTATATGCGAATTTAAAACGAAAGGATCTCGAGTACCAAGTCGGTGACAAAGTATTTCTAAAGGTATCACCATGGAGAAAAGTATTACGGTTTGGAAAGAAAGGGAAACTTAGTCCAAAGTTTATAGGTCCTTAAGTAGTTGTAAAATGGGTTGGACCTGTAGCCTATAGATTGGCTTTCCCATTGGAATGATTAAAGCTACACAATATTTTTTATGTTTCCATGCTCCGATGGTATTGATCTGATGAGTTTCACATAGTACCAGTATAGGATATAAAGGTCTAATTTGATTATACCTATAATGAAGAACCAAAAAAAATCCTGGCCAGGGAAGTTAGACAGTTGTGAAACAAATAAATTCCTCTAATTAAAGTATTGTGGTAGCATCACGGCATGCAAGAAGCCATATAGGAGCCCGAGTCAATAATGCGAGCACAGTATCCACACTTGTTCAAAATAGATACAAATTTCGAGAACAAAATTCTTTAAGAAGGAGAGAGTTGTAAGGCCCTTACTTATACCTTAGGAGATTTACTATGCATGTGTTTACTTGATGATATAATTTATATATGTTTGCCTAGTTCATGTTATTGTAAGTTGGGACTTAGAGGAAATTGTTTGCAAAGAGAGGGGTAAAATGGTCATTTCATACGAAATCTCACTTGTACATTATTAAGAGAGAATATGGTACTAGGGACTCAAATGAATTAAGAAAGTGTAAGTTTTGTGGTGAGAATAAGAATTGAAGAGAAGTTAAGGAGCTAAATGCAATTATTTTGAGTCAACAAAGTGGACCAATGGGAGGGTGATATTTAGCCACTCTAGATGCTTCTTGAAACTTAAAGAAAACTTTTGGGATTTTATGAGGAAGTGGCCGACCATTCAAGGGTAAAAATACAGCCACTTCACTCTCTAAATAATCCTTAAATAACCCACAAAGAAAATCCCAAAGAAAATTTTACTTGTTGCTTGAGAGGAAAGACAATTTTGGGTTAAAATCTCTCTTTTTTTCTCTTCTACCTTGATTACTATGATTGGTATGGTATGGGAACTTTTCATGAGCTTAGCAATGATGAATTATACTCAATGAAAGGAATGATATGTAAAATGATCAATGCCTGCACATAGAACTTGGTGGTGGGTAGATAGGCATGCCCATAGGATTACAAATGTAGCTACCACAGTCTTTACCCCGTTTAGGTCCATATTATGTCCCTATTGGGACTACAGTCGTGAACCCATTTAAGTCCACATATTTAATACCTACAAGTATTCATATTTATATGTTTGATACCTACTAGTATCCACAATACTTGTTATCCACTCCTACAGAACTTAAGCAGACATTCACAGGACATGATAAATAGTAAATACTTGGTGTTAATAATGACATGCTAGATATGACTAACGTTGTACTATAAATCAAAGATACAGTAATGCCTTATAATTGATTGTGTTATATTGTTAAATGACATGAATAAATTCCATTATTATTGCATGTTGTGTGTGCATGAGAATGACCATTGTGAGTGGTTATTTACATATTTATTGTTCCCCACTAAGTTGTATAGCTTAGCAAGGGTGTTCATCCGTGAAGGTACTAAAGATATGCCTTTTCAATAGGGGCAAAACCAACAACAATAAAGCTAACACCATCTTAGGAAAAAGGCAAAGTATAAAGTTGATAACATTTTAGGGTTGTGTTTTTGTTAATGTAAATTATATATATGTATATTTTTCTAAGAAAATATAATGTAAAGGTACAATGTAAAAAAAAAAAAGAAAGACACTATTATAGCTATGATGTATGAGAAACTTCACCTTATATAGCCCATTTCTATGCATGAAAATGATTATAAATTACAAAAAAAAATTATATGATATGTTAACAAATGAGATAAAATATACATTGTTATATGAAAGATAACACACCAAGTAACAGGAACCAAGAAAATTCTAGAGTAGTCCTTACAGTAAGAGTAGTTTGACTTATAAAAGAACAAAATTTCTAGGAGCTAGTATGACAGAAGTTATGGATGATATAAAGTCTTTGCCTGATATTGTTACTGGTAGTGAACTTTATTATTTTGCTTCCTATATTTTTGAACAAAAGTCAAAGAGAGAAGGTTATGTCTTGATGTGTTAAATCGAAGAAAAAATGGGATGGCTTAAGTTTCAAAATGAAATATTCAAAAGTAAAGGGCTATGATGTGCAAAAAATAATATGTTTCAATTGTTATTGACTCATGTACTTTTTATATTTATCTTTGATAACTATTTTTTTTACTGTGAATGATTTCATTTCTATATTCGTTTGATTATATATATATATATATTTGTGTCATCATATATTTCTTTGGATTGTTATGTATAACGATATTTTTTATATTTTTTTCTAGATATGAATGATGACTATTATAATGATGAAGAAGAATTCTTATCAATTGTCACATGTGCAACCACAACAATAGGGGAGTATTATACATCATTTATATATAAAGAACCTTGTATAGTATTTTATCAAACGAGAATGAAATGATTATTAGAAATAATGTTAAGCATGAAAAACGTAGTGTTAATATGTTTAGAATGAGAAAAGATGTAGTATTCCAATTAATTTTTGATTCACAATTCAATTATGGATTGAAACATAGTAAAAATATGTCAATAATTGAGAAAGTATCTATTTGCATTTACATACTTGCTTAAGGAGCATCTCATAGGCATGCTTAAAAGCATTTTCAGCATTCAGGTGAAATTATTAATAGAGTTTTTGGAGAAGTCTTAGATATTTTTTGTCTTTTAACAAAAGGCTTAATAATGCCTAAAGACGCTAAATTTCATGAGAAATTTTACATGACAATAGATACATGCCTTATTTTAAGGTAATATTTCTAAATATTATATTTTTATTTTATAAAATTTCAAAAATGTTATGTATTTATTTATATATATATATCTCTATATTTTAGGATTGCATAGGAGCTATTGATGATACACATGTATAGGCGCGTATAAGTTCAGGAAATCAAATACCATTTATAGGAAGGAAAAGAATACCAACACAAAATATCATGGTTACTTGCAATTTTAATATGCAATTTACATTTTTGTTAGCCGGATGGGAAGGAAAGACACATGATACATGCATATTCTTTCATGCAATCAACAAAAAAGAATTAAATTTTCCAAAGCCACCTCTTGGTAATATTCAATTTTATTTATTTTATATTAATTCATACATTTTTTATTGTTCTATATAGCTAATACTTTACTATATAGCTAATACCTTTGTTTTTTAAAAAAAATATAGGCAAATATTATTTGGTAGATACGAGGCATCCATAAATGAGAGGATATCTACGACCTTACAAAGGGGTAATATATCATCTTCTTGATTTCATCATGGTGAACTTGCAAAGGGATATGAAAAAGTTTTTAATAGTGCTCATTCATTGCTTAGAGTTGCATTGAATGGACATTCAGAGTTTGGAAACAAAGGTGAAAATTTTTATGTGATATGCCTTCATTTCCATTTAAAAGTCAAATACATATTGTGGTTGCAATAATGGCATTGCATAACTATATTCGAAGGCATTCTTCAAGTGATTCAACTTTTATGAGCCTTGATGAATACCCTAATTTTGTGCCACTTGATAATTTTAAAGATGTGAGCATACTTCACATTCAAAAAATTATATAAGTGGTAGAACAATAGAAATGGATTTTATCTGTAATCAAATTGCCTTTATTTTAGTAGAAAAAAGAATTTAGTTTAATTATTTAGAATTATAAGAAATAATATGTGTGACAAATTATGAAAACAACATATATATTTTTAATTTTTACGTTATATTTATTTTTATTTAATTATATATATTTTTAATAGTTTAGTGGAATAAAAAAGTACAAATAAGTGGGAATAATTAGTATTTTTAGTGAGATTTTGAATATATTAAAATTATATATGTCTTTTTTTGTCTTTTTATTCTAAAAAGTTATTTTTAATAGTATCATTTAATAAACCATTAGACAATCTGTTTTTAAATTTGTAAGTCATTTTGAATTTTATTTATCAAACAGTTACCTACTTTTTGAGATAAAATTTTTTGAAATACCACTTTTATCAATTGAAAAAATTATTTTCATAAATTTTGTCAAATTGATCCTTAATTCACTAGGATTAAGCAATTTAGATAGTAATAAAAAAGGGCAATTTATTTATTTTCTACTATAGTTAATTTTAAATTTAGATCTAATTAATATTTTTTAATTCTTGTAAAAATAATAAAAGTGACAGATAAAAAATGAAAGAAGTAATTATTTGCATTTAAGTAGATTTTACACTTATGATCCACATTGAAAACGACTTAAATCAGCCATCATCATCATCAATTATCATAACTAGGAATGTGCATAATTTGATTATAATGAAATAAACTGAACCATTCAAATAAATTATTTAATTTCGTAACTTCTGTTTTTCAGTTATTACTTTTGAAAATTTTAATTATTTTGGTTCAGATGTTAAATGTAAAAATTATAAGATAGTTAAATCGATGGAAATAATAAAAAAAAGATTTATTTTTATTTTACAGTTCAAACCAATGTTTTCAGACTTGGCTCAGAAGTCGACTTAGCCTGCCAACTGGATCATGGATCAACTGATTCGATCGGATCGACTTGAAGTTTTTATTATTTTTTTAAATATATTTATTTATAAAAAATTAAACATGTAGTATGTAAAAATACATTCAAAAACCTGTTAATTACCAAATATCAATATAAATATATTAATTTTAAGTCCAACAAAATTTGTAAATATAAAAATCAAATAAATTGTCTTAAGTAATAAATATTCAAATAAATTCACATAATATCAAAAACAAACATTCAAATAAGTTTATTTAACATGATAAACAAACATCAATAATAATCAATATTCATATATATATATATATATATATATGTCAAACAAAACTAATTTACTGTTAAAATCTAATATTTTCAGCTAAAATTCATAATTGGGAGTTCTAAAAACTAATTTTGTAGAGATGTAACGTTGGATGATGTGATTTGACCATCCCAAAAATATCAAATGTACATTAATAAATTATTTTACATTTATTATTAGTGTTATAGTTACATAATTTAAATGATTTTTATTGAAGTCAAACAAACAACTTGTTTTGAGTGCATTCACAAATTTTTACAATAAAATTAAAAATATAATTAAAAAATTTCAATTCTTTAAAATATTTATAATTTATTAATTTTTTTTTTTATAAATTGAGATGGAGATGATAGATTTTTAGAAAGTTTTAAATACATTGGAAAAACTAAGAATAAAAATAAAAGTTATTAGTAATTGATATATTGTTAATTTCTCAGAAATACACTTGAAATTGAAAAAATGATCTCATATATATATATATATATATATATATATATATATATATATATATATATATATATATATATATATATATATATATATATATATATATATATAGCTTGCAATCATTTGAGGAATGAGCTTTTGCTCTAGGGTTGTGGGTCTGCGAGAAAGACAAAGAAGAAGACATAAAATGCACAATTTTATAATTGACCTGGTCCGACCCGAATTCTGGTCCAATCTGAGTTTTTTTCGGCTCAATCTGAATTTTTTGATATTTCGAGTTTTATATTGGATTAATTCAATTTTTTAACTGAATCACGATCCAGCTGGTTCGACCATCCGGGTCAAACCGAATTTTAAAACATTGGTTCAAACAGTCTAAATTTTATGTATATGCTGATATTTTTAAGGTTCCTTCTCAAGATATTAGTATTATTAGTTTAAATTTATTTTTGTTATATAACTTGATTGGAATATAATAACTATAATTGGATTAATGACTCTGTTGTATTTCTTTCTCAATCAAATATTATTTTTTGTTATAAAATTCAAGTTGTATATAATAATGTTGCTAATATTAGATTTTTTTTTTAAGTTTTAACACTAGGCGAATCCGGCGGTGAATGACGGGAGCAAGTAGTAGTAGTAGTAAATAAACATTGCACAGCCTGCAAGTAGGCGAGTAGGTGAACGGCTAATTGCGTCTTTAAAGGTCGCAGGCGACGAAGTGAAAGGTGAAAAGGCAGTTCTTTGCTTTTGTGATTAAATGACAAAACAAACTTTTCTGATTTCAGACCATACAACTCGTGTCTTTATCCCAATGGCTGGATTCACACAGTAGGACCCACTCCCGGCCTTTTTGAAATTAATTGAACCACTTGCCATTCTTTAATTTTCTTTGTCCCCATCTCCCATCGAGATGTTGCTATAACATCCTTTGGAAGCTTTTGAATTTTCTTCTCTCTCTTTTGCCTTAAATTAATTAGAAACAGAAGTGCTTGATAAGCCAAAATTACAATGTATAATTGAAAATTGACCGCCAGAGTTGAAGATTCTTTTGCCTTAAATTAATTAGAAACAGAAGTGCTTGATAAGCCAAAATTACAATGTATAATTGAAAATTGACCGCCAGAGTTGAAGATTCTCTCCTGCGAAGAGTCATCATGTTCATTCGAATCTAAGCCAGAGTTGCTGTGAAAAACTAATTACTTTCGCAGTTTCAAATTTAATAGTAACACCCAACGCTTTCCTTTTATCCTTAAATATTTTTTTTCGTTATATAATAATAAAAATTTATTTTTTTAATCTGTCTCTAAATATAAGATATTTATTATATTTAAACTATTATTAATTTATAAATTATGTATAATACCCTTGTTTAATTAAAAAAAAACAAATTTGCAATCAATTTCTTATACTATTTTCAGGTAAAGATTAAAATAATGTGATATTTAATGTATTTAACTTTATCTCTCCCTTATATATTCTATTTAAATTTAAATTTTTATTCCACTTTTGAATTGATTTATGACAATTTATATTTTAAACCCTAATACACTAACAGTAATCATTGTTTTTATTGTTACAATAATTACGCATAATATAAATAAAAGGCATAATTAATGAATTATGTAAAAATTATGTCCTATAATCATAAAAATTAACATCTTTTTTTTTAACTTTGTGAAATAAAAGTGTTGCACCATTCTAAAATCCAACTAATTTAATTACTTCGATTTGTTTATTCAGATAATTAATTTAATTTTGGCTATCAAAAATGTATAAATTTTGATTATCAAATTGGTTCGGTTAATGGAAAAAAAAACTCAAAGACATTGTTTTCCCTAATAAAATTAGACAAATTGATAATAAGTTTGATTTTGGTTCATAAAAAAATCAATTTTTAATTTAATTTGATTTCAATTTATATTTTTTACAAAATTTAAATTTTCGATTATCTGCGTTTGTTTGTTATAATTAAAAGTCGAATTCTGCTATCATTTAATTGTAGGTGGTATTTATAGTTGAACAAAACATTATGTTGTAGTTCCTTTGATTCTTAAGTTAGTTGGTATGCTTGAATCAAGCTTTGGAAGCAATGAGTAGAGCTCTTATTGTATCCCAAATTACGATTGTTCGGTATCGGATGATTATCCGACGATTTAACTCAATAATTTTGTGATTTTGCGTGATTTATTTTTTTTTCCTTATCAATTTTGTTTAATTTTAATAACCTTGCTTGTATTTTAATATAACTCTAATTTTGTATATCTTTTATCAAAATTATTTTTATTTTTAAAAAATTTTAAACTTGTTCTTCAACAAAAAAAAAATATCAAACCATATAATCTTCCTAAATTTATTAATCATAATTATAATGGATTAATATATAATTTCTCCCGAAACTATCATCTTTTAAGTTTTAACATATCACTTCCTTAAATCAATCGAATGTTAAATTAACCTCCTGAATTTATTTAAAGGGTAAGTAATACTCTTATATTATTGAAAATATCAAATTACTCTATTAATTTATTAAAAATCATGTTACCTACATGTTCACATAATTTATGAGAAGTGCTGCCTATTTTTGTAAGAGGTAATATGTTACATAGTTATAATTTAAGAGAAACTTTATTTTTGTAAGAGGTAATATGTTACGTAGTGATAATTTAAGAGAAACTTTATATATTGTCTTTAATCTAATATCAGTATTATATCATAACCAATTTTATCTAAATAAAGCTTAAAAGAATGCTATTAATTGAAGATTGAATTAGAAATCTTAGAGCCTTTTACATAAGACTGATACCATTAAATCATATTAGTTGGACTTTAATTGAATGTCCTAACATAAAGCCAAATATATAAGCATCACTTTTGTTCTTAATGGGATTTGGTCTTACAACGCAATTTACAGTTGACAGAAAAATCGGAATATATACAATTTAATGCCGATTGTGAATGACATTATGGTTTTGGTTGCTTATAAGTTTCTCGAGGAATTTGCTAAAAGCCGTACCCAAAAGGCTATTCTTTACAACCACTCAATTAACTTTTTGAATTCATCACCGCTCATTCGCTTTTCATATTTATTACTTAAATAAATATATATTATTATACGAATAACCGTTCATTATACGTGTATTTTGATTGTTAGTTGAATTTCTGTCTGTGCGCGACCAAATAATACAAATATATGTACTCTACATAAACTTGCGTATGTATCACAATTTTTATTATACTTTTTTCGTTCTCGTTTACGTATAATTTTTGAATAAAATTTAAATTTTATTTATTTATTATTTTTAAATTTTTAATATAATATAATTTATTTTTTTAATAAAATTAAAATTAATTATATTTGATAATTTATTTTTAATTATGTAATTTAATATTAAATTAAAAATAATAAATAAAAAATAGAGAAAGTAATTTTTAAATTATTTGTAAAGTTAAAATATTTTTTATTTTATAAAAAAAGGCATAATATAGATTAGATCAACGGCTATGTATGGATGTCACGTGGGTGTATATACTATACATGCACTTAACTCACAACTTTTCTCATTCATTACTTATCTCTTTTTGTTTATAACTATACATTGATTGCTAAAAGCTTTACGTGGTTACGTCATTGACTGTGATTCAAAAAGGCCAAAAAGCACTCAACGTGCCTTTTCCCCGACATCCTCATAAATCCACAAAACCTTTTCAACTGTTTTAATTTCTTTACTGCTTTCTCTTCATTTTTTATAATATAATTATTGGTGGCAGTATGCAGATCATGCACTATCGAATCACTATAAAAATAAAAAAAATTCTTTCCACATTATTTTTAATTATTAATAAAATTTAAATTTGAAAAAATAACTACCGAACCATTTAAATTAATAAATATTATTTTTTTAAAATTTTTAAGATAGTTATATGTCATTTGGAGTTCACCAAATTCAATTAATTTATATTCGTAACTGTCACCCACTTTACATTATCAAACTATATGTTATCATCGTTAAAAAGTCATTAGCAATTGATAAATTTTACTGATCAGTGATATATATATATATGTTATGTGCCGAACAACTTTGCTAATCCAATGCATTGCATTCTGGACATTATATAACACCCCAAATCATCCAAATGCCAAATTATGATGAGCTTAAGATGCAAGTTTATTTCCAATTCTTTAAAATATTAGCTTAATCTTATATTTATTACAAAAGCTTAAGCAGCTATATATGAAAAGAAATATAACAAGAAGCTAGGTTTGGTTATTAAATATTGGCCATTAAAGATTTTGGCGACCGACCCTTATCCTCGTTGTGACCTATAGAGGGACCCCTAACACTTGGATTGGACCAAAATCTAAACAATATATTATCGGTTTTGTCATTTGTTAAGTTTCTCTCCTAATTTTTGGCTACAAAATTCGTAAGGAGAGGGAAAGAACTACGCACATCACATGTCAATTAATTAGCTCGTCATGCTCTCTGTGAAAGAAAAAAAAAATTAATAGATAAGCATTTTTCTAATGATAGTTCTATCTGCCAAGTTTTCTGAGTTATCTAAAATTAAATTCAACATATTGCATACATTTTTTGATAAAAATATTTCAACAATCAAGTCAATTTAAAATTTTAATTTTAGAAAAAAGTTAGAGCATGTAAGAGTTTATTTGAGAGATCTTTGTTCTTTTATATAGTGTTTTAAGACTTGTTATTAAAGGTCAATGCTACAAATGCTTCGTAATATAAAGTCGTAACGGCTAGACATTAATAATATTTATACTATTAATTAAATTTATTAGCGATTATATTTTTGAGTAGTTGGGTTATTCAAATTCAGAAAGTAACGGATTGAAATTATGATCCCTCGGTCGATGCCATAATTTATGGCTTACCCCACTCTACTAATCTTTTTTGTATTTAATTTGGCAGTTATGATTATCTTTTTTAATTAATTGGAGTGTGGCACATCACATTAATTGCTTTTTATGCTCAATGTTAACGTAGAGTAGTGTTCATTCACATGTATCCTTAATTTGCCACTGAATATGCTTTCCTAATGCTAAAGGCAAATACGCGTGTTAGTTAATTTGAATAAAAAATGAATATTGAACAAAAATGCATATAAATATTTTATATAGAAAAAGGTATAAATACATTCATGTTCAGGGATCTATTACATATTCTCTATCCAGCTAGAAGTTTTGTGTAAATTTATCGCCACGCTGTTAAGTATTTTTTATTGAATTTTAATTTATTAAATTTAAATTCTTAATAAATTACATGGTTATTAAAACCGGATCGGGCGGTCGAACCGGTTTAACCGCGAATCATCTGCTGATCCGATTGGTTTAATGGATGAAAATCGGATTGAATAAAAACCGGAAGATACTGTTTCAAATCGCCAAAAAACCGGTTAAACCGAAATAAAACTGGAGAAAATTAGGTTAAATGATAAAAATCGGTTTGATTTTAGAAAAACCAATTTTTTGTTCAAAATATTCATACAATATTATTTTTTCTCGAAAAAAATAAAATAAAATTATAAATACAAAATAATTAAAATTCAAACAATTTAATGAATTTTTTATGAATAAAATAAAATTTTATAATTTATATTTGAAGAATTTCTTTAAAAATTTATAATTTTTTACTATATTTATCTTAAATTTTTGTTATAAATATTGAATGACTTGAAAATAGTCTTATTACTAATGTTTGATGATAAATATATTTTTCTAAACTATTTTTAATTTTTTTATATACTGATATTTTCATAATATTTATATAAAACTTAAAAAATAATATATTTTTAAAAAAATAAAAAAAATCTGGTTGAACCCCAATAAACCGATCGAATTATGAATCCTTGAATTATCCGATTCTTTATTAGGTCCGATTTTAATAACAGATAAATTACAATAAAATTTTAATTTCTTTTTGCGGTCTTAGAAATTTGAATTAATTAGATTTTGGACTTATGATTGGCCGAAGTTTGACTAAGCTATATTTTCCAAATAGGAAATACAAATGTTGACTTTATGCAGCTCAGAAGCAGTTACTTAGTTGACAAAATTAGGCAGCATTTTGCTGCGCTGCAACTAGAAAATCTTAATTGCCGAATTTTCAAAAGCAAAAAGGCATATTTATTACCTAATTGGATTACATATTTTTATTTATTTATTTATTTATTTATTTATTTTATTTTTTCAAAACTTGATTAAATAATTACTTGTTCTTATCTTACAATTTGCATATTTTATTTCATTTTATTTTTACCGAAATTAGAATTCGAATTTCACTCTCTCCTATTTTAAATATGTATTATATAAAAAAAATAAAGATAAAAATGACACAAATCCATCTACATTGATATTTCGCATAGATAGCATTTGCTTTTTGACACTACATAGATAGCATTTGCTTTTTGACACTACATAGATAGCATTGTTGATTATTAAAAAAAAAAAAATCTGAAGATAACATATCTATACATGATCCTGAGACAAAGATACAAGACAGACAGCAAAACATAACTGTGATTGTACTAAAGGACACATAGTAAGGAGCTAGCATCAAATAATTAATTTATTCAAATAATTCCCCATCTGAAGAGAAATCATTGTAGCTTACAATACAAGTAGACAAAAATATTAATTAACTTTTGCCTTATTAAATCAATTTAAAAAAATTAAAAATTATACAATGTTTCCAATTCCTTACTTTTGCCTTTTATTTCGAGATCTAACATGCCACGTTACTTTGTCTTTACCATTCTCAAGTCCTTATCTTTAAAGCCAAGAAAAATAAAGAAATGAAATAAAAATATAATAATTAAAGGGATTTTTACGCTGCATATGTGTAATTCAGTGGTGCACGTGTACGTAGTGTCCGATTAAATAAATAAAAAAATAAAAATTACTTCCTCCATCTCATCAAAATTCATTAATTTATTAAATGGACTTTTCATAAAATAAGCTGAGTATTGAAAAGTAAAGTATGAAATATTTTGATAATTGAACAAGTATTTATTAAAGTAAGGATAGTATGAAAATAAAATATCTAGTTATGTTTTGTTTTTCTAAATGGATCTTTATTTAGAAAAAAAACAAATTTGTAAAATGGATGCCTTAAAAGGAAATGAGGGGAGTCTTTTATATTCGTGTATGCGTTGCGTGCAAATCAAATGCACAAGCATATAACATTAATGCTCTAAATAAATATAAAAATAAGAAGATAAATAAATAAATAAAAAGAAAAGCAAGAAATTGTCCATATTTATACTATTCCCATGCTCTTGATTTGCTTTCCTTTAAAGTTTCCACTCGCATGGCAAGTCCCATCCGGACAACTGCGGCTGGGACCACCGTAGAAACCACCGGAAAACGCCGAAGACTAACCCATAAACACCGGCAAGAGGAGGAGCCCGAACTTCTACCAGGTTTGCCGGACCATGTAGCTCAGCTTTGCCTCTCTCTTGTTCCTCCTCCTTTACTCTACTCCGTTTGCCATTCATGGCGTCGTTTAATTTATTCTCCAATTTTCCCTCCTTTTCTTTCTTTATTCACAGTTTTGTCATCCACAGCAACACATAATTCAATCCAATTCTTCTCTTTTGATCCAATCTCCTCCCGGTGGGATCCACTCCCTCATCCGCCGGACCCTCCTCTCCGCCTTATCCTCCGCCACCCATCCTTCATTTCCCGTCAATTACCCATCCAATCTGTCTCCGCCTCAGGCCATCTCATTCTCCTTGCCGCCACCACTGACAATTTTTTTCCTGCAATTTCTCGCCCTCTCATTTTCGATCCCCTTTCCTGTAAATGGGAGTTCGGGCCGCCGCTGGACACCCCGCGCCGGTGGTGCGCCGCCGGAGTTATAAACGGCTCAATTTATGCTGCTAGTGGGATCGGGTCTCAGTTCTCCGCAGATGTGGCGAAATTGGTGGAGAAATGGGATTTCTTTAACCACAAAGATCATTGTTTTAGTAAAAAGAATTGCGAATGCAAATGGGAGAAAGTGAAAGGGCTTAAAGATGGAAGATTTAGCAGAGACGCCATTGATGCAGTAGCTTGGAAAGGTAAATTATGTATGGTTAATGTGAAAGGAGATGCAGCAAAAAATGGTTTGGTTTATGATACTCAAATTGACGCTTGGAAGGATATGCCGGAGGGTATGCTGAATGGGTGGAAAGGTCCGGCGGCCGCCATGGATGAGGAGGTGATGTATGTGGTGGATGAAGCTAAAGGTGCACTTAAAAAGTATGATCCGGAAAGGGATGATTGGGACCTTACAATAGAGACTGATAAGCTTATCGGAGCTCAGCAGATTGTCGCTGGTGGTGGTAGAGTTTGTGCGGTTGCCGGTGGTGGGATTGTGGTGGTTGATGTGGTGGCACAACCCGTGAGATTATGGATTTTAGAAACGCCGCCAGGATTTGAACCGGTGGCTGTTCATATATTGCCGAGAATGAAACAGCCGGAATTTGGATGTCCGGTTCAACCATAATTAGTGCAGGCTACATTTCATGAAATGTTGAATTTTTTTTCAAATATTTTACTGTTACATTAAAATAGTTTCTTCTGTTTAAACTGGAAATTAATCCCGTCTATTTTTCCTCTTTTTTTTTTTAAATTTTTTTTCTCTTGATTATTCGCAATTAAACGAGTTTATTAAATTTTTGTGGTACAATGATGGGATTTTAAAGTTAAATTAGAAAAAAAATATATCATTGTTGTTGGTTTGTGTTACTGTCGATATACGTTTGGCACAAGTTAAGGGTGGAAAACTGGAAATAGCCGGGTGCCGAAGCGGACACCTCTTTGTTTTCTTTTGCTTTTTGGAACTTTGCAAGTTGGATTTGATTAATGTATATGTGTAATTTGATGGTATAAATACGCTATTTTTTTTTGGTGAAAAGCGGTGGGCATTGCCCACAGAATAAGCTCTAACTAACAACAGGAACGCCTGTCATATCATGGCAAAGCCATGTCTCCAACCCAAGCGGAGGTGACAGTAAAGCATGATATCCTGGTGGAAAACCATGACCAAGATGAGCCATAAAATCTGCTGCAAAGTTGGCTTCTCGATGGATATGGTGAAAAGTGATGTGTGAAAAATCTTCTGATAATCCACAAATTTTATCAATGAGTGGATTACAAGTGGATCCCACTGAGCAATTGCCATTGATCATATCAACCGCCATTTTATTGTCACTTTCAACAATGATTTTATGAGATCCTTCCTCCTTGGCTCTGTGAAGTCCATAGAAGATACCCCAAAGTTCAGCTATGAGGATGGGGCATGGTCCAAGGTTAACTACGAATCCACTACACCAGCTGCCTTGATGATTCCTCAACACCCCACCACAAGTAGCAGTTCCTTCAGCAGAAACCGAAGCATCCGAATTTACTTTAATGAGATCTGCGGGGGGTAGGGACCAGACTGTCCTGATTGCATCCATTTTCCCCTTACTTGCTTGATCCATCCTAGTCCACGCTTCGCGACTTGCTTTAGCCAAATTCACAGCATCTTGTAGTAAAAGAAGAATTGGTTTCTTTTTATTTTGGAAGATGGAGTCATTTATGTTCTTCCAAATGAGCCAGCAGCCAATAGCAAAGAAGTCCGGCCATCGAATCCCCTCATAGTGCAAATGTTGACATTGTAAATTTATCTTCATCCAACTTCTAAGATCTGCCGCTTCCATAAACGCATTGTAAAGGTCCTTCGGTAGGCATAAGTTCCAAAGGTAGAGGACATCAAAGCAGTCCCTTAACACATGAATGCTTGTTTCTACCGCAATGCTGCAACTTGGACAGTTATCCACTGTAGTAAAGTGTCTTTGCTTCCTTTCCACGTTAGTCATAATGCCCTTGTTGAGGGCCGTCCAAAGGAAGGTCTTGATTCGATGAGATACCTTCACCTTCCAAATTAGACTCCAGAGTTTATCAGTTTCATCAGTCAGATTCCCACTCAGCATAGTATAAGCAGATTTAACAGTAAATTCACCTGAAGGGGAGAGATCCCAGAATGCTTCATCAGCCACTGCTCTGGAATTAGGAGGACAAATCTTAGCTATCTTACCCAATGTATTGTGAGAGAAAAATTCAGCTAAGATTCCCCAGTTCCAGCCTCCATGGTTGCTAGCAAAATAAGATACCTTCTTGTCAATTAGGCTTTCCGGGATCGGTTTGCAAGTAATATGGAAGAGGGAAGATGGGATCCCAGGCACCCACCTATCAAACCAAAACTCTACTTTATGCCCATTGCCAATAATCCAAAAAGTATGGTCTTTTGTATTTTTCCAGTGTTTACATATCTCCTTCCAAAGCGGAGAGCTGTTCTAGTGGACAGTAGGGTGAGCATTTATGGAATCCTTAAGTTTATATTTAGTAGCTAGTACTTGAACCCACAACTGCTGTGCATTAACTATAAGATTCCAAGCAAGTTTCATTATAAATGCTGCATTTAGGAGATGGGATTCTCTAAAGGCAAGACCGCCATTATCTTTAGTGAGAGTGCATGTGCTCCAAGGGACTAGAGCCAGTTTCCGAGTATCTTCTGAGCCGCCCCAAACAAAATGGCGAGTGATTTTGTCAAAGTTTGAACACAGAGTGAGAGGGACCACTGAAGTCTGCATAATATAGGCGGGTAAAGAGGAGAGGGCCGATTTAGCCAGAGTGCACCTTCCAGCCATTGAGATGTTGGAGGAATTCCAGCTAGCTAGCTTGCCCTTCATTCGGTCCAGAATGTAAGTATAGTGTTTCCTGGAGATCCTTGAGTGGAGAAGAGGTATACCAAGGTATTTGCCCAAATTAAAAACTTCTTTGAATTCCAAGCACCTACTAATTTCCTTGCGGAGCTGCGGGCCTGTATTTTTAGAGTAGTAGATGTTGGTTTTTTGCCTACTAACTTTCTGTCCTGAGCTAGTACAAAATTCATTGATCACGTTTTTTATGGTCTCCGCCTGCTCTACTTTAGCTTCAGCAAAGAGGATCAAATCATCCGCAAAGAAGAGATGGCTTAAGCACGGGCCACCTCTATTTAATTGGATAGGTTTCCATACACCATTAGTGATAGCCACCTGGATACCTTGACTAAGCCGTTCCATGCAAAGCACAAAAAGATAGGGGGAGAGGGGGCATCCTTGACGTAAACCTCGACTTGGAGTGAAGGGGTATGACATCTCACCATTCCAAAGCAGTTGAGAACATGAGGTGGTAACGCAGTCTATGATGACCGCAATCATGTTCCTGTTTAGCCCAACGTCTATGAGTGTGTCCTTGAGAAATTCCCAACTAATACGATCGTAGGCCTTTTCCAAATCCACTTTAATGGCCATGATGCCCGTTTTACCTTTCCTGGATCTCATAGAGTGAATAACTTCTTGGGTAATGATAATGTTTTCTGTTATGTGCCTACCCGGGATAAAGCTAGTTTGGGTGGGGCTGATTAGGAAGGGCAAAAGAGTTTTGAGTCTGTTAGCCAAAGTTTTCGTGACAATTTTATACAGTGTTGTGCATAATGCTATGGGATGAAATTGGGATATAGTTGTAGGAGTATTGACCTTGGGGATCAAACAAAGAAGGGTTTTGTTCATCAATTTATCCATTTTCCCCCATGAAGGATGCGCTTAACCTCTCTACAGATATCTGCACCAACCACTTTCCACTGAGATTGATAGAATCCTACGTGAATGCCATCTATTCCTGGTGATTTCCACGGCTTCATGTCTCTAAGAGCCCCCCAAATCTCTTCATTAGTGTATTCTCTGGCAACTGCCTCTCCCTTGTCTCCAATATTGGGAAAGCAGCCTTTGATGTGATACGACCTACGATTCTGATAGTCTTCTGTGTAGAGGTCAGAGAAAAAGTTGACCGCCATAGAGCAGAGAATTTGTTGGTCGTTTTGCCAAACCCCATCCCTATCCTGTAAGAATTCAATTCTGTTTCTTCTCCTTCGTCGGACAGTTCGTTGGTGAAAAAAGGAGGTATTCTTGTCCCCCCACAGGATATTGTCGCTTCTAGATTTCTGGAACCAAAGAAGCTCTTCTCGAATCAGTATCTGTTCAAGCTCGCTTTTAAGATCAATTTCCAGATCTGCAAGTTGGGCAGAGTTTCTGTAGATAAGAGCTTTTTGAATACCTTTAATTCGGGCAAGCAAAACCTTCTTTCTGTGAGAGATGTTTCCAAATATAGAGTAATTCCACTCTCGTAACTTTTCAATAAATTGATTGACTGAGAGAGTGAGATTTTCCTCTACCTTCCAGTTTCTGCAGACAAAATCATTGAAATCGGCATGTGTTAACCAGGCTTGGAGAAATCTAAAAGGTCTAGTATTATTAGCATCCCTGTAGCAATTGAACTGCAAGAGAAGAGGTCTGTGGTCTGAATTAATTCTGGCAAGATGTAAGATGGTGGCTTCGGGAAAGAGGTTGCGCCAAGCATTGTTACAAAGACCTCTATCAAGGCGCTCATGTAAATTGCCTCTCTTCCAGGTAAATTCAGGCCCTTTGAATCCCATATCAATTAGCTTCGAGTGAGTGAACCAGTCAAGAAATTTTTTGCAGGTTCCAGTTCTATTAGGAGCTCCCCCAGCCTTTCATTAGTATATAACAGAGCATTAAAATCCCCTATAAGAATCCAAGGATCAGTTATCTTTTCATTGAGTTTCTGCAGGTCCGGCCATAGTTTGCTGCGGATTGTAGCCACGGGGTGACCATAAATAGCCGTGAAGTAAAAACTTTTCCCGTTGCTCTTGTCATTAATGTGTAGGTGGATAAATTGCGTATTGTTAATTAGAATTTCTATCTCCCAAATTTCCTTCCACAGAACCCATATGCCCCCACTAAAACCAACTGCTTCTACTCTATGGGAGCGGGGGTAACCAAGCCTGGAGATGCAACTGTCGGCACTAATGCCATTGATTCTGGGTTCCAAGATAACAAACAAGTTCGGTTTATAATTCTGAAGGAAACATTTAAGAGTTCTCAAGAAAGAGGGACTCTTAGCCCCCTGACAGTTCCAAATTAGCATAGACATTAATTTGGATCAAAAATAGAACCAAGGACTTCAGATTAGTCCTCACGGAGATAAGGGTCAAGTGGACCCTCATCTTCGGACACAGCATCAAGATTTCCAGTAACAACATCATTGTCTTTCTCATATTCATTTGTCTCAAGGTTTATAGGGTTGGTACCTGTTGAAATATCCGACTTCTCACTGTCTGGTGGCCTGCTCTCGAACTGCCCCCATGCATGAGTTGCTCCCATTGCTAGTTCAGAGGTTACTGCCTGGATTTGCTGGATGGGAGCTGGAGTATTTGCCATGGCCTTTCCAACTACTGAATGGTTATCTGGGCTGAGGGTTGAGGACAGAGGGACTAGGTTTTCTTCTGTCTGAATCCTGTGTTTAAATTGGAAAAAGTCTCCAAGTATTCTCTTGTTGTTATCTCTGGTGCTGTCTCGATTCTTCTGTGGCTGGTTCCCTGAGTTTTTCCCTTTGTTCATGCCTTCTCTGCTTCTAAGGATTACTTGCTTGTGTCCCTTTGTTGCAAGATTTTTAGTCCTCTCTCCCTGCTGAAAGTGAAAAGGGATATTGTCATGGACTGGTCTATTTTCCTTGTCTGCCGAATTGTCTCCCTGGGTCTCACAATTCTCTTCATCCAGCACAGCATATCTTGAGCCCTGCCCTGTATTCCCCAATTCTTTCCTTGGAGGTGTCTGACCATTTCTGGTCTGGCGCTTTCTTCTCTCTACCACCATCCAAGGACCGAATTGTTCTGCTGTATTACCTGGCTTGCCTTCCTTACCATTCCCTCCCTGTTCTTCCATTGCTTCTGTATTTCTTGTGTCTGGGCAGTAGGTGTTAACATGGCCGATCCTTCCACATTGAAAGCACACTTCAGGTAAGTTCTCATACTCAACTCTTTGGACCTCTCCATCTATCTCGATCATCGAGATTAAAGGTTGGCTGAGATCGACAGAAACTGCCACTCGAGCAAATCGTCCTCTGTTTAGCTCACTTGTGTTGTAGTCGATCTTTGCCACTGGACCGATAGCTTCAGCAATTGAGTTCAACACATTGCATGCATAATATTGTAGAGGCAACTCTGGGAGACGGATCCAGACAGTGGTACACTCAATTGTGCCTTTGGATACTCTGAATTTGGGGCTCCATTTTTGGACCAGCAGATAGGTACCGTTCACCACCCAAGGTCCTTCATACAGTGCACGCTTGTAATCACTTTCGTTAGAGAACTGAATCAAGAAGTAGCCTCTGCCTATGTCTAATACTTTCGCATCTGAGATCTTCCAGATAGATTGGAGTTTGGAGGTCAGAGCTTTGTATCCGATGGATTTTCCTAGTAAGTTAACCACTATAGCTTTCCCAAGTGTGGTGGAAAGTTTAGATCTGAGATTCTCAGAGAAGTGAACGACAGGGATCGTACCTGATTTGTCTATGTTGATATCTCCTGCTTCAAGGTTAACATCCATGGCGTCAAAGACTTCCTCCATTGATGAGTCTGTCACCACTCCATCCACCAATCTATCTCTGTAATCCGATGGTCCCAAATGTTTCGCTCTGCGCTTGACCTTCTTAGTAGCTCTATCAACGTCGGGAGGATACGGAGGTAGCTCATCGGCAGCTATAGACATCGCCACCCAGTGCGACTAGGGTTTTTACGAGTCAGAACTCTTTCGGTATAAATACGCTATTTAATTTAAAATAAAAACATTTCATATTAAATGTGCAACAAATAATTATATGGTCTGGTAATTTAGTACATACATATTCAAAAAGATCATGCATATTTATTTAATCTTAATGGTTTTAATATATACACAGATGCAGACACATTTTGCATCTCATTTTCATGAATTGCTTGTTGGAGCTTCTTGTTATTAATTTTATTTCTGGAATTGACAAAAACCATATTATATATTGTAAAGAATCCAACTCTGTTTAAATATGATTGTGGAATATTATATAGTGTCTGCTAATTTGTAAGTTTGGCTTGGGATTTTAGACTTGCTCAAACTAGTTTTGGCTTGCCAACGTATATGTCAGCTTCTTATTGGTCTAGCAATTTTTTCTAATTAATAGTTGATGTCCTATTCTTGATAGTTCATATAGAAAAAAAAATAAGTATTTGGTAAAAATTGTTATCAACTGTTATTAATATATTAAATTGCCATTGAAATATTATTGTTATGATTAACATTTATTATTGTTATTTATATTTATAAGAAAGTTAAATTGACAACTTTATAATCAATATAAGTATATTATTGTTTAAATGAAAAATAAAATTCAATTAGCCATCGAGTTGATGAGAACAAATTTCAAGATAAAACTTTTAAAACAATAATTAATTAGGACAAAAATAAATTGCAGCCATTTGAAAAATATTATCGAACACTTCTCAAACCTCCAAATCAAACACCCCTTATTGTAATTTCATGAATTCATGTTGATGTAATTGGGGAATAATAGGGATCACGAATTATTCGAGATGAGGTATAAAAGGGCTAAGTTGAATACTTATGCAATTGATTGTTGTGTGTCCGTGAATTATTTGCATAATTTTTTTTTTCTCTTGTGAAAATAGAAAAATATGAACTGTTCCTATTGCTTGTTTCTCATCTATTTTTGTTGACTTTGTTTTTGTAATTTTTACAATTCTATAAGTTAATTGCTTTTGTAGTTTTAGTTGTTCAATTCAATCTATTTAACAACAATTCTTAAGATGATATATTTTAATTAATTAGTTTTTAGACCATGCGATCCATTGCTTGAACGAGCTCCCACCGATTGCAAACTCGATTTTCATTAAACAGGCTTTCACAAGCTTGGAGAGACAGAAAAACAGGCTTAGGCCCGCTTGAGCATGCCCCCAAACCGCCCCGTGGAAACTTAAGAATAAAGAAATAAAAAAAGGAGGAATATCCACAAAATAATCGATTTTTTACTTTACCTTTTAAAAATGCATTTATCCATTTTTAAATTTTAAAAATGTTTTTTTTTTTAATTTTATATTTTTAAAAATACCGCTTTTTTGTTTTTATTTTGATTTTTCAACAAACCTCCATCACTTTTTTTAACTGTAAAATTTTATTTCCCTCTGTAGGTCTATGACGAGTATCCTCACCGATTTTTCCTTCGACAACTTCACATTTTTCATCCACCTTTGATTCTTCGCCATCTCCTCCTTCTTCATCTTCACCATCTCTAGCTTTCTCTCCAGCCCACCAGTGACCAGCGTTGTCGCCTTTCTCACCTCACCCATCGACGACGCCCTAGTTGGTTTTCTTTGTCGGTGACTACTAATTTTCTCCCTATTTTCTCTTATAGGTGTGACACATGCCGAGCCCCACTTGCATCCAGGTTCGCTTTCGGAGGCCCGCTCTTATGGTCAAAGACTGGACTAGGCTAATAAAATTCATAAATTTGCCACTTCGTAATAGGAAATGGATTTTGGCCCAATCCTATTATTGATATTCAACCTATGATGACGTCTATAGTGGGCCCAAGAGGTACGTATTATGGAGTTGCCACCCAACAAAATATTGAGAAATGAATCTAACCTTTGATGCTCACACACCAGAGGAGTGTTTGGGACATCATTCTTACTTGTACCCCGGTTATTAGGTGTTTTTATAAAAGAGTTTTTAATATTAAACGGATCTCTCTTCTCACACGATGCATTACATAATTAAATAAATAAACACTTCAATCACACAAGAAAGCGATAAATAAAAGAAATAAAGTAAACTACTTAAACTTTTACATGAGCAAATTGTCCAAGAAGAAAAGATACCATATATAAATTGGAAAATTTATTTAGGTTGGGAACATTGGTTCTCTCATACATATTTACAAAAAAAGCTTTTTCTCATTTTTTGAATTTAGGGTTGAAAATAGGACATTGGTCCATTTTGTTATAAAAGCTTAAGTTAATTAGGTAAAAAATGGTTTTAAGTGAATTTTTATATTAACGTGCGGAAACCATTTTATTACTAAATTACTATATCCCAAAATAACACATCCAAATAAAATAATAAAATAAAATAAACAAATAAATTAAATGAACAAAAAGGAATTAAGATTGTCCATGAGGATCCTCTAATCTTAGTTGCTCCAAAAGAGTTCATGCAAATAAAGGTTAAATGCTTAAAAGAAAAAGAAGATAAATGGTTAGTATCATAATTAAGTGAAAATGGATAATAAAACAGTAAATATTAAAATATACATTCCAGACTAAAAATAATCAAAGAAATAGAATGTAAAAATGCATAAAATACAATTAAAATGATGCCTAAGAGTATAGTTAATTATGCAAACTAAATAAATATGGAAAATAAACACATAACATCATGAAAAAAACCCAAGCAACATGCATAGATGACCATAAGGTAGGGGTGTGCATTGGTCGGGTTCGGGTCAACCTGACTCGATTAACCCGAAATCCGAAGTTTTGCAATTCTCCTCACCCGACTCTACCCTACTTATTTGTCGGGCCCCTACCCGATTAATTCGATATTTTTTGAGCCCCGACCCTTTTTACCCGATCTACCCGAGTTTAATTTTTTAATTGTTTAAACTTAAAATTAAATTAAAATACAAATCAACAATATTTACCACCATAAAAATATTTTAAAAATACAACAAACTAACAATTTAAAAATTACAACAAACATATATTATGTAATAATTAAACTCTAACAACAACAACAATAATAAAAATAAGCATCATAATAAATATCAAAAATCAAATTAAACATCCAAAATTAAACATCCAACAATAACAAACATATATTAAAAACTCCAATATGCTATCATCTTCACTCTCTAATTTCTTCATGACCACCTAATAATAATAATAATAATAATAATAATAATAATAATAATAATAATAATAATAATAATAATAATAATAGTCACTTAATCCAACATAAACTACCAAAAAATGTATTATTAACATTGTTTTCAAATTTCATATTATATCACTGGTTGCTACCAATATTATTGGAGAAATGCAGTAAAATTATTAAGAAACAAGAAAAATGCATCAAGAAAATAAACAAGATCCTAGCCATGGTTGTTTCCTAATTATTCATTGTGGAATATATATCGAAGTGTCCAGGTTTCAGACTAACTGAACCAACCTTAATATTAACGGTGTAACCTTCAAGAGAATAACAATAAAAGATAAAGCAATGGACTTTCTAGACACAAAACCCACAGTGTTTTACTTCACTTAGCATCACAGAATAAACGAAATACATGTAAAACTATTGAAGATTCAGGTGCTCAAAGGATTAACTTAATGTTTAAGGGATTATATGACTTTTTTTTTGTCCAAAACAAATGATTTATTATGCTTATATGTATAATAGTGGAAGTTATAGATTAATCATGCCTCACTAATATTTACTCAAATTGGAATACCTAAATCTATCATGAAAATAGATTTAGACCTCTTTTGCTAACAAATAATGATAATTTGTCTTCAAATGTTCTTAATACAGTACAAAGAACAGATTCTTGTGCTATCATAGGAAATGAAAATTTGATTAAAGTCTTGAAATTTTTAAGATTAGTAAAGTGATATTTTAATAGATCAAAACTAAGATTAAATTAAAATCAAATCAAGTTGTAATATTAACTTGAAGTTACAACCTAGATTTTAAAAAAATCAAATGATAAACACACACAAGTTAATTTGCAAGCAATTTAACACACACTGACAGTAAGAAATTGCTGGAGACAAACAAAAACCAAAATACTAAAACGGTATCTCACATCAACTTCATCCAACCATTAACACCAAAAGAAAATGTGTATATCATAGAAGCTCAAAGAGAAGAAAAAAATAAAAGAACAGAACAGAGAAGAAAAAAGAATAACAACAGAGCAGAGAGCTAGAGACATACCTTTTTGCAAGCCATATAGCAGCGAAACGAGGGTGGCCAGTCTGGTGCGAATGAGGCGAAAGGGGTTGGATTGCAAAATTGAAGGAAGAGTCAAAGAAATTAGGATTTTTGGCTTTATATAGTTCTTTTATTTGGATTGGCGGTCGGGTCGATTTTAGAGGGGTTTTAACCCGACCTGAAATTTCCATAATTTTATAACCCAAACCAACTTGACATACCTGATTAATCCCACCCGAATGTGTCAGTTTGGGTAAGATTAATCGGGTCTATTGGGTCGGTTTAAGTTTTGCACACCCCTACCAGAAAGGGGACAGACGGCCAAGTGGACAGGGATGATAGGACAAAAAGAAGATCCCGCTACATCTTGTCTATCGCTATGACAGACGGCTGTCGGTGAAATCTTATTTCTGTCTATCATGTGACGCACAAATAGGAAGATGTAGGAATATGTAGAAACCAACAAAACCTATCTTAAAACCTAAACATGCTAAACTATACTCTAAAACATGCCAAGAGATTATTCTAAACCTAAGAATGAAATTAAAACATGTTAAGAACAATAAATCAATACAAGATATAGAATTTTATCAAGATGACCAAACATAAATTCATGGGGGATTAAAAGCCTATTCATTCTCTCCTACATATTTTGTTATTTATTTATATGCTTATGGCATTATGGAGTATACAAAAACAAAAGCAACGAATTAACTAAGATAAGATTATATCATAAACATTAAAATCAAATCAAATACATATTTATGGCAAAGACCTAAAGAGAAGGAAGGCCCAGAATATTACTCTCAAGAATTTTCTATTCTGTAGCTCTAGAAAGACGTATTCTAAGCTCCACTCCAAGTGATCTCCATTATTTATAAAATGTTTATAGGTGTTTGTGTGTTTTTAGTGAAAATCTGTATGGAAGCTTTTATGTTCTTGGCAGTAGAAAATTGAGAATTCTATTTCAAGAATGTGGCTACCTTTTCAAAAATGTTCCTCTCCCCTCTAAAACTAGGGTTTTACCTTTTTATATGAAATAAAGAGTTTGATTTTGTTTCCAATTCTGATTACTTAAAGTCAGCCTTTAAAACCCCTGTAAATCTGGTTAAAAATCCTATCCTTTAAAACAGATTTTGACTAAGTTAGAAAATAAATGTTTGTAGAAATGACCACAGACAACCAAAATTGGTAGATGACTAGCCAAAAAATGGTCACAGAGAGGCGTCTGTTAAGAAAGACGGCCGTCTATGATATAAAAGCCCCATTTTCGAAGATTTTTCAAACTTTTTTCTTATGCCCCAGAAATGAAAAACTAAGATTCACAAAACATTTTAGAAAATGATGTGAAAACCATAGAGGGAGCCCGAATTTTGTGCTTTTTATTTGAAATGTGAAAATTTTCTCATCTTTGGGTATCTCTGAACTCGGCTGCCTCAGGACCCAATGTCTACAATAGGTAATCTTATTCTTTTGCATTGTTGAGTTGCAATTTTAGTTACTTTTTAAATTTATAGTTGCTATTTCTTCAAGTTTTAATGATGGGTTTGTTATGAATTGTTCCATTGTGGATGGTTCTTTGCATTTTGCATTTTAAGAAGTTGTAATTTCTATTTGATGTTGTAATTTCTGAACCATGATTTCTTTTTCAATAAACACATATCCACATAAAATAGTTTGCTACTTAGGAATTCCTTGTTTCCTAGTTGGATTCTTATTTAATGAAGTAGACAATGTTATGTTTTCAAAGCCTTATAAGTGTCTGTTAAAACTCCTGATAGAAACCAACATAGAGCTAGAAGCATATGACAAAGGTCTTAATGATGAGCAAGTCTATGTTTGGGTAAGATTTCCTTTTTAGTCTTTAATGCCTTTTCTTTCATGATATAATATGGCCTAATTGCCAATTCAATTAACATTTAGTTAGCTTTATTCATTATTCTTTTTGTATTTTAATTTTTAATGTTTGGTTGATGAGAAAATGAATGAAAAGGTGAGAAAATAAAAGTAGACATTATTAGAGTTTTCCTTTGTGGGAGCTAAGGAAATGAGAATCCTTACTAACAAAGGAAATGAGAATCCTTACTTTATTATACAGCTTGTGCTCACATTTTTTTGCCTGTTCGTTTGAAATATACCTTGTTATCAATTTATTACTTTTAGAAATTGGAGAATAAATAAGAAAAATAAAAATGAAAATGAAAATGGGAAAAGTTGGCCATTCTAAGACAAGTTTGATTATGCTATAATTTGTTAGATATATGAGAAATGAAACAATGATATACAACACGTAGATATTATGCTAAACTAATGCTTATCTTCCAATGCTTTTGAATTTAGTAAACTCTTCTTAAGGGGTAAAGTTATTGGTGTTTGTTTTACAAAAACTAGGTTTATTCTTTTTCTTTAACCTAGTAGAATCAATTGAATTTCTTTTTTAGGCCATTGATTGTTACTCAAGAGCCAACAACATTAAACCCGGGAATCTTATCATTCTTGGCAACAAAAGTGCTACTTATACGAGGTTAAAATTAACTGGATACTTTGGTGCTTCTATTTGTTTATATATATTTAATCCTGTAGTTGATTGGCTTATCCTTTTCCATGTGTTACAATAAGATGTCCATTCATCCATCTCATGGAAGAATTTAAATCTTATTTTTGATAACTGTAATGGTTTTGCTGCAATTGCAATTTTTTTAAATAGGATTAGCCAATTCCTTAAATAGAGATCTGCTTCTTCTTTTGAATATAAACCACTCATTGGATTGGATCTTACTATACATGTTAAAGTAGGTTGCAGTTCTTATTTTTCTTTAGAAAATTCATTTTTATTCTCTGAAATATCCATGAGGAATTGAAATGAGATTTGAATAATTATTTCAACTTGCATTAAAGGATGT
Source organism: Excoecaria agallocha (assembly GCA_037975025.1). Taxonomy (NCBI): domain Eukaryota; kingdom Viridiplantae; phylum Streptophyta; class Magnoliopsida; order Malpighiales; family Euphorbiaceae; genus Excoecaria; species Excoecaria agallocha. The sequence continues at coordinate 52,922,568 of CM075812.1, forward strand.
TGAGAAGTTAATAGAGCTGAAAAATAATACAGTTAATTCATACATCTTAAAGACTAATACACTCATTCTGGTAAGATCAGTTTGTGCTTTTTATTCTGTATTAATATGCATATTCAGTGTGTAAATTTTATTCCTAGGATTCATCTCTTCTTTGTTCTTTCATATGTCTTTAATTAACATTTAACTGGCATTGTGTATTGACAGTTGGAAAAGTATAAGGAACTATCCACCTCAACTTTTATTATAATGACTCAATAAAAAAAATAACACAAAATGTTATGAAAAAACCAGTTAAATAAAAATAGATATCTTATTCAAAATATCATTCTAAGTACTAAATCCTCTATTTAGGAACAATCTAATACTTAGCATAAAGATATGGTTTTAAACTCCTAAACCTTCATTAAACCCTCTTTCGAAAAATCTAACTTCAGCCCATTCTCGATTCAGAATTCTTAAATTTAAATCAACTCATGAACAACAAATCATTGCCTCAATTCTCAGAATGCAACAATACATCAACATGAGAAGAATAAGTTAAGAACATGCATATCTTCAATTAAAGTTTGAATTAGCATTCAACCTTCTATTCGAAACATTAAATATCAATTCACCCATAACCGAAGATAAGATCTAGCATAGGAATTAAGAAATAATACACTTGCATTGAAATTAAGCTTAAATCAAAGTGATTATAATAAAAGTCTAAGGGTTCAAGTTTTCCTTAGCAAAAGTAAGGAATTACTCATCGAACATGATTAAAATGAAAGAAAAATTAACATAAAGAGATACAATACTTATGGAACTTTAAACTTGCTCTTGATGACTTCTCAGCACAGCAGTAGAAAGCTTGAATCTTTTAGAGAACTAAAAACTAAGAAAACTAGGTCTAAAACTACTGTACAATTAACTAAAGAAAACTAGGGCTAAATGTAATGGCCTCAACGTCGGACTGATCGTGAATAGTACTTTCCAACGGTGAATAGTGTCTTTGGGCTGAAAATGACACCCGAAAGTGAAAACTATTTTATTAGACTATTGAAAAGTACTAGTCACGGGTAGTCCGGGGTTGAAATTTAAAGTGAATTTGAGGTCAAATAGGCTTCTGAAAGCCAAAAGAACGAAAATCGAGAAATTAAGGTTTAGGGTTTTTAATTAAATTTTTAGTCGTTTTGGTTATTAAAAATATCAAATAAAGTATAAAAATTATCAAAAATTATATATGTGCCTAAAATAATATGTAGAATATTTTGGTAGTAAAAAGTAAATTTTTTGGTAACACCGATATTTTTGAATCAGACCGATAAAATTGAATCGGACCCGAAACGAACTCCGATTGGGCTGAAATTTTAGGTATAGCCTATTTTTGATGTGATATAAATAATGGAATCAAATTTGAAGAGAATTGAAGCTGGAAAGTGGGAGACATTAATTAAGGCTAATTATCGGGCTTAAACAATTAAATTGTTCAAGCCCAGCCCATAGCCCATTTATAAGCCATATATAAGCTGCCTTTCTCCAGAAATCTCCAGCAGCAACTCATTCCTTCTTCATCTCTTTTAGGTGGCCGAAACACACTTCCATCAATTTCCTCTCTTTTTCTTTCAAATTCTCACCAAATCAAAGCCTACTAAAGTGATTTTAGCCTCTCTAGAGAACCTTAGCAAGCTCTACTCTTTGATTCAAGGAAGGAAATCAAGGGTTAAAGTTTAGGTGTCAAAGTTAGGTATGTGAAATTATTGATTTTAATTTGGTTTTTAGGTGCCTACTACTAGTTTTGGGTGCCTAGAGTTCATTTTTTCTGTTAATTTTAGCATTTGAGGCCAAAATAATGGAGTTATCTTCGATGGGAATTTCGGTTTGTGAAGGAATCCAAGAAGAGGAGCAAATTTCTCAAGCTAAATGAAAAGGAAAGGAAGTCTAGGCAAGGCTAATCCATAGTAAAAGGTTTGTGACTAATTAATCCTTTTATTTCCCTAAGAATTAAGTGAATTTCCTTTAGGTTTCTTAAGGAAAATCTCATATAGTAAAGCAAAATTGAAAATAATTCTATATTTATGTATTAGGGACTTAAATATGTGTATTAGAATCTTTGAATGAATTTAAAGTAATTTATATGGTATAATTGTAGTAGAAACCGAATGGTAATTCAAGAGAAAACAATGTGATTTTAAGTGATTTTAGTGATTTTAAGCTTTCTAATGTTAATATTAATGAAATTTGAGATTCATGAATTTTTATAGAATTTATGAGAATTAAATGAATATTTTTGGAACAAATTTTAGTTAGGTATTAGTTGAAAAATGTGAAATTATGTTGAATTGTTGCATAATCTATAGATGAAATCGTGAATTATTGTGAAATGACTTACAAGCTGTGTGAAGAATACTGATTATGAGTGTAATGCACTGATATTGTATTAACAAGAAATGAGTAGTAATGAAAATAATGAATAATTGAATAATAAAATGAAAAGTAAGGAATTATATGTGCCCTTAGAAAGAGTCAGGCAGTAAAACCTAGTTCAGAATATAATTGACTGGCCATAGGGATACCTGTACCGTGGTGTAGGTCATGGCGACTTACTTTGCTATGGTTGGATCGCTGATCTCCATAGTATATCTATCATACGTACTGTTATATGTTCATATGTTTTATGAGAGATGATTTTTGGAGGTCATTTCTCATTTTGTTGTGGTCCTGTGAAGTCCACGTCCCGCATATCCGGTCTGAGAGTTTTCTGCTGGGTCAGTACTAGGGGCATAATGATAAGAAAGGTTAAAAGTATGAAAAGAAAGTTAAAATTGAAATTTAAAATGAAAAGGGACTAAAATGAAAAAGTTAAAAAGTTTAGGAGTAAAACGGTAATTTTCTTAAAAGATGAAGTTAATAAGCAAAAGTGGAAAGAAAATAAGTAATGAGGGTAAAATGGTAATTTGGTCAACTAATTGTGTAAAAAGTCAATCTTATAAAGTTAAAGGACTAAAATATAATTTGACAAGGTAAAAGTTAAAACGAGGATTAATCGGTAATTTATAAGCCAATTAATAAATAAAATTGAGAAAATAATAAAAGAAAGGGCATTTTAGTAATAAAAAAAAATATAAAAGGGTACTTTTGAAATAAATGAAAAGTTTAAGGACTGAACTGAAAAGTTAAGTAAAGTTTTAAGTTAAATTGGAAAACTTAGTTGTTAATAATATAATAAGATGTTAAAGGAAGAAAAAATATTAATAATTAACTTATTTGCACTTAAATAGGAAAATATACTTGTAGGAAAATATTATGATTCTTAGTCACCACTGGGCATGTTTAATGCTCAGCACGTAGGATTTACTGCGTGCAGGTACAGTTAGTCTGGAGCATGGGTACACAGAAGATGATTGAAGTTGAAGAACTAGAAATAATATTTTGTGGCATGTATATATATATTTACCTATTATGTTTTGTTTTATGAGAACGATATTGTATCGATAATCGTACTTTGTATTGTATATAGTAGTATGTGGCTGAAGTATTGCAGAGAATGGATGGTATGCATGTGTTGATTGATAATATCTATGGATTGGTTATATGATTGGATATAAACTGTTATGCCTCTGAGAGGCTGTGTAATTGTCTGAATTTTCAGAGGGCTAGTTAAGAATATAGCCGTTATATTGTCAAAATTTTATATAAAGCATAGAAATTTCTGAACAGTTATAGGCTAATGATTAATGAAATTTATATGCATGAAGGTTGTTAAGTTAAAGGAATTAAGTGTTGAAAAAAAAAATTTCCGACCAATCACTTGTCCGATAAGACTGTTACAGTAAGGGTGTTACATTTTGTGGTATCAGAGCATTGGTTTAGCTGGTCCTAAGATCGGAATGGGATTAAGTATGATTTATTTGTCTATATATACATGCCAATTGTAAGAAATAAAGTGTGATGGAAATCTAATGTGTACTTGCTCCTTTCTGTTTTATAGTGTGAAGATGTCATCAGATCGAGATAGACAGGTAGGGGATGGTGAAAGTGAAGCTTCCATAGGTACTGGACAGCAGGAGGCCCCACAGCGGCAGGCTTCCTCTCCAGCAGTGCCACCTCTACCCCCACAGCCAGACTTTCGTAATCTTATGGCTGACTACATTCAGCAACGACTACAAGCAGATCAGGCTCAGTCCTCCCATACTGTTGTTCAGGTTCAACCAGCTCCACCTCGAAGAAGACCTATTTTGGAGCAGTTAAAAAGGTTAGGAGTTGAAGACTTCTCTGAAATGGATCCTTTGACACCCTCACAGGCTGAAAATTGGTTATTTAAGATAAAGAGGCTTTTTGAAATCACCAACAGTTCAGTAGAAGAAAAGCTGGAAGGTATAGTTGCTTTGCTTCAAGGACCAGCTTTTATTTGGTGGGATTCAGTTAGGAGACACACACCAGTGGATCAGTTGACTTGGGACTTCTTTGTGTCTCAATTTGAGTTAAAATATATCGGGTCAGAATATAAGTTAGCCATACAGGATGCCTTTTGGAGGCTTAGGCAGGGTAATAAAACAGTGGCTGAGTATGAGCGCGAGTTTGAGTGCCTCAGTGCATATCTTGATAAGAGTCAGTCTACTGATATAAAGCTGTGACAGAGGTTTGAGAGGGGACTGCATACTGAGCTCAGGCAGATTATAGGGACCCAGCAGTACCCTACCTTGAGAGCTATGGTGGAGGCATCTATTAAGTTAGAGACTATCCAGACTGAACAGGCTGAGAGGCAGTCTCGATTTCAGTAAAAGAGAAAGCAAGGACAGTCGAGTGGAAAGGGTGATCAGAGTAAAAAGTCAAAGGGATCATTTACACCTCAGAGTCATCCTCCAGTTCCAGCAGGACGAGGCCGGGGTAGTGCTGCACGTGGCAGAGGTCCAGCTACTCCAGCTGCCAGCACCCCTCGAGATAGAGATAGTGGGACAGCTGGAGCTTGTGATTATTGTGGAAAATTTCATTATGGGGAGTGTAGATTTCAGACTGGAGCATGTTTTCGTTGTGGGTCCAGGGAGCACCATATTAAAGATTGTCCGGCATTACCGACTGCTTTAGTTACTTCTCCAGCATCAGGTACTGGGTCCTCTGCACCGAGAGGTTGTGGTAGGGGAGCTGCTCTCATCACATCAGTCTCTAGACCTGTTGGACAGTCATCTCAGGGTCAAAGGAGATCTACAGGCCAGACTTATGCTGTCAGAGCCAGAGAGGAGGAGGATGCTCCAGATGTGATAGTAGGTACATTTTTCCTATTATCTGATTCAGTTCATGCTTTGATTGATCCTGGTTTGACTCATTCCTATATTAGTACTGCATTAGCTCGGGATAAAGGGTTGAAAGAGGCATGCTTGGACCATGATATCTTGATGAGTAATCCTCTGGAAAATAGTGTAGTGGTAAATAAGGTGTACAGATAGTGTCCTATTAGTGCCTAGGGACATATATTCTTGGCAAATCTTATTGAATTGCCCTTTCATGAGTTCAATGTGATTCTAGGGATGGATTGGCTATCCGCCCACCAAGCAACTGTTGATTGTAAAAGAAAAAGAGTCACGTTAAAGCTTAAAGATGATCGAGAAATTACAGTGGTTGGTGTACGACATAACTATCTGTCTGATGTGATATCTGCTACCGCAGCTAAGAGGTTGATCAGAAAGGGATGTATAGCCTACATGTGTTATGCAGTGGAAGTAAAGAAAGATAGCCCAAAAGTGTCAGAAGTGCCCACTGTCAGAGATTTTCCAGATGTGTTCCCTGATGAGTTACCAGGTTTACCACCTGACAGGGAAGTAAAATTTTCTATTGATATTGCTCCAGGCACTGCACCTATATCCATTGCTCCTTACAGGATGGCTCCAGCAGAGTTAAAAGAATTGAAAATTCAGTTACAGGAATTACTTGATAAGGGATTTATCAGACCCAGTGTTTCTCCTTGGGGAGCACCAGTCCTGTTTGTTAAAAAGAAGGATGGGACGCTTAGGTTATGCATCGACTATAGACAATTGAATAAGGTCACTATAAAGAACAAATACCCCCTTTCTCGCATTGAAGACTTGTTTGACCAGTTGAAGGGAGCATGTGTATTTTCAAAGATTGACTTGAGATCAGGCTATTATCAGATGGGAGTAAAAGCTGCAGATGTGCCTAAAACTGCTTTTCGTACTCGGTATGGCCATTATGAGTTCCTGATCATACCATTTGGGCTTACAAATGCACCGGCTGCCTTCATGGATCTGATGAACAGAGTTTTTCATCCTTATCTGGATCAGTTTGTAGTGGTTTTCATCGACGACATTCTAGTATATTCTAAAACACTAGAAGAACATTATAAGCATTTGCAAATTATCCTACAAACTTTGAGAGAGAAACAACTATATGCTAAGTTCAGTAAATGTGACTTCTGGTTGAATGAAGTATCTTTCTTAGGCCACGTAATCTCTGCAGAAGGTATTAAAGTGGACCCATCAAAGATTGAAGCAATTCTCCAGTGGAAGCCACCTACAAATGTGACTAAAGTAAGAAGCTTTCTGGGCTTAGCCGGATATTACAGGAGGTTTATAAAGGGTTTCTCCACTATTGCAGTCCCCCTTACTCGGTTATTACAGAAGAACACCAAGTTTGTGTGGACTGACAGATGTCAAGAATGCTTTGAGAAACTCAAAAGTATGTTGACTGAAGCTCCTATTCTCACTCAACCCAAACCGGGCAAGGATTTTGTGATCTACAGTGATGCCTCCAGAAATGGACTAGGCTGTATTTTGATGCAGGAAGGTAAGGTGATCGTTTATGCCTCTCGACAGCTCAAGATTCACGAGAAGAATTATCCTACTCATGATTTGGAGCTAGCAGCTATTGTTTTTGCATTGAAGATATGGAGGCACTATCTGTATGGTGCAAAATGTTATATTTATACTGATCACAAGAGTCTGAAATATTTGCTCACTCAAAGAGAACTTAACCTCCGACAGAGATGCTGGTTGGAGTTGATAAAAGACTATGATTATTTTATTGACTACCATCCAGGAAAGGCTAACATGGTGGCTGATGCACTTAGCAGAAAATTCATGACAGGTAATGTAAATGATTTCAAATGAATTGATATACGTAAGTGATATATGTAATTGATTAATAGTGTTATTTGCAGCTCTTCGAGCTTTAAATGTTAGTTTGAGTATGGCATCAGACAGAGCTTTGATGGCAGAAATGCAATTGAAACCAGATTTCATGTACCAAGTGAAAATGGCTCAGAAAGAAGATGGTCAACTGAAAACTATTATGAGTAAAGTAAAGGATGGCAATGAAGGAGACTATTCTCTAAGTGAAGATGGAAGCCTTTATTACAAGAAAAGACTCTGTGTTCCAGACCAGAAAGAAATAAAAAAGGACATCCTTATAGAGGCACACTATAGTAATTATGCTATGCATCCTGGGGGCAACAAGATGTACCAGGATTTGAAATCTTATTACTGGTGGCCAGGAATGAAACGGGATGTGGCAGAATTTGTAAGTAAATGCTTGATATGTCAGCAAGTAAAGGCTGAGCACTAGGTCCCTTCTGGATTACTTCATCCTATTTTAATACTGGAGTGGAAATGGGACAAATTTACTATGGATTTCGTTACAGGGTTGCCTGTCACTCGAAGGAAACATGATGCTAGTTGGGTGATTATTGATCGACTCACCAAATCTGCTCATTTCTTGCCAGTCCGGATGAATTATCCTTTGACTAGATTGGCAGATATCTATATTAATGAGATAGTGAGACTTCATGGGGAACCAACATCTATCATTTCAGACAGGGATCCTAGGTTTACCTCTCATTTCTGGAAGAGTCTACAAGAAACTTTGGGCACGAGACTCCACTTCAGTACAACTTTCCATCCCCAGTCAGATGGTCAGTTAGAGAGGGTAATTCAGACTTTGAAAGATATGCTGCGATGCTGTGTACTAGAGTTTGGTAGCAGTTGGGAAAAATATCTGCCTCTTACAGAATTTGCCTACAATAACAGCTATCAATCCAGTATAAAGATGGCTCCTTTTGAAGCTTTATATGGACGAAAATGCAAGACTCCTCTTTGTTGGACTGAGTTAAATGAAAAGAAATTGATTGGGTCTGATTTGATTCGTGATTTAGAAGAAAAAGTATGAATTATCAAAGACAGATTGAAAGAAGCCATGGACTGATAGAAATCCTATGCAGATCTGAAGAGGAAAGACATTGAGTTTCAGGTCGGAGACAAAGTTTTTCTGAAAGTATCTCCATGGAAGAAAATTTTGAGGTTTGGAAAAAAGGGAAAACTAAGTCCGAGGTTTATTGGCCCCTATGTGATACTTCAGCGAGTAGGTCCAGCAGTTTATAGATTAAAGCTACCTTCAGAGTTAGAGAAGATCCACGATATGTTCCATGTGTCAATGCTCACAAGGTACAGATCTGACCCTAGCCATGTCATTACACCAGCAGATATTCAAGTACAGCCTGATATGACTTATGAAGAAAGGCAGGTGAAGATCCTGACTAGAGAAATTAAACAGCTAAGAAACAAGTAGGTCCCATTAGTGAAGGTCTTATGGCACAATCACAATGTGGAGGAAGCTACTTGGGAACCAGAAGCGACCATGAGACAGCAATATCCTTTACTTTTTGAATCAGATAAATTTCGAGGATAAAATTTATTTTTAGTAGGGGATAATTGTAATGGCCTCAACGTCGGACTGATCATGAATAGTACTTTTCGATAGTAAATAGTGTCTTCGGGCTAAAAATGACACCCGAAAGTAAAAAATATTTTATTGAACTATTAAAAATTACAAGTCATGGGTAGTCCGGGGTTGAAATTTGAAGTGAATTTGAGGTCAAATAGGCCTCCGAAAGCCAAAAGAACGAAAACCAAGAAATTAGGGTTTAGGTTTTTAATTGAATTTTTAGTCGTTTTGGTTATTAAAAATATCAAATAAAGTCTAAAAATTATCAAAAATTATATATGTACCTAAAATAATATGTAAAATATTTTGGTAGTAAAAAGTAAATTTTTCGGTAACATCGATATTTTTGAATCGGATCGATAAAATTGAATCAGACCCGAAACGAACTCCGATTGGGATAAAATTTTAGGTATATCCTATTTTTGATGTTATATGAATAATGGAATCAAATTTGAAGAGAATTGAATCTGGGAAGTGGGAGAAATTAATTAAGGCTAATTATCGGGTAATTATCGGGCTTAAACAATTAAATTGTTCAAGCCCATTTAAAGCCCAGCTCATAGCCCATTTATAAGCCATATATAAGCTGCCTTTCTCCAGAAATCTCCAGCAGCAACTCATTCCTTCTTCATCTCTTTTGGGGTGGCCAAAACACACTCCCATCAATTTCCTCTCTTTTTCTTTCAAATTCTCACCAAATCAAAGCCTACTAAAGTGATTTTAGCCTCTCTAGAGAACCCTAGCAAGCTCTACTCTTTGATTCAAGGAAAGAAATCAAGAGAAATTAAGGGTTAAAGTTTAGGTGTCAAAGTTAGGTATGTGAAATTATTGATTTTAATTTGGTTTTTAGGTGCCTACTACTAGTTTTGGGTGCCTAGAGTTCATTTTTTCTGTTAATTTTAGCATTTGAGGCCAAAATAATTGAGTTATCTTTGATGGGAATTTCGATTTGTGAAGGAATCCAAGAAGAGGAGCAAATTTCTCAAGCTAAAGGAAAAGGAAAGGAAGTCTAGGCAAGGCTAATCCATAGTAAAAGGTTTGTGACTAATTAATCCTTTTATTTCCCTAAGAATTAAGTGAATTTCCTTTAGGTTTCTTAAGGAAAATCTTATATAGTAAAGCAAAATTGAAAATAATTCTATATTTATGTATTAGGGACTTAAATATGTGTATTAGAATCTTTGAATGAATTTAAAGTAATTTATATGGTATAGTTGTTGTAGAAACCTAATGGTAATTCAAGAGAAAACAATGTGATTTTAAGTGATTTTAAGCTTTCTAATGTTAATATTAATGAAATTTGATATTCATGAATTTTTATAGAATTTATGAGAATTAAATGAATATTTTCGGAACAAATTTTAGTTAGGTATTAGTTGAAAAATGTGAAATTATGTTGAATTGTTGCATAATCTATATATGAAATGGTGAATTATTGTGAAATGACTTACAGGCTGTGTGAAGAATACTGATTATGAGTGTAATGCACTGATATTGTATTAACAAGAAATGAGAAGTAATGAAAATAATGAATAATTGAATAATAAAATGAAAAGTAAGGAATTATATGTGTTCTTAGAAAGAGTTAGGCAGTAAAACCTAGTTCAGAATATAATTGGCTGGCCATAGGGATACCTGTACCGTGGTGCAAGTCATGGCGACTTGCTTTGCTATGGTTGGATCGCTGATCTCCACAGTATATCTATCATACGTACTGTTATATGTTAATATATTTTATGAAAGATGATTTTTGGAGGTCATTTCTCATTTTGTTGTGGTCCTGTAGGGTCCACGTCCCGCATATCCGGTCTGAGAGTTTTTTGCCGGGTCAGTACTAGGGGCATAATGATAAGAAAGGTTAAAAGTGTGAAAAGAAAGTTAAAATGAAAAGGGACTAAAATGAAAAAGTTAAAAAGTTTAGGGGTAAAACGGTAATTTTCTTAAAAGATGAAGTTAATAAGTAAAAGTGGAAAGAAAATAAGTAATGAGGGTAAAATGATAATTTGGTCAACTAATTGTGTAAAAAGTCAATCTTATAAAGTTAAAGGACTAAAATATAATTTGATAAGGTAAAAGTTAAAACGAGGATTAATCGGTAATTTATAAGCAATTAATAAATAAAATTGAGAAAATAATAAAAGAAAGGGCATTTTAGTAATAAAAATAATAATATTAATGGGTACTTTTGAAATAAATGAAAAGTTTAAGGACTGAACTGAAAAGTTAAGTAAAGTTTTAAGTTAAATTGGAAAACTTAGTTGTTAATAATATAATATGATTTTAAAGGAAGAAAAAATATTAATAATTAACTTATTTGCACTTAAATAGGAAAATATACTTGTAGGAAAATATTATGATTCTTAGTCACCACTGGGCATGTTTAATGCTCAGCACGTAGGATTTACTGCGTGCAGGTACAATTAGTCTGGAGCATGGGTACATAGAAGATGATTGAAGTTGAAGAACTAGAAAGAATATTTTGTGGCATGTATATATATGTTTACCTATTATGTTTTGTTTTATGAGAACGATATTGTATCGATAATCGTACTTTGTATTGTATATAGTAGTATGTGGCTGAAGTATTGCAGAGAATGGATGGTATGCATGTGTTGATTGCTAATATCTATAGATTGGTTATATGATTGGATATAAACTGTTATGCCTCTGAGAGGCTGTGTAATTGTCTGAATTTTTAGGGGGCTAGTTAAGAATATAGCCGTTATATAGCCAAAATTTTATATAAAGCATAGAAATTTCTGAACAGTTATAGGCTAATGATTAATGAAAGTTATATGCATGAAGGTTGTTAAGTTAAAGGAATTAAGTGTTGAAAAAAAATTTCCAACCAATCACTTGTCTGATAAGACTATTATAGTAAGGGTGTTACATTTAATTAAAGAAAATTTCATAATTCTAACCAGCCTCTTTATTCTAGTGTCTAAAGTTTGCTTAAATACTCTAAAAAAAGAAATTTTGGTGCTTTGTAACTTCCTATTCTAGAAGAAAGAAGAATTTTATCATAAAAAGGAGTCTTCCCCTCAGGAGAGGGCTTTTTCCCTTGGTAGTGTTTTGGGCATTTGGGAGTGTACTTTGCTTCTGTACTCCATGTGAAACTTGACTTTAAAATTACATAATTGCTCCGATTTTCTTCCTTTCTTCAATTAACTTCCTCTTTTCTTTAATTTAGCCCCTAAAAACACCAAATTACAATTAAGTCCACATAAATCACAATTAATAAAATTAAACACAAAATTAACCAAATTAACACTAAATCAATAATTAACTCACCTAAAAACACATTAATAACATAACTATAATTCACAACTATCATATCACGAGTTGTTTATCGGTGTAGGTTCTACAGTAAGACTTTTGCACATGAATGTATCTTTACATCAGGAAAGGCCAACACAAGTCTGTAAAAGAATTTGATGTAAGAAGTCCGTATTTTAAAATATTTTGTATAACTTTGTGTTAAGTGTAATATGTATGTGATGATGTATCTAATTTGGAAGGTTGAGTTATTTTAGGCTCACTTTTGTAATTAAACATAAAATGTATGTATGTATACAGTAATGGTAACATATAAAGACAACTGGAATATAGGTATATGATAATAAGTATAGTAAGTAGAAAATAAAAGTAAACTGGCATAATGTTTTATGTATGATGATAAGTTTATATAGTAAGTAATATGAATGCTAAGGTATATAGAGGTGGAACATATAAATAGCTAATTTATACGGTCTATTATATATATATGGATGTATGTAAATGAGTTATGTAATGTGCATATCAATGTCTAATGAGAAAGCATATGAATAATCAGAGTATTAACATGAGAATATAATGAAGCATGCTTAATGAGTTTTGGTAAAAAGAATATAGCTAGGTTATAAGATGAGGGTGTTACACTGACTCAAAAAAGCAAGGGACTTGGTTTTTTTTGAAGTGTCCTTTGATGTTTAAAATTTAGTTCTTGATTGGCTTTGTTAACACTAACTCAAAAAAGGAAAGGATTTGGTTCTTTTGAAGTGTCCTTTGATGGTTAAAATTTAGTTCTTGATTGGCTTTGTCAAGACTAACTCAAAAAAGGAATGAACTTTTAGATTGAATGGTGTGGTAATTTTAAGAAGGAGAGAATGGTCAAGAATTAAAGTTTTTGTAGGCTTCACTTGAAGATAACAGGATAAGGCGATAGCTTCGAATTCGGCTTACAATCTTTCTTTGTGTGTCCTAGCAATTAATTCTTAGTGCTAGCTTGGGTATAGGCAAAGACTTTTTTTTTTATCTCTCAAATTTAGCTTACTTCAAAAGTCGTAATGGATGCAATTAAGATGTCTTTTTTTTTTTCTTGAGGTTAAATGAAACAAGGTTTATTAAATTAATATCTTAGAAATGAGCTATGATTATTGCCATGTATGATGCAAATAAATAAGATATTGCAAGCATATGAAAAGTTCAAATTATTAACAAAATCAAAGGTAAAGAAATTGTTCAAGGACTTTTATTACATAATAGAAAAAACCTAAGTCCCATGATGCCCCCATGGTTGATCAAGTGGCATTGTGGCCTCCTCATCTCTCTTCGGGGTCTGAGATCCGTTTGTTGTCAATAAGGTATAGGATCTGATACCTTAGAATTTGGCAATCATTAGTCAAATGGCCCATGCATTGGTGGAAAGCGTAGAACTGATTCGACTTATGACTTGGCAACCCAAGATGTCTGTGCAATTTACATGGAAAAGGTCGTAGCTTTCCTTCTTTAACTAACAACTTAAAAACCCAAGACAAGGGCTTTCCCAAATTGGAATACTGCCTCTAATGAGCTACTACATCGGCTGACACTTCCTTTATGCTTCGAGTGCTTTTGCTATTGCTAGTACTAGCCCTAACATTGCCATAGTTCTGCTGGTTGCATTGGCCGCCTACTCTCTTTTAGCTTTAATTGCAATGTCCTTGAGGGATTCCTAGTCCTTGAGGCCCTTTAATTTTAACCCATCTCTTAGGTAAGGACTTACGTTTCTAATGAAAAGCCTAATATAATCTAGAGTGCTAGGCCTATGCTTTATCTCTATTACCCTATTTCTCCATCAAGTGAGATACTCATGGAAGGGTTCTTCAAGCTTTTGCTGAAGTAGGGCATGCTTTAAGATAGCATCGAGGCTAAAGTAGGGACGCCTAACTTAATTTTAAGGCTCTAAAATGAATGCAAAAAATACAATTTCAAAGGGATATAGGACTAATATTAAAAACTCAATTATAACAACTTAATTGAGATAATTTAGGAGCAAGGTCTCTCAGTCCCTAGCGGAGTCACCATTGTGATGTGCGTAGAATCCCTCTCGATGCGAAATTGCTCTCGAAGGCTTACTTTTGGGGTCCGAGACCAGACACGACTTATAAAACTCATAGATTGGCCATTTCACCATAGGAAAGGGATTTAGCCCAATTCTATTATTGGTAGTCAACCTACGATGGTATCTAAGCGGGCCCAAGAGGTAGGTATCATAGAGTCGCCATCCAATAGATTGGAAAATAATTCTAACCTTTATTGCCCAAATAGAGATGGTGTTTGGCATATCACTCTTACTTGTACCCTAGTTTAGGTATTTTTATAATTAATTTTTTAGTATTAATCCACCATCTTCCTTCTCACATGATGAATAAACAAATAAATAAATAAATAAACACATCGTGCATGTAGGAAAGCGGTAAATAAATAAAACAAATAAATAAAAAGGAACTACTTGAGTTATTATAAAAGCAAATTGTCCAATAATAAATAAAGTGTAATATATAAATCGAGGCATTCATTTAAGTAGGGAGCATTGGTTCCCTTATACGTATTTTTAAAAAAGGCTATTTGCTTGTTATGTGATTTTAGGTTAAAAATAAGACATTGATCCATTTTATTTGAGGAAAATTCAATTTAATTAGTAAAAATGATTTTGTGAATTTTTATGTTACGTGTTGTAGACACTGTGACCAGAGGTAGCCTAGATCAGGGCTATGCGATGATGAAGAAACAGTAAATTTCTAATAGAAAACACGAATCGTGAAGCCCCGACCTTTTTTTTTCAATATTTTCATATAAACTTTGTGGTTTTAATTTTTTTTTTTAGATTTTAACAACATAGCATCAAAAACCTTAAATTTGGCCTTCAGCCATAACAGATAGTCATCTGTCATCGAGGGACGATCATTTGTGGCCACTTCCCTTCAGGTAAGATCAAGAGCATTTTTGTAATTTTTGGAAATCATGTGAGGGACGACTGTCTGTCCATGATGGATGCCTATTTGTGGGGTTATTTCTAGGTTTCCCATATTTTTCAGTTTTGAAAATTTAAGATAAGAAGAGATTTGATTTCTTTCGAATTTAGGGGGATTTATCTTGCTTACCTGAGGAGTTAGAGTTAGAGTGAATCTCCAACTCTCCTTCAAGTATAAAAGGAAAAAATTAGGGTTTCTTTGGGGGAGACTTTGAAAAAAGAAATAGGCTTCTTGAGAGAAAAAAATCAATTTTCTTCTCTCGAGAACAAAAAGTCCAGATTTCATTCAACCAAAAAGGAAAAAAAAACTCTTTATTTCTTGAACACAAAAATCAAAGATCGAAGGGGAGACAAATGTTGTTATTATTACAGAATCAGAATATCTCCTAAGGATAATATTCTACGTTCTCTCTCTAGTGCATTCTTATAACCATATGAATATACATTCTGTTTAATGATGCTATAATCTGTGTCATTGTGTTGTTTATTTAAATATACATATTTTTGGAGATGCCATGATGATCCAAATTTGTTAATGTGCTAGGATAGTATATTAATGAATTTATTTATTATTATTATAAGTGTGTGCGCGAGCATGCGTGCGTGTGTGTGTGTGTGTGTGTGTATTGCCAATAGGTGAATAATATGGCAAGAAAATTTAGAAAAGAAGGTTGTAAGGAATACTAAAAGTTGTGCATTATCTATGGGGATACAACTGCTACCAGAGCTCATTCTCATCCTTCCACTAAAAGCCCTTCTATTAGTGAAGATGAAAATAATAATAAAGAATTTGATAGTTCTGATAAAGAGGGTTAAAGAAAATAAGTGATGAAGGATTTAATAGTAGAAGAAAAAAAAGAGAATTATTTCAAAATGAAATTGCTCAAGCATTGATTACCATTGGAGAAAGTTCAAATAAAAAAATAGAATTTTTTGAGAAGAAAATGAGCTCAAGAACAACATTCACCTCAGTTGGTAATTCGGAGGACAATTTTGAAACACAATCGAGCCATGATAAGGAATCAATTTTTAAATTTCTTGAACCACTGCAAAACCTTGACGGAATAAATGGATTTTTTTTTTGCAAAAACTGCTAAATTTATCCATGATGATTCATTATGGAGAGAGATGTCTTTGGCCATATCTGAAGAAAGAAAGATTGGATTTTGAATATCCAAATTTGATTTTTTATTATTACTTTTTTGCATTTATTTAGTTTGTTATCTATTGACCTATACAAACATTTTATTTGATGTTGGATTTTTTTAATTGACATTGAAGATTTGGTTATTATTAGAAATTGGTTGGAATATATTTCTTTTATTTTATTATATATAAATATTATTTTTAGTGATTTTTTAGGTTAATTGCTTTTTATTTTTACAGGGATATGGATTTAGATATTTTTTTCGATTCTGATGAGGAAATCGAACAACTATTGATGATTTATGTAAACCATAAGTACAATTTTATGTGCAATGATAAAACTAGACCCCAAAAAATTTCAGACTTAACAAGCCATGAATGGATTATTGAGGTATTAAATGGTCATCTAATGACACAAATGACAATTTTTCTTCTCATCATTTGTCAAAATGACCAACAAAGAGTTGTAGCATATCGTTTTTAACATTCAACAGACACGATTTTTAAATATTTTTGGAACGTTCTATATGCATTTTGTTTAATAGCTAACAAACACGATTTCCAAATATTTTCGGAATGTTCTATATGTTATTTGTTCAATAGCTAAACATGTGATTGTCCCTTCATCGTTTGATGAAACATCTTCAGAGATAAAAAATAATTCAAAGTACTATTCATTTTTCAAGGTAACAAAAAATTTTAATTTTTTTTAATATTTCTTATTAATTGTTATTTTTATAACAAAATTGTATTGGAGTTATAGATGACATGCACATTTCTGCACGAATTTCATTCAATCAACAAATTCCATATTGTGAAAAGAAAACAGTTCATACACAGAATATCATATGTGCTTACTCATTTAATATGCAATTCACATTCGTCATGACTGACTAAGAAGGAACGGCAAATGATTCAAGAATTTTTTTAGAATGTATTTTTAATCCAGCAAATAAATTTCCTATGCCTACACGAGATAAATATTATTTGTTTGATTCAGGATATGCTAATATGCCTGAATTTTTTATTACGTACCGTGGGGAATACCACTATTTACGTGATTATAGAGAAGGATCAAATCCACAAGGTTCAGAAGAATTATTTAATTATATGTATTTTTCGTTACATAATGTCATAGAGCATTGTTTTGGAGTTTTGAAGGCACGTTTTTTCATCTTTAGAGATAAACCTTCATATGACATAAAGCGGCAAAAATATATACCTCTTGCATGTTGTGTGATTAATAATTTTATTAGAATGCAGGAAGTATAGACTCTTTATTTGAAAAATATGTAAATGAAAATATTGTGCTTGGAGATTATCAGCAAAATAATGAAGCCAATACTTTAGAGGCGCGAAAAATTGTTGATATAAATGCAAGTCAATTTCGTCAAATGAACAGTACTCGAGATAAAATAATATAGAGATTGTGGTTGAATTATAATAATTGATATTTATATTGTTAATTTTTTTTAAATAATGATTGGTTTTTCTTATTATGATAATTTTTTAATGCAATAGATTTTAAATTTTAAATTTTATTAAACATTTATTATTCAATATTAATAATCATATTATATATATGTATAATATCTATTAATGGATATTAGAATAGTTTTTGAAAGAAAAAATAGCAAAACAATTTTTGAACAGTTTTTGAAAAACAAATAACAAAAATTAAAAACAATTTCTGAATTTTAAAAAACTAGAAACCAAAAACATACATTTTTATCGAACACATCCTCATATTTTGACTCAATTTTTCATTAATTTCCTTTTTAAGTCTCTTATTTAAAATTAACTTTGCATCTTCCAAATTCTTCCTATATAATGGTTGTCTGTTTTCCAAGTATATGCTTTTTTATGATTCATGTGAAATTTCTTTTCGTCATGTCACTTTACATTTAAAAATTTCACAGCATTCAATTTGGTATATCTATATATATAACATGGTATATTCACCGGTATATTAACTGTCAAAAACGCACTTGTTATACCAATAGGTACAAAATATTATAAAACTAAAAACTTCTATCCTCCACTTTAGTATATCCATATATACATATTGGTATACTGAACTACATTGTTGCAATTTTTAATTTGAATTTGGTATAGCTTATTTCAATTTTGAAATTACTGGTTTGTAGTTTTGTATATCAACATATATAAAATATACCAAAAACAAAATAGAGGAATCAAAGATAAAAATGGAGATTAAAAAAATACAAACTTTCAACTTGTAAATCTTTTTTTTTTATCGATTAGCTACAGTAATGAGTGAAAAATATAGAAAATCGGCGTCGGCTTGGAAAGGACAAAACCTTAGGTGGAAACACAAGTAATCTGTTTGAAAAATGATTAATAACTGCAAGAGAAATGTGAAACTTTTGGAAAATAACGGTATAAAAGATAGCGAGAATTTTGGAAAATTATGTTTAATCTTGTCATTCTCTTCCTTCTTGCTAATTTTTGAAAATTGCAACTGCTCTAATTGATTCGATGAATTTATCAATCAATTCTATAAATATTAGTGGCTTGATGCATAAAATCGCAGAAAATGATCGAATTTTATTAGGCCTAGGTTAAAATTTGGAGAAGAAAAAGTTAAGGGTAGAATGTAAATTTACATTAATAAATTAAATTTTCTATTAATTTGTAATATTTGTTTTAAAATAAAAAAGTGATATTTTTAAAATTTCAGTTTTAAAAAATATATTTTTAAAGTTAAAAAGAGAAAAATGTATATTTTTTCTTTTTAAAAAATGGTATTCTATTGAATTTCCTCAAATTTCTATTAAAAAGAAAAAGAGTTAAAAAATGGGAGTTTTACAAAACTACCCAAAAAACAGCACTCATTATTAAAAATACCTCCAACTCCTTTTCCTTTTCAACATTACCTTTTTTTAAATTTCTATTTTTAAAAATACCACTTTTTGAGTCACACACGAACTCTCCTTTCTTTCTTTCTTCTTCTTTCGCCATTCCACTTCTTTCGTTCTTCTTTTGTTTTCTTTTTCTTGTATTCTTCTTCCTGCTGTTAGATGAAGATTTTGAAGCTTCATTTTTCTTAATTCCTGCTCTGCATTTTTAGTTGAATAAGATTTTGAAGGTGAGTCTCCTCCTCTACCGTTTTTCTTGAAAATTAGTTCTGTTTTTTGTTTCTCAAACGTGAAATTTTAAACATTAATCCAAAAATCAAATTTGAGTTGTATTTGAAAGTTGGATGTTGTATTTGAGGGTAATTTCTTAGGCATAACCGGTTGTTCAAATCAGTTTGTTGAATTGCTGTTATTTATTTCTTCTTATATCGTTAATTTGTTAATTTGCCGATGTAGAATTTGGTTTCTTAATTTCTGTATACAAAGTGTTTGACAAAATGCCAATATGAATTTTTTTATGAGAAAATATTCTATAAAATAATCTACTCCTAATAAATATATTGTCCATGATAAACTAATTCTACTCTTCTATGATATTTTAAACATTTTTGTTCCGTTCTCGTTCTTATTTTATAAAAATTCATAACAAAATTAATTAACTCCTTCTAATTTTATCCTCTCGTCCAACTATAGTGAGTGCTATATAAAATTGTGCATAATGAGTGAAGAAGTGCCTCCAATTCTCATATACAGTACATGTACATATATAAGTTCTTAAAGGGTGAGTTGGACGAGAATACATAATTATGCATAGTTATTTGTTTCAGTGTTAAGGTCGTTGAGAGAGAATGAATGAGTAGAATGACATAGGCCATTGGTGAATGCAAATAATTGCTCCAATAATAAGCCTCCATTTCTCATTACCCTGTCCTCTGGCTCCTTCTCTGCATCCCTGTTGTGTCTAATGCATGAAATCACTTGTAATAATAAAAAATTATTACAAACTAAACTGGTTCTTAGCATTAAAAAACAGCTTCATAAATATTTCCATATATATGCTTGTCTTAATTTCGGCACCTTCATAAATATTTACTAACTGATCCATTAACAGGAATTGCAAACTAGACTTATATGAACTAAGCTAAATGGAATAAAACCTCTTATTTTGCTTTTGAAACTTGATGATTTGTTGCATGTTTTTTCCAAAATGATCGAACTTTGTTTTATAACCTCATTGCCAAAGCTCCAGTACCTGAATTATAATGTTGTCTTTATTTCTTAGCCATGAAATTTCTTAACTACTTGTAAGGCATTCGTACAGTATCACAAAATGTCTTTATTGATATTGTATTTTGACACTTTTTTAATGCAGATATGGATAATATTCCTGTTTTGATTAAGTATAAAGGAAAATGGACAAGTGACAACAAATTCGAAGGATTTGAAGTAAAGGAGTACTAATACCAAATGATTGTAGCTATGAAACTTTTGTTGGGATAGTATCAGATCAATTAAAAATCACTACAGAAATAGTTCATATCAATATAAAGTATTTTGTCAAAGATTTTCCATTAGAAGTAGAAGATGATAATAGCATGAAATTTTACTTGGAATTGAAGAAGATGGACATGGATCTCACAGCGTATCCTTTAGATCTTACAGAGATTGAGAAAGGTTAGAAACAACCAATTTTTATTACATTTATAACTTACACATTTTGGTATATGGCTGGTATACCAGGTATACTGACCAATATACAAAAAACCTTAACAATTATGCAAAATTCCATGTGTACGTGGCCTCCCTGGGGGTACACTATCAAGAATTGGGAAGGAAAGTGCGCCTTTGAAATCTCTAGTCGAAAAAGAGAAAAAGGGGAAACAAAAGTAAGAAAAAAGCAACCTGGCCTTCAAATTTACCGAGTTCCAAAATAAATGGAACATCCTGCTAATATCAATGTTCAAGAAAGATTCTCAACCAGGAGGTTGTATCTAATGATAGTTTATATATCATCACTCTTGTATTTTTCTATTCAAGAATTAGGACTAATAATTTTTAGTTTTCAAACACAAAAGTAGTTTTGGTAACTTTCTTCTTTATATGATGAATCGTTCCTAGTTCGCTGAAATCATGAAACGAGTGTCATAAGGCTACCAATGTATTGTGGTATACCTTAGAATGCAGACTGCCAATCTCAATTCTAGATTTTGGTATACCACTGGTATACTAGGTATACCGCTAGTATACCAAAATCCAGATTGCCAATCTCAATTCTGGATATTGGTATACCGCTGGTATACCAAAATCCAGATTGCCAATCTCAATTCTGGATTTTGGTATACCACTGGTATACCAGGTATACCAGCGGTATACCAATATTCAGAATTGAGATTTTGGTATACCAAAATCCAGATTGCCAATCTCAATTCTGGATTTTGGTATACCGCTGGTATACCTGGTATACCAAAATCCAGATTGTCAATCTCAATTCTGGATTTTGGTATACCGCTGGTATACCAAAATCTAGATCGTCAATCTCAAATTCTGGACTCCAATATTTTTTTATTTGTAACATGCCGTTTCTTTTCTTCCTTATAAAAAAAATATATGGATAAAATTTCGTAAAAAAAATTATGGCATTCTTTAAATCTAAAATTAAAAAAAAACGATAAATCGAGTAATTTCCTTTATATTTTTTATAGCATAATAGAAAATGTAACCATTTTTTTAAACCAAAATTAAAAATAAAAGGAAATTCATATAAATTCTTTTTTTTTTCAATGTATGTTTTAATCAGTATTTTATCTCTTTAAATAACTTAAATGAGTGGTATTAGCCAAATTTACTATTTTCGTACCCTTCAATTAAATTTGAATTCACTTTCATGCGATCTATGTATACTGCACTTTTTAATGATCCAATTATAACTTGAAAAATTATACTAACAATGAACCAACAAAGTTAAAGGAATTGAGATTCCATTGTGAACCTAAGCACCATTCCCTTTAGTCTGTTTCTAGGAAGCTAAAACGGCAAATATAATATAATCTAGTACGTAAATCATTGCCCAGCTTATAAATTGATAAAAGGCAATCCAAAAGGGTAGAAGATTATTGGCCTCATACTTGCTACCTATATGTATATATTAATTAATAAGTATAAAGAAAGTACATGTGTCGGGCTGTTGTTGAAGATTTTTTAAATTAATTACAGCTATTTTTTGAGAGAATAATAACAACTACTTTTTTGCTGCATCTTTCTAAAATGGAATATATTTTTCTTTTTATAGAATAGGCATATAGTAGAATTATAATTGTTAAAAGGACTGAACTCAAAAGTGATATATACGTGTTGGCTATCTAATAAAATCTTTAGTAATTAGATTTGCTTTTTAATTGCCCATCAGATATTCTCGAGATCTATACCAGTCTGTGTCGTTGACCATCTTAAACCCTGGAATGCAAGAACATCTTCGACCAGACTCTACATCATAAGTGCAAACACTGTTGGGTCCACAAATTTCATGAACAGTGCAGGGCTGAGAAGTGAGTTACCATGAAACAACCCAAGATTCCTTTCCTTCTTCACGATTGTACAACCGAAGATTACCATCAAAATCAGCCTTCAATCTTCTTTGCAAACTCTGTCCATAATCAACAGCGAAAAACTGAAATTATCAGTAGATAAAAAATTATCCAAGGAATCAAGCACCACAATTTGCTACTGTTGTAAGTAGACCTTTGCTCTTCCCAGGGTAAAGACCTAGGGTCCGGCCAGAAAACACTTGAGATCTCAGGACCATCGTAGAGAAGATGGAGAACTGAAGAAAAGCTCTGTTAACAGAGCTTGAAAGAAGAAAGAAATATTTCAAGTATATCGTCTTCTTATTGAGTGAATATAAGATTGTATTTATACAAGAATAAAACAAATAACCGCCTCTCTAACAGAAAAGACACGTAAGCAACACAAGAAACACGTGAAGTGAATACAAGAAGAAGCGCTGGAAAAACAGGGATGAACAGAGTACATAAAACTAACTGAAAAACTAAGTAATTAATAAACCAGCTAATATAATCTACAAGAACATTGTCGTTGTCTAAATAGAACTTTTAAAACCTTGTCAAAAAGTTACTTCAACTTCTGGAAGAAACAAGCTGCGTGTCCCTATTGAAAAGTTGTAGAGGAAGCAAGGTTGGGTGAATCAAAACTTTGCCACAAAATGCCTTGAGTAGTGTTATGCAAAACAAGATTGCTGCTGTCTTTTAGGTCCAATTGAGATAAAGACGACACAGTATCGGTAGCCCAAACTGGTGGCTGACCACCTGCATCGGTGATGATAAGGTTACCAGTTCTGAGAAGGGAGAGTTTTGAGCGTCTTCCATTTGGTGACGCATGAAGGATCATTGTACCATATGGCAAACCAATAAGCATTATTTTTCCCAGCAAAGTAAAAGCCAGCGGCGACTTTTTCGTTCGGTGAAATCAAAACATGGTCTGGATTTTCCACAGAAAGTTTTACCTGTATCATGCTTCACGGCTGATTCAGTAGAATCGGTGAAAAAAGCTGAGTCGAAAAGATGTCGTTTTAGAAGAGTAAGATGAAGATATCAACCATCGTTGAGAAAAAGACACTGGAAAAGCCAAAAGGGAAGAGCGTGAGAAGATGAAACGGTTGGTAAAAGGAAAATCAAAGTTCTGTACAGGGATTAAAAGAAAAAACAAAAAGCGGTATTTTTAAAAACAGAAAATTTAAAAAAGGGTAAGTTTAAATATTTTAAAAGATGGTTGTATTTTTAAAAATTATAGTTAAAAAAGTGGTAATCTGTGTAATTTTCTCTTAAAAAAAAAAGTAATTGGGCTATTGCTTAGCCCAATGGGCGGAAACTCTATATTGCGGCCCGTTTTGACAGCCTAATATATGCAAATGCAATACGTGCCTAGCCAATAGCCACCACACCAGATTTCCCGAAACGCATGAAAATTCTCTCTTTCTCTATAGCCTCCGTACTGTGGAATTAGGGTTTCAATTATCTCTATGTTTCCTCCAAATTCTCGCCATATCAGACCAGGATTCCTATAATCAATCTATTTTCCGTAATCAGCTGTCTCTATAAGCATATTATCGTCGAGATTAGGCTTCAAAAATAAGAAATTATGTTCATAATCTCTTCATCAGCAGTCCTCGTTTGCGTTGCCGTCTGCCAAAATCTTCGTGTTTTTGGACCCGGTTTGAATCCTTTTGCTCCATATTGCGTTGCCAATCACTCCCTCTCTTCTCGTTAATTTCTTAGGCAAAACATGTAAATTAGTGGTTTTTGTTTCATCGAATTCCTTTTCTCCTCCTCCTCAATCTATTAAGGATTTGGTTTTTGGGTTTTTTTCTCAAAGACTGTGTTTGGTGGTGATATATTTTTAATCTATCGTCGATTGATAAATTTGGAAGGAAGAAAAAATTATGATCGAAGAACGGTCTGATTCCATTTCGCTTTTTTTGAGGCGTAGTCTGTCAAAAAAATGAAGCTTTAGGTCAAGGGTCGATAGAGATGACCGCGGTTGGACTTTGCTTCATATCGGTGCTAGAAAAGGCGATCTCAAAGAGGTACGTGTATTTTGTTGCTTCACTTTTTTCTTCATTTTTGCCCCGTTTTATTTAGATTTTATATGAAACACGATATTGCTGTGAGAGGATATTGATTCGCCTTATAGTTTGTTTGGATGAATATTATAATATGTATTTTACATATGGTTTGTGTGTCCATTCGAAAATTGATAAAATGATGAATATTTTTTTTTTCAAAATCTAAATGCGAATAAGTTTGTCATGTATAAGAAACTACTATATTGTTTATTTCTTTCAGATTAGAATAAACTCACTTGCTGGGGCCACTTTGTATATGAATCTATTTATTATCACATAATTTTGGTTATTTGAAATAAGTCGACAACCCTATTTCTCTGTTCCAGTTATGGTCTTTCTTTTGGTGCAAGTTTTCATCTCTGTATGGCTTCCTACTACTGTTGGTGGCTTGAATGTTTTGTTTGTTTGATATGGAGGGAACAAATTCTTATTTGCTTTTTTATGCGAAGCAACAAGGGGATTAAGGATCATGTCATTCTTTCCACTTTTTTTGCATTTTAGTTTGGTGCTTTAATGTTCATGCTGTTGATGTTGTGTGTCTGTTTAGTAAATTTGTTATTACAAAGGAAAATAAACTCCTTATTTAAATCAGGTTTGTTTATCATGTTAATCAGTAGTATTCGTTTTTCTTCATTTGTTATCTTGCTTCTGCTTTAGGATTTCATTTAAAGAAGTTTCTGATCAATATTAAGCTTCTATGTCATTGAATGCATCAAGATTTCTTGGGCATTTTTGCATTAAATTAACCTTCTGGGTAAGCATGTTCCTTGATACAATTTTTAGCTATTTGTTTCTTTTTAACTTTTTATAGATGTATTTGGATGAAGGGTAAATACTTTATTGTGAACTTTTAATTATGCTTGTTGTGTTCTAAAGTAGGTGGAATGGAGGGGAAAAGGTTTTATATTATGCAATCAATCCATAATGATGTTGGAGCTTTGTTGGCTTCATTTTATTTCATTTGCTGCATACTTTAATTTGTTATTCTTTATGAGTTAAGCTGTTCTTGTTTGATGGATATCCCTATTTTCATGACCATAGAACATACTGACAGTATGATGTGAGGGAAAACATTGTTCATCCTAGGTCAAAGTAATTTAAGGTTTGTTTTACAGGTGAAGCGATTACTTGATCAAGGAATGGATGTTAATGTGCCTGCATGGGGTCCCAAATCAAAAGGAGTCACTCCCCTCCACCTTGCAGCTGAGGGAGGACACATTGAGGTTATGGACATATTGCTTGAGTGCAGTGCCAACATAGACGCTAGAACTTGGGGTGCTTGTGGCTGTAAGTATCTTCAATTCATGTGAATAAATTATTTTCAGCATCTGGATCCCTTGTCTCCCTTCCACTCTGCTTATCCCTCCATATCTCCCTGGTACCGTATGTTGTCTTTACATTTGCTGATATAGCATTCTTTTTCCTTTTCCCAGGGACCCCACTGCACAGCGCAGCAAAAGAAAGGAAGAAAGAAGCAGTTAAATTC
Source organism: Excoecaria agallocha (assembly GCA_037975025.1). Lineage (NCBI taxonomy): Eukaryota > Viridiplantae > Streptophyta > Magnoliopsida > Malpighiales > Euphorbiaceae > Excoecaria > Excoecaria agallocha. The sequence continues at coordinate 52,948,703 of CM075812.1, forward strand.
CTCATTGAGAATGGAGCAATCTTGCCAGATGACATGAATGATATCAGATTTAATCCGCCTCTCCATTACTGCTCTGGTTTGGAATGGGCATATGAGGAGATGCTGCGCTGGCAAAGAGACAACAACTTGTCTGCAGTCGAGTCATCCTACAGCTCTGAAAGCTAAACATTCTCTTCTTCAATGGAAGCCATGCTGCTTGCTGTAAAATACTAAATGTGTTGTGTTCTGTCTGCATTGTTTTTGAGCCTTGAATTCTCAAGTAAGATAAAATTCTATGATCTGTGTTCCCAAATATGTGTTGAGTACTCTGGTTTTGATGTTGTGTTAAATATAAATACTGCTGGGTGTTTTATGGTATAAGATAAAATTTATGATTTGTGTTCATAAATATGTGTTGGACATGTGTTGAGTACTCCGATGTTGATGGTGAGTTAAATATAAATACTGCTGGGTATTTTATGGTATAAGTTTTCCGGTTGAGGGTTATGCTGTTTTTATTTTTTCTATGCCGCTATAGTCATTCTATTCTACCTAAGAATTCTTTTTCTCTTGTAGGAAGTTCTTTACCTTATGATTGGTATAAAGGGGGGTATAGATGATAATGATGGATGATGGCTCCTTCCTAAGGATATCGACATTGCTTATGAATTTGGAATTTGTTAGATATAATCCAAAGGCTCAATTCTAATTTTGATCAAATAAAACAATCTTGTTTTGAAAGTATATCTAAAAGAAATTGAAGTTAGAGAAGATCTGAATGTTATCTTGCTCATTTCACCCTCTTATTTACCATTAATATTCCATTGTCCCATCTTGAAAGCAATGAATCTTATGAAGTCCATACATGTATAGTTAAACAAACATGCAAATTTCTACTTAATGGGTAAGCCTACTATTAACAAAAGTTCTCTCTCTTTAGCTAATGCCAATAATTCGTCAAGTGAAGAAAAGCTTATTTAGCTTTTTCTTGCTGATTATAATAGCAACGATCAACATGAAACGTATATATATAGCTTATAAAACTAAAGTAATAGCGAGAAGTGGAGAATAGAAGCCAGACCAGTGCTTTGAATCTTTATGTCCTAAATATCCTTAATTTAGGAAGCTTCTCTATTACTATTATCTCGCCAACTCTGGCCCCACGCTTTTGCCAGCGCAAGTGCGCTCGCTCTGTCAAAATTACGCGATGCGGATTCGGCTCTCGTCTTCATAATAATGAGAGATTTGTATTAAGAGCAATCGCCTGCATGAACAATCTTTTGCCTTGGCTATATAAAAGATGTAAAGAAACTAAAAATGGAAGCTTCTTTTACCTTTTTCTTGTTGATAATAACACTTGGTATTCATCAACCATACACCTGAAATGTAGATCCTTCTGCTCATGACAAACTAATTGACCATCATCTATTTCTTTATTGCAAATAGTACGAGTGCTTCCATACTTACATGTTGGCCTCCTTTGTTCGTCATAATGGTGTTTGGTAAGATGCAATTGAGACTAGCATTAAAGTTGGGGTCATAGCATTCATAACTAATGGAATTACCCAATTTGTTACATATGCAACATGGATTCATATAACTGTACGTTAATGGCATCATCTAAAAATTGAGTGGATGTTTTATATTTTTAGGGATAAACAAGTATTGTTGGGACAAACCCATGGTTTAGATTGGCTTGAAAGAGGCAACCATAACAATGATATGAGGTATCTTTACAATTGTTGCATTCGAAGATGTTTGATTGGAAATCATATTGATCGAATTTCAGATCTTAAAAAATGAAGAGCAAATTTGGGAGGATATAACTTGCACATTTGATGCAGCCTCAGCACATGATTTGTGGAAGGTGAATTCATCTCACACTGCACAATGATAGGAGGGGCGAAGAACAGGTCTTGAGCATTTTTGGCATTCAAGATTATCTTTTCTTGAATTGTCTAATAAATTTAAAGCATTCAAGTGGTCATTTTTTGAAAGCATTCTGCAGCTCTGTATCTTTCTCATAGCCTTAGCATTGCTTACCTCTTTCTCCTTTTGAGAAAGCAAAACGGAGATTTTTAAGGCAACTTTCTTCACATCAAATGATACATCTTCGTTTATGTTGAGTTTCAAGACTTGTCCACTCCCATAACCATAACCATAACCTCATCACTTGCTCTGGATTGGATGATGATGATGATTAGAGGAGCATTCTTGGCACTTGCCAGCTTCATCAATTGATGGACATGAGCACCAACATGAATAGAAGAAAAATTGATAACAACTTCGAGTTTCAAACTGAGTTTGGTTAAAGCAATTTCACAAACAATATCAAATGCAAAATTTTGTGAAATTTAAGTTTAGACGGGCTTTAAAAAGAGATTTGGGTATTATCATTTTGCTCAATTAGTGGACATTTTAAGAATGTTGCTAATTCTCTTCTCATATATATATATATTTTTTTTATTTCGATTCATCCAGAAATGCTACAATGAATGGAGACTGCATCATTTTCATTTCTTCACAAAGCTCCATTTTTCATTTTTTTTTATTTTTTTTAACTCAAAAATCACAAAAGCAAGAGGCTGAAATACAAGGATAAGGATGAATTTAATGCTAAGCCAACAGATTCCCCATTCGCCGAAATTAACATCCATTATTTTCATTGAAAATAGGAACAGAACAATCAACTGATAAAATTGGATCTAACCAAGTAGGAGAGCTAGACCAGACATGATAATTAATATTCTTTTTATTATAAAGGTGGAATTAAGCTATTAAATATCTAATAGATAGATAACTATTTAAAGCAAGAAAAGTCCCAATTTCTCTCCATTTAAATAAACAATTAAGTGATTACCTCCTGTATGTACTCCTACAGTATTCTAATGACTATAGTACACATTACCCATAGAAAATTCTCATACGCTCTTAAACTGAACACTGTGCAAGGATTAACAAAATAAGATATAAGTACCAAACTGCAGTTCTGCAAAATGAAAATAAAACAAAAATTAGCATCCAATATTTAGAAAAGGGAAAAAAAGAATGCTATAAACCTTCATTGACAAAAATTAAGGCCACTTTCTCAAGCTAAATGTCACAAGGCCTCAAAGCAAAAGAAGAAATTGTACATTAATTGTAAGTATCAAAAACCTAAGATTGCCACTATGCCGCGAGCATCACAACAGACACCCGCTGCTTCTCTTTAAATAGAGACGGTGAATTTACAAATAGTACACAATTAATTTACACCTCTATTGCCATCATAAGGGACATATGGTGGCTTCACATATAAATATAACAAAAATAAAATAATGAAAGAAAGAACAATACAACAATTAAAAAAAAAAACTCGTTTTGAGATGCTGAAATATCAACTGGTATCTTATGCTACAGTGGGCAATGAAAAAGGCTTATCAGCTTCACTGTTGGAAGTATTTGACTTAATAAATGATCGAGCAGTTTCTAGCATCAATTCCACTTCCTTCTTGTACTGCACAACACAGTCATGGACATTTTAGTTCAATTCGGACGTTTAAGTTTGATCAATACCATACTAATTCTTAATTGTTTGATCGACAACGACTCAAAAGCATAGAATAGAAGAAGGTTCATTATAGATAAACCAACCTCGGCAATTGCTCCTGCCTTGATTTTAGATTGCATCACACACCATTTCTTAAAATGTGCACCTGCAAAAGTTGTAAACTTAAATTTCCCACAATCTATTAAAATGATATATTCCAACTAAAGAAATATAAGGTGGGTAAGTTGGTTTATAACAAGAATAGCATCTGAAACACTCAAAAAGTAAATTGCATAAGAATTGAAACAGTCTTCTGTACTAGCATAATTAACAGAAAAACCAAATGCATGCTATATGTGGGCAAGACAAGGAGATGAAGGGGGAGATTTTAACTTACCCACTTTTATATCTATTCTAGACGAATTTTCACCACTATTTTCCACTCTCCAGCGACAGTGAATCTAATGAAGCAGTAGCAACACAATTTCATTAGCAGTGTGAAATGTATATAGTTCATAAAACTAATGTTGCCTGAAACACACATATAGTTAAGTAATAATATAATATCTGATTCTCTTGTCCATTTTACATCAAGAAATAGAGTGGACATAATAGTCCTATCTTGTCATATGCAGTCCAGTGGAGTCTTGTTCCATGTTATGCACCATGCACACCTAATACTTGTAACAAATGGGACAGAGCTAAGGGGTCCCAAAACTTTTACTCCCCCCTTGAGACCTTTCTCATATTTATGTTTTGATCCCTATAATTCTACTTAAATATCAGTCATATCTTATTTAATATTTGACTTTTACCCTCAAATTATTTTATATATTTTGTTGCCACCCTAATTATTTTTAATCAATATTCCATATATATCCTTCTCAACATTCAGTGTTGCCCCCTTAATGTAAAGTTCTAGTCCCCCAGTTGACAACAAATGAAAACAGAACAAAGGTTGAGATTATGCTTTATACCTCAAGCTCAGTCCATTGGGTAAACCATTTTTTCAAATGTAAGTTGAGCTAAATTCAAAGTAAGATGTCTAGATGGAACATACCTCAAAATAAGAGCCAAAGGGAACATCATGAGCCTGTTGAACTGTTTCAAACACCTAAAAAGTTAATGAAAAGGAAAATCGAGATTATCATCACAATCGGGGATGTTTATGAGAGCACACCAACAAAAAAGGGGTCGTTGGTGATACTAATTGTGATTAGAGTGAAAAAGAAATTTAAGATAGAGAATGAGACAAGAGGTCACACCAGTATTTGCTTATCTGCAGATAAAACATTATGCTGATATTCTGTCATAGCGGTGTCTGGTGGGCACATGGGACTATGACATAGAGATCTGAATGTTATCTCTCTCACTTGACCGTCATATTCATCAGCAGCATGCCATTGTCCCATCTGGAAATATAAGCAAATAGCAAGTAACCCCATGGATTTTGAGCACATTAATATGTAACTACTACAGCAAAAAATAAATTCTGGACAAAATACACTAACAAAGAAAATTGATAGCCAAAACAAACTCATTTCAGATATTCAATGGCCCAATGACAACATTTAACTTCTTTTTACACCTCAAGATGCATGAACCACCATGCATGGCATAAACACATTTTGATTTAGTTCTAAAATTAAAGCGAAGACATTAGCAATTTCATAACAACCTTTACAGTAAATCTACAACTAACAGCTTCACTTTGTCTTATCCTGTTTAACAATTTCTGGTCTTTTGCTTTAATTAAGTGTCTTTGAGATTCAATAATAAGATCTGAGGCTTAATTTTGACAATAATCTATATTGTGACCACAATTTAAAAGTTGGAGAGAAAATCCACTCCCTTTCAAAATTGCAACATCACCGCACAGTTCTCTCTGAGAAGTGGAGGAAACAAAGAGAGAGAAGTCATAGAGAAATACATCCTGTAGTTTGTTTAATAACAACTAAGATCTAATTATAATATTTGCTAGACAAGTCTATCCATTGTTCAAGGGAATGCCGAATCTTAGATATTATATCAAACTAGCCAACTCATTCATCAATTCTCCAAATTTTGGGAATGGTCAAATTGAATGAATAGACACACATATTCCCATTATCACCTCTGACTATGTGCAAGACGTATTTTTATCCATTATTACTGGCATATAAGGAAATTCACCATTACTTTGTCCTAACAGTACAATATCTGCTTTATATCCTTCAATGATGTACCCAGTATGATGGAGTACTACTGGGCTCCACACAGAAATAAATAAAAGTTAAACTAAACATACTCTAACTGTAGAACTGGACCTTGGAGAACAACATAAAGAGGAGTTAATCAACCAAACACGCAGGAATGATAATTCATCTTCTGGGAACAATCTTCAACTTACAGTAAGATTTGTATCCTTTCTAACTGCACGATACTCATTTGTGAATTTGGAGTCATCACTTAGCAATATATTGAAAAATTTCTCGGCATTGCAAGGAAATTCATCCTGCAATAGGGATATAATTAATCATACAATAAATAACATAATGGAGAAATAAATAAAGGTAAAGGAAAAGATGTTCCATACATTGTATATACCAACAAGAACCTCTTCTTTGATAAAGGCTTGATGCTTTTTCACAATGGGTTTAACATCTTCAGGAATCTTACCACCTCTAATGGAGCTGCTATGAGCACGCAATGCAGATTCAGCTCTCTCCTGTATAATAATAGGAGATAAAATATGGAAACATTAATTCTGAGGAGAAAGTTCAAAGCAGTTGCAGGAAAAAAAACATGCGTACTGTTAATAAGAGCATTGAACTGGTAGTTGAGGCATTATTCAGAATCAACTAAAGTTCTTCTTTCTACAGAACATTAGTATCCACGAGAATTAAAATCCACAAAATAACTGGATAAAAGAAAGACTTAATTAATCCTCACCCATTCAAAATCAATTTCCTTATTTTTCATTTTATGAACAAAACCTAATTAGCAATATAAATTTCACTTTCCATCAGCATACTAGGACAAAATGTTGCAATAATCTTAATTAGCTCTTTCCATCAACTACAACTAAAAGAGGAAAACGTCAAAAAAAGACATACATGACTATTTGTTAATGTTTCATCAAGCTGCTATGTTCTATATTGCAATTGACCGGAAAAAGTGATTAGGAAGGTCAAAGTACCACTGCGAGGTTAATCCCCAGTGGAGATAAGAAGTAAAGAATTGTATTAAGTGCAAGCAACTGCATGAACAAAGCTTTTCTCTTGACTAATATAAATATCAAGAAACTAAAAGTGTAAGCGCCAGGCAGACCAAAGCAAAGGTTAATGTTCAAGGAAACAGCCTTTGCTAAATTCCAAAATGACTAGAAGATAAACAGATCCCTTCAAACTTTTTAATTTACCTATTTATTCCATATGGTAGATAATTTTTTTTTTAAATTAAAAAAGAATATCCATGAGAAATAATATAAGATAACAGAATAAATCATTCATAAAGCGACAAAGATACCTTCTTTTCTGCTTCTAACATATCATGGTAATTATTTAATGCACGCTGTAGTGCCCTTAATGTATGATTTCTATTCCAAAAGGAAGCAAATTTATACCGGACTCTACCTGAAAACGGCAACAAAGAATAAAAGCAATGTAATCATAATTTAATAACTGAGTTCATCCTAAAAATAGAATCTAGGATGAATTGTGAATGCAATTTCAATATTCCACAAGCATAAATGCTCATTCCATTTTCGGTAAAGCATGCAATAGGGAAGAAAAAGGAGGTAAAGAGAGAACAAAATAATGATGTCTATCCAGTGTTAAGCAAATCACTTATACATACAGCATCTTATTAGAAAGCATTTCAAGCAAGGATTTCCTCAACTTGGGGCAAGCAGACACAACAATGTTGCTTGAAGATGAAATTAAACAGGGCAATCCTAAATATGTAATTGAAAAACAGGGTTATTAATGACTGATAGATGGATACTTGCAATCAGCATTCTAACTGGATGCTGCCCTTGTCCAGAATCTTTGAGCAACAGTTTTCTACTGTGTGAATCCTAATGCATGTTCCAATGCTATAATGCAAACCCAAGATTCAAGAGAAACAAGTTTAAACGCATATAAGCCTTAGAGTTACGGACTGACCATCAGGACTTCCTAATGGAGGCACACCATGCCCACCAGCACCCATCCGAAGAGTAATTGTTATAGCTGGATTAATGAATGCATGTTGACTTCTTCGTATCTGCATGAACCCCAAGAAAAAATAAAAGAAGTTGCAGAATATTATCAGTTTATGCTGTCCAACAATCTGGCCACGTCTATGAAGTATAATGGAGTACCAATTATTAAACAATATAGTCAAGAAAATAAATCCAAGAAAACTCAATTTTATTAATTAACTTCGTTTTACCTCATGGATTCACTAAGTAAATAACACAAATCAAAAGGGAAATATATAATCATGATTGGCCTCACAGAAAATTTTCTCAGCGGACTATTTTTGTTGGCATAAAAAATCAGTCTTTTACAATAGAAGGAACTATTTATGGACGAGTTTTGGCAAGTCCATACATGAAACAGCTTTTCCTATCCAACGCAGTATTGGATAATGCAGAGACTCCTTATGAGAAGTCTTTAAACTTCACATCTAGTCATGGAAATTTCATGAAAAAAAAAAAAAAATTATAGAAGGGCATACCTCATCTATATCTCCAAAAGGGATAATGACCTGTGAGATGCAAATCAAAAAGTTTTAGAAAGAGCGGTTCACCTCCATTTAGAAACCAAAACTTTTCCAAAAGATGAATAATTTGAGTCTAAATATAAAACAAAAAAAAATTTGTTTACTATAGTTTCACGATTTGAGAGATTATAAAGTGTGAATCCCATTCCGGGCCAAGTAGCTTAAACTCCTGTTAAATCTACCATGTCTAAAACTAACATTATGTTTACATGACATAATAACAAAACTAAGTCCAACCTAAGCAAACTGCATTTAGACGATAAAGGTTCATATGTTCTACAAGGATCATTCAAGAAATCATATCACGCTCTACTTTTGCGTGAAATAGCTCACAAAAGCATTTGCCAAATTATGCATGTCAGAGTACATGCACCTGCGTGCATAATGTAACATCCAAAATGGATGCAAGTATCTAAAAGCTAAAAACTCACTCTCACACAAGGTTTTTCAAAATCTAGAGAAGTGCTGAGCCTATTGACTATGTTTGATGGTTGAATAATGTCATCATGTTGCAGAGGCTGCGAAATGGAATAAAAGGTAAGAGTCCTGTTTCCTGTGACATGGAACATGGGTGCCTCAAGTGCATAAATCAAATTTGTCTCAAGTAAAATAAGCCAAGCGAAGAAAAGTGCAATACTTTCAATAAGCATTCAAGGATTACATGAGCAACCCAATGCCACATGCTCGTCACCACACAAACACTCCAAACAAGTCAATTTATGGCCATTTTTAGGCTTGGAGGAGCTGTATCGCATTTAAACTGCCAAAGTGGCTCCCTAGACATGGTGAATAGAAAGGCAGTCCACTGAAGATGCAACAACAGTCATTCCCCCTTTATTGCATCATGCAGTAAATAGATCCCCTTTCATGAATTTTTGGACTTGTAGCCTAATGCTTAAAAATAAATTATGAACAAAAAGAACACAACATTACTTTGTGCATATACTACTGTGGATTTTAATCTTAATGCTTTTAAAAAGTTTTTAGCATATTATTATGAAGAAATAATAGAGCATACCGTAGGCCAAAAATAATAAAAAGCAAATGAAACAGAATGGCTCACCTTAATTTGTTTAGAAAACACGTTAGAGTGGAAGCATATGTGCCATGCAGAGACATATAAGCGGCCGTGATACAAGAATGACCTCTCAAGTGCACAGGAATAACTGCGTTCCACAATCTGAAATAGGCAATGTGTTGGTTAGGCCCGCAATTGAATATTCTAAAGAGGAACAAAAATAACTAGTTCAGAAATTTTGATACTTCAGAGGAGAATAACTAAAACCAATATATTCACAAATTGAGCACTTCTTATAGTATGGCAGATAAAGAATTCCCACAAGAAATGAGTTTTAAGCATCTTGCCTCATCAGCAGGGAGGTCAAATATCGTTTGCAAGGGCCCAGGTTTTTGATGAACCACTGTAGGCCCCTCTTTATCTCCAATAGGACCCTGTTTATCTAAAGAAATCCTTCTTCGAGCATTAGCTCCAGCATATCCATTAATAACGCTATCAGCACAGAAATAATCAACTAATTCAATACAGTTAAAAAAAAAAATCTACCAATGATCATTCAACTCTACAAAAGTGAAGATAATTTTACATCATAATCTGGACGAGCATCAATTGTATTCATCCTCAAAGGGAAATGATTTGTACGTACTACAATGCATGCAGAAAGAAGAAAGTGAAACTTGCAATTAAATGCACCATCAAAAGCACTTTTAAAACTGATCATGCATGCATAAATATTTCTCAGCATAGAGTAGCTACTTATGAAATTATCAGTTTTGAGCTTCTTTTAGAAAGTGTGTACACACACACAAACACATATTATTAAGTACAAGCTACACTATGTTATCTTGATAAGAGTACTCTCCAAACTCTATTTCCATCCTTTCTTTCACTTGTAAATATCCAATTCAATGTATTCCCAACAAGACCGTAATTCAACAAGAACTTCTTAGCAAATTGCTTATGCATTGCTGGACAAACAGATTTCTGAATTGCCTGAAACCGGCGCAGTTATATGTAGAAGAACATTGTAAGATCATGTTTTTACTTTCCAACAAAGTGTAATTTTAAGGGTTGAATAAAATATATTTCCAACAAAGTATAATTTCTTCAAGAGGAAAAGAACAGGTATAGGGGTTCTTAATCAAGCCAAAAGTCTGGAAATCAAAATCTGAGATTGTAAATATATTTTCCAGCAAAGTATAATTCCTTCAAGAGGAAAAAAAAAAAAAACAGTTTTAAGGGTTCTTAACCAAGCCAAACCTTCTAATCCTCAATAAAACCAGGAAATCAAAATCTGAGGTTAGAAGGATATTCATATGTATGCCAGCATCTAACTAAGCAAAACTTACTGCGAACATGGAATTAAATTATATACCAATATAATATTTGAAAGGAAGTTCACTAAAATAAGTGTAATCTAGCAGGAAAACAAGACTATTGATTCCATCAGTCGGTAGGTCTCAAACATGAACAAAAAATAATTATTTTTGAGTATCACTAAGTATTTTTGTTTTGTTTTCATGGTGTTATGATATGTACAACTCTTATCTTAATTATAGGGATTTATTGTTAGCTTAATTATAGAAAATTGTTAGGGATTTGTTTTCTAATTCAACTCTTGTAAACATTATAAATACCTGTATATTTTTTAATGGAAGTAATAAGAATTATTTCTCACTTTCACATGATATCAGAGCCTCCTTTGTCTGAGGGTTGCGATTCCCTAGAGCTCTTCTTCTTTTTGTTTCTGGGTTCTTGATTTTTTTTTGGATCCCCTTTTTTTTGCTTTTTTAGGTCACCTGTCTGTGATCTCTTCTCTTTCTCACTGCCACCACAGGGAGGTTTGTCTCCGTAATTCCGGCCATTTCACCTTTTCCCGATGACCATCGGAGCCGCGAGTGAGCCTCACGCGCCGCTCGAAGATCACCGCCATTCTCAAGCGCCGGCGAGTGACAGCGTGTGGCCTGTCTGCCGGACCTCCGATTTCAACTCTGGCATCGCTTGAGTGTCTCCGATCAGATTGCAGTGTCGGTTTTCTCACCTGGCGAGTCCGCCAGTCTCCCTTACTCAGATTGGTTCCAGCCTCTCCGGTGTGGTTTTTTGTTCTCACATACACTTGTTGCTGCTTCTTCTTGGTGAGGTAGTTTCCTCTGTTGATGGTATTTTTCCCCTAGAAATCTGGTTCAACAAGTTTTGTTCTTGTCCACATTTTATTATCAGGTGATTGATTTGTTGAGTAGTTTGGGTGTTGGTTTGTGTTGGGCATATTGATCTCTTTGCTGCATTGTTGATTTTATTGCGTAAAGTTATTTGTGACTGATTTAAATGGCAGAGAATAATGATAAAAAGATAGTTACTGAAATTATGTTTGGCTCTTCTAAAATTACGGATAGAAAACTGACTGTAAGTAATAATTATGCACAATGAAAAAGAAGAGTTCGTAGATTTGTGACGAGTGTAGACTTGAAGGACCATTTAACTAGTAATCTACCGTCTAAAGATGATGCTGTTAGTCGAAAGAAATAGTTAATGAATGATTATAAGTTGTTTAATCAAATTCAGAATACTTTAGATCCTGCTGTAGATGATGTTGTGAATCATTGTGATAGTGTAAAAGAATTATGGGAATATCTAGAATTTTTGTATGCCTGCAAACAAGATATGTCCCGTGTCCATGATTTATTGCTAAAGATTTATCGAGCGAAACAAAAAGGTCGCTTCCTGTTCCAGCATTATACCGAAGTGAAACAAGCCTTTGAAGAAAAGAGGGATATGTTTTCTATTGTTGCTGATATTAAACAAATGCAAGAACAAGAGGAGCTGATTGTAGTACAATGTTTTTTAGCAGGATTGGGTTCTGAATATGATGTGGCACGTACACAATTGTTAACTGGTAAGTCACTTTCTTCTTTTATTGAAGTTTATGCTCGTTTGCTTCGAGTTTGTAAAGACGGTGATTTGTCTTCTGGTATGGTGTCTAATGATACAGTGGCATTGGTTAGTAATGCTTCAAATAGTAATCGTGAAGGTAAAGGTGGAAATATTAGTTCTGTTGTTGGGAATAGTGGTAATTCTCGAACATGTCATTATTGTGGAGTTGAGGGGCACATTAAAAAGAATTGTTGGAAATTACATGAAAAACCCTCCAAGAACTCAAGTCAGATGAATAATAAGAGGTTTGCAAATGTAGCTACTCAGAATGGCATCCTACCGCTTCCAAAATCATCCTTACCATCTGTCACCATTTCAGCGGATGAGTATGCTCGTTTAACTGTCACTTATGATTTACAGCAGTTATCTTTTGGAACTTTAGCTTTGGCTAATACAGGTAACCCTACTGCATGTCTTTCCACCTCATCTCGTAGTTGGATTATTGACTCAGGTGCTACTGATCATATGACTAGCAATACAGGTATTCTCTCTTCTTTTAAATCTACTGCTAATTTACCTTGTATTACTTTAGCCAATGGATTTACTGCTTCTGTAATTGGGCGTGGGACAGCAAACCCAACAAATTCTCTTCCATTGTCATCTGTTTTATGTTTATCATTTTTTCCTTTTAACTTGTTATTTGTTAGCCAAATTAATCAAAATCTTAACTGTTGTATTATTTTCTATCCCAATTATTGTCTTTTTTAGGATCTTGGGACGAAGAAAATTCTTGGTAGAGGATGTCTGGTGAATGGCTTATATGCTCTTAAATCAACTTCTCAACCAGTGCCTCAATCCATTGCTTGCACAAGTTCATCTTCTCTTTTGCAACTTCATTGTCGTTTTGATCATCCTCCTCTTTCAATTTTACAAAAGTTATGTCCTAGTCTTAAAAGGAAATCTACTTTAGAGTGTGAAACTTGTCAATTTGCTAAACACCATAGAGTATCTTATTCTCCTAGACTAAATAAACGTGTTGAGTTTTCTTTTTACTTAGTTCATACTGATGTATGGGGTCCATGTCCAGTTACATCCAAACTTGATTTTCGTTATTTTGTGACATTTATTGATGATTATTCTCGGATTACTTGGCTGTATCCTATAAAATCTCGATCAGAATTGTTTACTATATTTTGTGCTTTTCATGCTGAAATTAAGACTCAATTCAACTAATCCATCTGTATTTTGAGAAGTGATAATGCTAAAAATATGTTTCTCATTCTTTTAAGTCTTATCTCTCTGACCATGGTATTATTCATCAGTCTTCTTCTATTGTTACCCCTCAACAAAATGGTGTAGCTGAACGGAAGAACCGTCACTTATTAGAAGTTATTCGGACACTAATGTTTCATATGCGAATCCTAAAATATTTTGGGTAGATGTTTCTATTGCTTGTTTTTTAATCAACAGAATGTCCTCTTCTGTTCTTGACGGTCAGATTCTGTATTCTCTTCTTTGTCCCTCATGTACCCTTTTTCATCTTTCTCCTCGGATCTTTGGATGTACTTGCTTTGTTCAAGACATGCGACCTCAGGTTTCAAAACTTTATCCCAAATCTCTTAAGTGTGTCTTCCTGGGATACTCGTGTGAACAAAATGGGTATCGTTGTTACTCACCTTCTTTGGATCGTTATTTGGTATTTGCTGATGTTATAATTTTTGAACATACATCTTTCTTTGGTTTCTTTGTGTCCTCTCCTTCACCCACTAATGATTCAGGGGATGATTTTCTTATTTATAATGTTAGTGAACAGGTAGTATCTCCTTCCTCTTGACCTGTTATTAGTCAAGTTTATTCTCAACGTGTGCACCATTCTATTGAGACACCTCCTGCCCCTGCTTTGTCTTCAGATCCTCCACCACAATCAGATGCTAGCCTTGACCTTCTTATTGCTCTTCGCAAAGGTAAACACACATGTACTTACTCTATTTCTTCTTTTGTGTCTTATCATGCTTTATTACCTTCCTCCAAGTCTTTTGTAGCTTCCTTAGACTCTATTGCTGTTCCAACGTCCTTTACTAAAGCATTAGCTCATGATGGTTGGCGAGCTGCAATGAAAGAAGAGATGATGGCCTTAGAGCAGAATCATACTTGGGATCTTCTACCTTTGCCCTCCCAGGAAAAGGCTATTGGTTGTAAGTGGATGTTTACTGTTAAAATGAATCCTGATGGCTCTGTTGCTCGATTGAAAGCTCATTTGGTTGCTAAAGGATATGTACAAACTTATGGAGTGGATTATTCGGAGACATTTTCTCCTATTGCAAAACTTTCTTCTGTTCGATTGTTTATCTCCTTAGCTGCTAATTACAATTGGCCACTTCATCAACTTGATGTGAAGAATGCATTCTTGCATGGGGATTTGAGTGAAGAAGTTTACATGGAGCAACCACCTGATTTTGTTGCTTAGGGGGAGTCAGGGAAGGTGTGCAAATTAAGAAAGTCTTTGTACAAGTTAAAACAGCCCCCTCGTGCCTGGTTTGGGAGATTCAGTACAGTTGTGATTGAGTTTGGCCTACAAAGAAGTGCATATGATCACTTAGTGTTCTTTACATCATCTATTTCTGGTTGCATTTTGTTGGTTATATATGTAGATGATATAGTGATAACTAAAAGTGATGAAACTGGAATTACGAGGTTGAAAGCATTTCTTGGGACTCACTTTCAAACCAAGGATTTAGGATCATTGAAATATTTATTAGGGATTGAAGTTTCTCACAGTCAGAAATTGATCTATCTATCTCAAAGAAAATATTGCCTGGATTTATTAGATGGTGCTGGTTTTATTAAGGCAAAAACATGTGATGCGCCTACGATACCAAATATAAAGCTGAAACCTGGAGATGGAGACTTGTTTGAGAATCCTGAAAAATATAGGAAGGTTGTGGAAAAATTGAACTACTTTACTATCACTCGTCCTGACATTGCTTTTCCAGTAAGTGTTGTTAGTCAGTTCATGTCATCTCCTAGAACCTCACACTGGGATGCTGTTGTACATATTTTGAGATATTTAAAAGGTGCATCAGGACGTGGCATCTTATATCGAAATCATGGTCACCACACTATAGAAGGTTTCACGGATACAGACTATGCAAGAGATCTTTCAGACAGGCGCTCTACCACCGGTTATTGTGTCTTTGTTGGGGGTAATCTTGTTTTTTGGAAGAGTAAGAAACAGAATGTGGTATCCTGATCAAGTGCAGAATCTGAATATAGAGTTATGGCACAAACTACCTGTGAACTTATATGGCTACGTCAGATTGGATTTGTTCAGCCTAAACCAATGAACTTATGGTGTGACAATCAAACAACTATTTATATTACAAATAATCATGTGTTTCATGAGAGAACCAAACATATAGAAGTTGACTGTCATTTTACTCGGGAAAAACTAGAAGATGGATCAATCTCAACTTCACATGTCAGAACAGAAAACTAATTAACTGATGTATTCACTAAAGCGTTAACTGGGAATAGGATCGATTACATTTGTAATAAGCTGGGTATGATCAATATCTATGCTCCAGCTTGAGGGGGAGTATTATGATATGTACAACTGTTAGCTTAATTATAGAGATTTATTGTTAGCTTAATTATAGGAAATTGTTAGGGATTTGTTTCCTAATTCAACTCTTATAAACATTATAAATACCTGTATATTTTTTAATGGAAGTAATAAGAATTATCTCACTTTCACACATGGTACTAAATATTATTTTTGAGTATCACTAAGTATGCAAAATAATCAACATAGAGCATGCAGTTAGGCAACAATAGAAGTAACAAAGAAAAAGCTCTTGACCAAAAACTTAGCTAAAATGAATTTCCTAGACAGGATTTTCTAATTGAACTTACCAATTCACATTTCACTTCAAATACTATTCATCATTTCTAGCATTACACAGTGTAACCTAGAGAATAATAAATCCTCAGTAACATGCAATATTGATAAGAAAAATGGATACATGCCACCAGCAGGTGTAACAAACAGAGTCCTTGGTGGGCATGTAACAAGCGGCACCCTTCTAAGAGAGTAATTTGATTAAAAATGGTAAAAAGAAAGAAAGTAACAAATCAAAGGGTACCTGGAAGAATTTACAGGGAGCTTTATTGTTTTTATATGGAGACAAACCTGAAAAGAAAAGAATTGAAAAAATGAACTTACTAATGAATAGAGATATCAATACAAACAGGTATTGAAATCTGAGAGGAAAAGTTACCTGCCCAGATGCACTATCTAGTGTGTACCATACTGCACCAGTTTGACCTTCACTTTCAACTGGAACAGTTACAGAACCCAGAACAGTACTTTTCCAGATTATATCCCAGTCATATATTGTTACATTAATCTGGTTGTTTGGCAGATAAAATACACAAAACACACATATATTAGTTCGTAAAGGATTAAAACTGTGTGAAGACATCTACTGAGAACTTCATTTGCAACAGGAAAGGAAAACATACTCCAATTAACTTTGCACTTCACACCATTTTATCTAATAATAAAATCATAGTAGAAACTTATATGGTCTGATGGCAAATTAGCATACTTAGAAATACTCTCTTTGAAACCTTACGATGAAGGCTACACCTTTAGACAGAGAAGATGTCTGGACCTCTTACTGGTCTACATTTAATATCTTTTCATAGTTGCTTGGGTCATTGATATGCTGCCATTCAGTTGCTTCAACTGTACAGCTTTGTGGAACAAGGGACTTTGCTTGGTGGTCCCTATAACCTGTTTCTTCAGATTAACATTCTGAGTTTTTACTTAATCTTACTCACTCTAGCCAACATACAACCTAAACTCCAATCCAATACTAGCCGCCTTGCTAGTTGTTCTACATCACAAGTAGAGCAATCATTAGCGTAAAACCTTTAAGGGATAGAAATCTATCTGCTCTAAATCATTTTAAAGGAATTGGGATGCTTAATGTTTCAAATATGGACAGTCTATCAGATGTTCTAGACCCTGTAGATTGTAATTCTCTCAAATATATATTAATCTCTACTTTTTACTTTGGTTGCATCAACCTAATGCTGTTTGGTATTTTTTTTCTACATCAATAGCTTGAGTTTAAGTTCTGTAATATCCAGCTAACAGAATCACCAATTCTAAAGGAGGCAATAAATAGAAATATAATAGACAAAAAAAAAAAAAAAGATTGTTGTTTATAAGTTCTCAAGCAGGAACAATTAAACAAATGTATGAATTCTCAATATCACAACACTAAATCTCATAATGTGACTATGATAATTAATCATAGTTACCTGGACAGGAAGCTCATCAACAGAAAAGTTGAACTCCTCTCCCCACATAGGATTTCTTGAACCAGGGACCATTGAGCTGCAGCAGTGATGAAGTAAAATAAATTAAGCTGAATTGAAATTATCAGTGTACTAAAGCATTTAAAACACTTAGGAGAACTGAGAATTCAAAAGCATTTCTAGTTAAAAATAATGCCGTTCCACTATCATAAATTTATAATAGACAAACAGGACTTTGCCTTCTAACAAGTCTAATTTGAATAAATTTCATCGCCTGACAGCATGCCTCCACCTAATTGCAGTCTCCCTGCTTATCATATGTAAAATTACATAGTTTGAAATTCATACACTCATTGACTACAATTTTTTGCTTTCTGCTGTCCATGCCTTTCAACTTAAAAAAGTCAGCTAAAGCACAGGTGCATACTTAAAGTCCAAGTAGAACATGCAAAGTGGAGTAGGACAGGCTGAGCAATCTGCTGCCAGTACTTTGGCAAACTATAAGTTATTTATGAATTTATATAAGAATCCATTTGGGGACTCTACTAACTAAATTTGCAGAGTTTTGACAGAAAACAAAGACAGGATTAAAGGAATACGGTAGCAGGTACTTCTGGAAGCATTGGAATTAAAGAAAAACAATAATTATAGACAGATTTACAAAAAGAGAACTAGGATCAGAAAAGGACAGGAACACAAAATTCATAAAGATATAATAAAACAACAACAACAGCGAAAACAACAAAAACTCACGGTTTTCAATTGCATATATGTTCTAAAGACTTTACGAACTTGTGGAACTAAGACTGCTAGGAGAATTTATAATAATTGTAAAATAAGATGTGTATATTTCTCAAATAATAAAATTCCCTAGTAGAGTATAAGAGACATTTATTCTAATGAGAAACCAACAATAGAAAGTTAAGTTACCTTTAAAACAGAAATTTTCATAAAGATCTAACTTGTCAAAAGAAATCCTGCCTGCCTTTTAGTTTTTCTTGATTGCTCACTATAACAAAAAATTCAAAGAAGAAAAGGACAATAAATTAAATAACCTGAATCTTTTTTCTGAACCACAAGTAATGATAGCATAAGGATCTGAAGTCCCATTTAGATTCGCACCAATCAGATTCTTAGCTGCCAACAATTCCAACTGAAAAACAAAACAAATGGAAAGGAAGACATATATAATGTCAAATTTAGCATACAATGTTTAACATCAAACTCCTAACATGCCAATATCCTTGCATGATAAATATAACAGCAACAAATATGTCCACAAAATCTGAATGTACCTTGATTATATAAGCAGAATTGGCTTGAGAATCTCCTTTGAATTGGCCCATCTACAAAATAAGTGCAGAACTGCATGTCAAAAGAAGTGGAAATTACTCCATGAAACCAGTCGCCCGCAAAATTGTCAATAGTAACACTACAAAAGTTCGATATCCAAGCATATAAAGACAAAAGAGCATGAAGGAGATGTGAGCTCCTCTACAAGGACGTAATTGAAAAGGTTGAGGAGGGAAAAAAAGAAAATCAGTAGCTTGAATTCCTTTTTTAACCGCAAATTAAGACCATAACAAATTAGGCCCACTTAAGTGAAAATTTTCCATTTTATAGGTGCAATTAACACTGGCTGCACATACTAAAACTAAAAGGTAATTACTTTAAATCAGAATAAATAAAGAGAAAAGAACAGACGATTTATTTTGTTTTGCAATAACATTACAGTATCCAGTTGAAGCCAAAACAAATAATTGACCGCTAAAGCCAAAAAGTCAACCAAAGAAAAGGCCACGAATTGAGTAAAGAGAATTAACTAAATCCTTTTTCCATTTAATGCTATTAGTCATGAAAAAATCCATATAACTAGAAAGCTGATAAAGAAATTATAAAAATCCACTTTATGGGGTAGAAAAAATCAGGAAAACATTAAATCAATCAGTGATCACATTAATCAAACAATTCACATCCAGAACAAATTAGTTACAGAATTAGAAGAAACAGAGAAAGACATAAAACTCAAAGGACCAGAACAAATTGACCTTATCTTTCTCATCAACTCCGTCACCAGAATTACCGGAATTCTCCGATCGATCACCAACACCATCGACATCTCCGCCGCCGCCACTCCAGGCAAAGAACCAAAGCGAAACGATCACGAACAAGGCAGCAGCCACAGTGACCTTGATCTCCCACCAAGATGGGAGCAAGAAATCAAGCGCCTTCTCAATCATAACCATAACAAGTCGTTTCAATTCCCTCAATCGCTTCTCTTCTGATACAAAATTAATCAATGAATTAGAAGTCTTAGGGTTTTGTTAATCGCGAGAGATATCGTTGACAAGTAAACAAGGGCGACCATTTCCAGAGAGTGAAGAAAGAGTCAAGTTTTGGACCGTTGGGGCAGGGGTTGAACGTGGAAGAAGTGGAAAATTGTGGAGGCTGGAAAAAAAAACCGTTAAATATTATGACCGAGATACCCATGTTGCTGACTGGTAATAACGGATTTATTTATGATCAGCCTGTGAATTTCGCAAATTTTGGAGGGTATAATGTAAAAACGGCAACGCAGAGGCGATTATTCCATGCACACTGTAAATTGCTGAGAAAAAAGAAAACACGCGTCACGCGGAGGGGATTATTAATTATTATTATTTTATCATTATTCATTAATCAATTATCGAAGATGATCATTTTCAAGACCAGGCTGCATTAGGCTTTTTCGATTCTGGAAGAAATTTGAATAAACATAAGAGATAATTTAAATTATTAAATAAAATGAATATAGATAACGGGGATAATTCTAAGGTTTAAATATACACGCAACATACTGGCAGGCCTGAATTATTTTTCAAAAATTGAGAATGCATTATTATTAGGACAAAACGTTGTATAGGTAAGAAAAGTAAAATATCTCTTATTAATATATTAAAATTAAAATCAAATGTCACTGTTCAGTGTTCATAATTCAATTTTGTTTAAGTCGACATCTACTTATCGATCTTATCGAATGAATGTGATTTTATAATTAAATCTCGAATGTATATTGCTCATTAGAATGCAAGTATTTCAAAGCAATATTAGCATATTACTTCTTAGCAGGGGTGCCGGAAAAAATTAAAAATAACTGTTAAATGGAAGATCAGTCCAAAATTAAATATATAAATCAATTAATTTATAACCTATTCATTCACAAAAATTTACTTCATTTTTTCAGAAAAATTTTCTATAGAAAACAGAAAATATAAATTATATTTATTTTGGTCAATTTTCTAAAATAAAAAACATAAAATTAATTTTTCAATTTTTCAAAATAAAAAAGAAATTGAAAAACTAATAAAAATCGTTTTCCAAATTTTCTTGATAATCTTAATACATACATATATATATACACACCTACGTACATGCATACATATATATACATATACAAGTATATATATGTGTTTGTATGTGCATCCATACATAAGTATATGCATGTATATGTATATGAAGTACATGCATACATGCGTACATATGGATATGTATATATATGCATACACATACATATGCATATATATATGTATATGTATGCATACATATGTATATATATACACATACATATGCATATACATATACATATACATATGTATGTATGCACATGCATACATACATATGCACATGCATACATATATATATACATACATACATATATTTATGTGTGCATGTGTATATATATATGTGTGCATGTATGCATATGTATATGAATACATACATACATACATACATGTATGTATGTATGCATGTATGTGCATATATGTGCATAAATACATATGTATATATGTATGTATGTGCATATGTATGTATGCATGTGCATACATACATATGTATATGTATATGCATATGCATATTTATGTGTATATATGCACATATATATACATACATATACATATGTATGCATACATATACATATGCATATGTATGTGTATGTGTATGCATATATATATATATATATATATATATGTATGTATGTATGTATGTACATACATACACATATTTATACATATATATGTGTGTATACATATGTATTTATGCATATATATGCACATACATACATACATACATACATACATACATGTATGTATGTATTCACACACACACACACACATATATACACACACATACATGCATATGTATGAATGTATATGTACATATATATATACATACATATGCATGTATGTGTGTGTGCGTGCATGTGTGTGTGTCTACATACGTATATATGTATATACATACATATATATAGAAAATAAATACTCAAGTTTTTCATTTGTTGATAAATGAACACGTTTTCTAAAATTTCTATAGAAAATAAATACTTTAATTTTGTAAGAAAACAAAAAACTGTTTTCTGTAAGTAAACGCACCCTTTGAGTTTTGAATTTCTACATTTTGAGTTACATTTTCTTTGTACCTGTGGTTAACCATTAAGTAACCACAACTTAACAAAATTTATATGTCAAGTGAAAAAAAATTTACTTTATTAGTTACGATAAGCAATAATTAACTAGATACATTATGTACATATTTATTTTATATTCAAAAGCTTTTCGAATGTAGTTTGCTTTCCGAAATTTATTCATCATTTCATTATGAGCACAGTTTATTGTATTTCATCTTTTAAGAAAAAATTATTTAAACACAAAATATATGAGCAACAAGTAAGTCAAATTTGATGGATTTAGATCAAGTTACAAAAAAATTAAATTTTATAAATTATAAACAGATAAATCATATCAAATTATTGGATCGTGATTCAAATGGGTCATACATAAATCAAATTTTATAACATTATTTTTTATCTTTCCAAAATATTTCATTAAAAATAATAAATATGCATATATAATATTAACCTATATAAAACAAAAATCAAACGAAAATCCAATTAGTGATGGTATACAAATTTCTTAATTGATGGATTTCAAAGGAAAATTAAACAGATCGATTTCAAATAGAAATTAAATTAAAATTTAGTATACCAACAACTATACTTTGGTTTGTTGAATTACAAGATGAAACTTTTAACAATTCAATTCAATACGCTAGTAGGTATTGATAACACCCAAAAATCTAAAAGGCTAAAGGCCCGAAAACCCATAAAAGGCTTAAAACGAAGGCCCATGAAAGCCTCATCAATTAAGGGACCAAATACAAAGGTCAAGGCTATTCGATCAGATTTAACATCTCCCTAATAGACAGAAGTCATCTAACATGTGCCACCATTCCATCGTCGTAACCTATGAAAATAGGCCATACCTACTGCAGAGTAGAACAACTGTTTGACATATTGCTCGAAACTTCCCAGCTTTCTAAATAGCAGGTTTCTTTCTAAAAGGCACATCTTTTTCTCTCTCTAAATAATGCCAATTCTCTTTCTAAAGAGTTCTTAGTCCTAGCACTAACTTAAGTATCGGAGTGTCGAAGCCCGAAACAACCGAGCTAAACACCCTTTTTTGCAAGTTCCATTGGCGACCTTCCAATCGGATCGCCTCTACTTTCCAAGTCAATCCTTTTACTCATCCAAACACAGAGATACCTCATCTCTATAAAATTTTATGATTTATCATTTGATAATTTCGTTGAGAGTCAACGATTGAGCTTAAAACATCTAGCTCCCACGCTTCATGGAAAAGTAGGGATTTATGGTCACAAGGCAAAAAAAATACATGATCTTTGTGAAAGTCCCCGAGACTTCACGAGAAGTCATATGGCAAAAATAAAGTGCCACTAAGAGAAAGATGAAGCGTACGGATTCTGTGAAAGTCTTCGAGACTACACAAGAAGTCGGGTGAGTAAAGGCAAAACTCTGAGACTGAAAGAAAGCGAAAAGTCACGTGCCAAAATCAAAAGGAAGTGGAACATTCCCCTTTCAGTCCAACAAGCAAATGGTGCATGAGACTCACAAAAGCAACCTATTGGAAAATATTTTTGGGAGGTTGACACAATTACCCCTCCCCCCTTTTATGCCTCCAGGTGAATTAGGTAGGGCCCAATATAGAGGCTAAAAGACTATCCCAGGAATGCCTTCCTTTTCATAAGCTCAGCAAGATTAAAAGATACTGAGAAGAGAAAGTCGGATTGGAGAGGGAAGACCCCGAAAAAGAAGCAGTTCTGGTGCTATACCTTATGGAGGAAGATCATTAGAGGCATGTTGGATAGGGAAAGGAGAAAAAGATGCAAGAAGCATGGTTACTCTCCTGATGATCTAGACAGAAAGGGAACAAAGCCCAAACGAGCCTTGTGAGAAAAATGGTTAAGACAAAGAAGGCTCTAAAAGCACACCCCCTTCCAAGAAAAGAATGAAAAGATACATTTCTTATCTTAATGAAAGGATTAAAGAAAACCATAGCCACCTCGATCGAAAGATAGACAAAAGAAAATCATTATCCCTATCTAAAGGTTGATGAAAGTCATTATCCCGATCGAAAGATCGATGAAAGTCATTATCTCGATCAAAAGATCGATGAAAATTATTATTTATACGCTAATGTACACATTGAAAATATCAATAAAAAGTGGAATTCAATAAAGGCATTGCGTTTAATCAAAACGTTACAAATGTATCCTACTTACGATGCAATGACATATGGTAAGCGAGAGAAAGGAGCAAAAGTAAAGCAAGAAGAAGCAAGAACAATCGATCCTATTCAAAAAGTACGAGACATGCATGGCGATTACAACAAAATTAATCTCGAAGGCAACCAGTGGCCGTAAAGAAGTTAAAAAAGGATAGTCGAATGCAGTCTCTTATTAAAAGGCATGATAGATTACCTCCAATTTCGAGTAGGAGTCGATCGAAACTAGAAAATCGCCTAAAAGGAAAGTATGGCACCCAATTAAGCAAGTTGTGTTCGATCAAATTGACTGAACTTTCGGCTCCACCGACCCACCGACACCCTGAAGAATCCATGCAAAGACTGACAAGCGAAACTCGACATTAACTATGCAAATCCCAAAGAAACAGAATTATCGGGCAACGCTATGTCTTTGCAAAGATAAGTGCCATTTGATTACTTCTGTATAGGTTATTACTTCTTCGCAAGTTTTTAGCAATGCCTCTTTGCTTGAAACCATTAAAAAATGCCAAGCAAACAAAAAGAGAGAGAGAGAGACTAGATATAGAACATTTAAAAGAATAAATTCATTCAAAAGTACAAAGTACATAGATAATATTCTTCCTACGATTTACATAGATAGTATTCTTGCTACAAAGTAAAGTTCTTCTTGTTCAAAAAAGCACATGGCCAGAACTTCCTGCTCCCCCTCCAAAAAAAAACAACAACAAAGGCAAAAAGAAGAAAAAGAGAAGAAAAAGCAGGATTACAGGAAGAAAATGCAGGACTACAAGAAAGGAAAAACAAAGACAATGGGGAGAAAATAGGACAAGAGCCTCGTCGTTGCCTCAACCACTACCTCTATAACGAGACTACCTCTTAGTACAGCCCTCTGTCGATAGGTCAGCATCAAAAAGAATGGAAAAGAAAATACAAACATATATCATCAACCATAATTAATTGAAAGCCCTGGGTTGAGATAGATGAACCGTCGGGGTAGCAAACCGCATGACTTGCTAATGCAAGCCATATCCAGACAGGTTAAGGGCCCCTTTCTTCATTCATCTTCCTAAAATGGGAAAGTTGATGGTAAAATGCAGAAAGTTTGGAGGTCTTATAGTTAAACTTAACAACCAGGAAGCAACAAATATTGAGAGAAGAAGTAGCAAAAGATGGCAATCATAAGAGGAAACAGGAAAAGATAGCGTGAAAAGAAAACAAAAGGGAGCCCCTTTTATAGGCACCTCTAAACATCTTGTAAAGGCATTAATTAAAATGTCATGCGTCAAAACTCATTAATGCACATTCAAAAACCGAAGCATTAAGAAGGAAAATCAACCGTTAAAGTGCAGAAAATGAAGCGACTACCATCACCGTAACTTATGAAAATAGGCTATACCTACTGCAAAGTAGAATAACTGTTTGACACATTGCTCTAAGCTTTCCAGCTCTATAAATAATAGGTTTTTTGCTAAAAGACACATCTCTTTCTCTCTCTCTCTAAATAACGCTAATTCTCTTTCTAAAGAGTTTTCAGTCCTAGCACTAACTTAAGTATCGAAGTGTTGAAGTCCAGGACAATCGAGCTAAGCACCCTTTTTTGCAGGTTCTATTAGCGACCTTCCAATAGGATTGCCCCTACTTTCCAAGCCAATCCTTTTACTCACCCAAACACAGAGATATCTCATTTCTATAAAATTTTACTATTTATCAGGTATGTCTTAGTGTATATATATACACACACTAAACTGAAGGGTAGGTAATTATTTATAGAATTTGGTATATCAAAACGTATACCTTTGTATCTTAAATTGCAAGGTAAAAATTTAACAATTCAGTTGAGTATATCTTGATATACACATTTATAATAAATTAAAAGATATATAATTCAATATCGGAATGCAATATACCAATTGATATATATTGACAGATCGAGATATACTAAAGTAAAGATTTTGGGCTTTTCATTAATGTAAGTTGGGAATGAAAATCTCATTTCAGTCAATATTTTTAAAAGTCATTGACGGAAACAACAATTTCATATGATACTTATTTATTTAAAAATAATTCCAAAAATAAATTTATCAACATTATAAAACACATTTTTTCAGCTGATTTTTCATTTGAGTATATCAACTTTTTTTCAGCTGATGAACATAAAGAAAACGAACAAAAACTTATGGGTTTTGTTACAGTGTTCGGATGCACCTGATGGAACAAGTGTTCACATTAGGGTGTCAAATTATTCGGGAAAATTATGACTATTAAAAGCATATAATTTATTACGTCCTGAATTTAAAAGTGATGGGAAAATTAACATGTTAAAATATTTTTCATCAAATGAAAGTTAACCGTTGATATTTGGTGGCAATCTAGCATGAGAAGTTGAACAGACCTGTTTATAGACCGAATTTTTGTTAGAATTTTTTTACGCGTTTTTAATTTTTTTTTTAATTTTTGTTCAAATTTCACGCACAGTTAGGTCTAATGTTCCACTGTGCTATTTATTGCCACATCGCTTACTCACCCATTCTTTACCTACTACTAACAATTAACAAAACTATAATGAGTCATTCAATTAATTTATAAAGACAAAACTCAACAAATAATACCAATTACGTAACAATCAAACCAACATATTTAAGTTCATTAAACTTCATAACATTATATTTGGCAAAATTAATCCAAATTTAAAATTTTACTCAAATTCGTAAAAATAAAAATTTAAATTCAATTCAATCTAAATAAATATTTATTAAATCAATTCAAAAATAATATATTTTATTTTTTTAACTCAATTCAATATCCGTTAAATTAATTTAAAACTAATTTATTTTATTATTAAATCCATCGAATCTGAATTCAGTTGTTTCTTTTATCGTTAAAAGTTAAAACATAGACCAATTTTGTCCTCTTTATTACAACCAGGTCAAATAAACCTCCCCTCCTTCCTTTCAACACCTGGCCCACTTTCTCCGCCCTTTCTCTTCAGCGTCGCGACAAATTCCATGCTAGTGGCTGGTATAAAAAATTTGGGATGCGTTTACTTACAGAAAATAATTTTCTGTTTTCTATTTTCTTAAAAAATTTGAGTATTTATTTTCCGTAAAAAATTTAAAAAACGCGTTTATTTATCAACAAATGAAAAACTGAAGCGTTTATTTGTGTGTGTATATATACACGTATGTATATATATATATATATATATATATATATATATATATATATATATATATATATATATATATATATATATATACAGATATTACATATATATGTATGCGTACATACATACATACATACGTACGTACATTTATATATGTATGTGTGTATGTATGTACATATGTATATGTATATGCATAAATACATATTTATATGTATATGTATGTATATAGATACATACATGCATGCATGTATGTATGTATATATGTATATTTGTATATGCATATGTATGTGTATATATACACATATATATACATACATATACATATGTATGTATACATATACATATGCATATGTATGTGTATGTATGTATATACATATATATATACATATCCATATGTATGTATGTATGCATGTACTACATATACATGCACATGCATATGTTTATGTATGTATGCACATACAAAAATTTACATATGCATGTATATGTATATGTATGTATGTACATATATATGTGTGTGTATATGTATATATATATATGTATTAATATTATTTAGAAAATTTGGAAAACATCTTTTATTAGTTTTTCAATTTCTTCTTTATTTTGGAAAACTGAAAAATTCATTTTTTGTTTTCTATTTTAGAAAACTGATGAAAATAAACATGATCTCTATTTTCTGTTTTCTGTGAAAAAATTTTCTGAAAAACTGGAGCAATTTTCTGTAAGTAAACAAGCCTTTGATTTTCTAGTACTCCGTTATTATATAAAAAAAACATTTACTCCCTATTATCATATTTTTTTTATTATCTATTACTAGTAACTAGGCCATAAATAACGTTGTAAATGCAAGTACAAATCATCAAAATATTAAATTTATTTATGAAGTTTTGAATCTTTTTTATCATTATAATTCTAAGGACGAATAAAGATGAAATTTTTATTATAGTCAATTAAAATGATAATTAAATGATATTATTTATCAACTTATTATTTATATTATGTTTTATAATAATTTGCATTAAACTCATGTATCGATCTAAATTTATTCAATTTATTTGAATATTAATTAATTTATAATCCAATCCAAATTCGTTCAATCCGTTTATTTGCCATCTCTGCATCACATTACCAAAAATTCATTTGTCCATTTGATATCAACAATTGGCAGTGTCATCCTCCACATTTTTCTAGACCTCAACCAATAAGCTCCATTTCACACAAAATTTATTGATTGATTATAATCAACATTATTAAAACTGGACTGATGGGTCGGACCGATTTAACTATTGGTCCAATTGTTTCAATATATAAAAAAATGTACTGGCGATAACCTGGACGGAGCCATTACAAATCGGCCAAAAATTGTTTAAACTAGTAAAAATCGAACTAACACCGGAAAAAATCAAGTGGAATTAGAAAAAATCGGTTTTAATATGAAAAATTAATTTTTTTTTTCAAAATATCTATACAATATTATTTTTTGCTGGAAAAAAATAAAATATAAGTATAAATATAAAATAATTAAAATTTAAGTAATTTTGATGAATTTTTTATGAATAAAATAAAAATTATAATTTATGTTTGATGCATTTTTTTTGAACATTTACATTTTTTTACTCTATTTATCTTAAATTTTTGTTATAAATGTGGAATATTTTGAAAATATTATTTTATTGTTAATGTTTGATGATAAATATATTTTTTAAACTATTTTTAATTTTTTTATATAATGATATTTACATAATATTTTATATAAAATTTAAAAAATAATGTTATTTAAAAAAAAAGAAAATATCCGATTGAACTCTAATGAACTGGTCGAACCACAAACCATTTACCACTCCAATTTTAATAACATTCATTATAATTTAAACACATGTTATTTTGAAGCGAGTAATACCATTATCAATCAGGTAATCACAACAAAATTTAGCCCAACGGATGCATTTTATTCGCGTCACATCAACAACTGTCCAAGGCATGCTTGGTTCGATGTCACTTCTTTATCAATGCATATAGTACAAATAACATTATAAAAGTATCATCGTCAGCCTTCGGGTCATGAATAGATCTCTCTAACATTGACATTGACGGTAATATGTAATCGCGTTTATTCAATCTAGTGTAAAATCTTTCTGACAATATCGATTGAAGTCCTTTCGTACTCATGCAAACGTTGTCACTCCCATCGAATGCTCCTATTATTTTCCCAAAATCATTACGCATCACACACACCTTTTTCTTGGCCATATGTGTTAGGGATTATATCCTAAACCAAACATTTGAATCTTTATATAATATTATATTTTATTTTATAAAATTAAATTTTTTTACATTAAAATTTTATTAATATATTATATTATAATAATATTTGTAAATAATAATCTAATATTATTGTAATTATCTCTCATCATTTATCATTAAAGGAATAATAATAATTAAAACTAGTATAAGTTTAATTGATAGTCACGAAATGATTATACATGATAATATAAATTAAATTTGTAAGTATTTGTTAGAGAACAAGAAGTCAATTACACTAATGGTTACTGCATTTACGTCTAATCATTCAAAAATAATTAACTTATTTTTCATGACTTAAATATTACTGAACTTATCATATTTTTGCAGAAAAGTCATTTTAACCGATTTTTGATGATAATACTTGCTGGAATGCTGACGTGGCATGCTATGCCATATGCTTGAACACACATGACATGACACGCTAGCAGCCACGTCACCAAAAGATGTCATATCACACGTCACGTTAGCATGTCACGTCATATTTCTAGACACACGTGGTCTCTTCTAGTGACGTGGCTACTGACATGTCGTGCCACGTGTGTCCAGACATATGACGTGACATGTTACGTTAGCATTCCTGCAAGAGTAATTCGAAAATCGGTCAAAATGACTTTTTCTGCAAAAAGGTGATAAGTTCAGTGATATTTAAGTCATGAAAAATATGTCAATTACTTTTTGGCGATTAGACGTAAGTTCAGTGACCACAAATGAAATTAACCCGAGAACAGGATATTGGATAGACCCGCAATGAGATACTACATGAGTTAGTTTCATTAGCGATCTCATAATAATTATATTATCAAACCTTTTAACCTGAGATTACCATAGTTTCCTATATGAGAAACATTACATTTTGATATAATCAAATATTATCTTTAATCGGATAATTTTAAATGTTATAATTAGACATGATGAGAATCTTGCAAATGATAGTGAATAATCAAGATAGAATTTGTCCCTCTCTTATAAGAGAGATATCTATTGGAACACTCAATAAATAGGATTGAGAAATGCATGGCCGTACTTAAATAAATTGATGGAGCGATCAATGTCATTTGATATTATCAATCTATTTAATGATGGAGAAATTATATGTTTGGAGAATATAAGTGTGACACACACTCTTTTTCTCGACTCACCCACAAAACCAAGGGATCATCAAACTCAAGGGAGGAAACCTCTAACCTTTAGTGGTTCGGTCTCACTTTTAAGGTTCAAACTAGGTTAAGGCTCCTATGTTCGAGCTAACCGGTCGCTTCACGATAGGAAAGGACTCCATTTGACTCGCTTAGTCTCAAACCTCGTAAGGCATAAGACAGTGTCTTGAGGTGTCCTTACCTTATCGTTGACAATCAATAGCCGGGCGGCATCTATTGGGCACCACAAGGCTGATGTAAGGAGTCGCAACCCAATGAAATATTTGGAAAGGAGTATTTTTACCTTTGATAAATGTGACATATTGCCACCACAAGGCTGATGTAAGGAGCCCACAAAATTCAGAGATGGTTCGGAACTCTGCTCTTATTTTTACCTTTGATAAATGTGACATATTGGCTTTCGGATTAATCGTGCTATCTCTTTTCTTACATGTTGTAGACACCGTGATTCGAGGCAGCCTAGATCAGGGCTACCCGATCATGAGAAATTAGTATATTGCTGACAGTAGGTTTAGATTTTGAAGCTTCAATCTCGAATTTACCATTTTCTTTTATAGATTTTCATGATTTTCTAAAATGGTTTCAAATATCTTTGAGTGTTTTAACAAAAAAAAACCCTATTCTAAACTGCCAATGGTGATAGATGACTATCTATCACCTGAGGAGTGGCCGTTTGTGTGTCCTTCTCTCCTGTACAATGTAAACTAAGGGTATTTTGGGGATATGGTGGTCTAGTGATGGGGGACAGCCGTCCCTCATTGAAAAATGCCCGTCTATTGCTCGAAACCCATATTTCCCATGTTTTCCTAGATTTTCAAAAGAGAAAGTTATTTGATAAAGATAAGTCCTGGATTTTGAGGATTTTATCCCTTGATTTGGTGATTTTTGAGTTGGAATTGGATTAAAACTCTTCATTTGGTATAAAAACAAAGATCTAGGATTTTGAAAGAGGGGAGAATTATTATTCTTGAAAGTAACCATTAAAGAAGGAGAAAAACTAATTTCTTCCTCTCTCTAAGGTTCTTGACTCTAGCCATTTTCTTCAAACATGCACAACAAATTTCATACCTTTTTTTTAGAATCAAACAGATATCTAGACTATAGAATTCATAGAGTCAGAATATCCCCTGAGGGTAATATTCTAGGCTCATTCTCACTTTTTCTCTCTACAATTCACTCAGATGATTTCATGATAATTGAATACTGATTTGTTTTTTTCTTAATTGTTATATCTAAATAATGTAAATGGTTTATCAGAGTATGATTCATTTCTAAAATATGTTAGAGATTATGGAAAATTATAGAGATACCTCCATTGTTGTCATTTAGAGCTTCTTTTTCCTTTTTACATGTACACTGTAATTTTGTAATTTTAATGTAATATAATGCATGTTTAAGTGTTTTTAATGTATTTTGGCATGATTTAGTGCTCAATTATCGCATATTTAGGGCTAAGAAACTATTTGTATGATTTTTTGCATTTATGCTGTGATTCTACACTTTTTATTATATTCTAGAGGTGACAGATGAGAAGATAGACTGAAAGATGGTCGTCCCTCATATGAGGGATGGGACATCTCAATCCCTTCCTCCTATCCATCCCTCGTTTCATGGGTGACCATCTTTCACCTCTTTAGCCATTCATGAGGATTTTTTAGGATATTTTTTCATGCATTTTTAGGGTTTTATATATTTCTGAATTATTTATTCCTTCCATACAATATTTATGTATTATTTGGTGTATTTTTGTCATCGTATATATATTTTTGTACCTGTAATTAGTCTATTTGTATGAATAAAGTATGTAATTATTTTATTATCAATGCTAATTAATTTGCTTGTTTGATTTTTTTGAGTAATCAATATATTTATGGCTATGGAGGACATACGGTTCTTTTTGCATAGAAAGTCATGCTCCCACATTGGTCACTATCTCTCTCTCCGGTTACATCGTTATTTTTCATCTTTATTTATTTATTATAGCGTTGTTTGTTTGTTTATTTATTTTTGCTATTATTGGTTGTTATTTTCGAATGTATTATTTTTGGGATTGTAATAGTTAGTAAAAAAGGATTTTTTCAAGCACATTAAGGTAAAAGACATTTAAAGAGTATTCTAGCAAATGAACTGGATTTTTTACAAAACATGGACCAGTGTCCAATTTTTTAAATCCAAAATTTTGCATGATATGATAAAAGCCTTTTTATAAATATGCATAAAGGGAACCAATGTTCCTAATCCAAATGAATGTCCCGATTTATGTATGTAATTTATTTTCTTCGCACGACAATTTGCTTATGTAATAATTTAAGTAGAACTTTATTATTTTTATTCGTTTCCTTGTTTTATTAGAGTGTTTATTTAATTATATTACTTGCATCATGTGAGAGAGGAGAGAGGATTAAATCTAAAACTCAATTATAAGACAACACCTAACCAAAGATGCCTAATAAGAGGAATATTCCGAATACTTGTCTCTATTTGGGCATCAAGAGAAGGTCGAGACTCAATTCCCATCGTTCTGTTGGGTAGTAACTTTATGATACTTGCCTCTTTGAACCCACTAGTAGACGCCTTCATGGGTTGACCATCAGTAATAATTAGGGTTCAATTCTTCTTAATGCAAAACATTCAGTTTATGATTAAAAGCGAGCCCCCTCTGATCTCAAGCCTTGAAAGTGGGTTCCTGAAAACAAACCCAGAAATATAAGTCAGGCTCTAGCGCGTATCACAGTGGTGACTCCACTTTGCGTACATTTTAGAGCCTTAAAATTAAGATTAGGCGTCTATTTTTAGCCCCAATGTTATCCCAAAGCATACCCTACATTCACTCAATTAAGAGAGGTGTTAAGGAGACCCACCAGCCCAAGTTTAGTACCAAATGCTATATAAAATTATGACCCATCGATCGTTATGCTTGAGATAAGCTAGACCTATTGGTAAAGACCATGCTTGGACAGCCCTAAAGTTTCATCACCCTTGACTAAAGTCCATGTAATGACAATAGCAACTTTCCTTAGGTTGTATAACCATAACAACTTTTGCTTGCTATGTAGACCTTTGTGTATTGATCACACTCAAACAAATTAATAGGGTACCAAACAAAGGCTACCATGCCCCGATCGGCCCTACTTGATCTGTATGAGCTAGTCAAAATACATAATGGTCAAAACTCATATGCTTGTACTTTCAATTAGAGAGGTTATGTTGTTGGTTTTCTGTTGTGCTCCATATGCGTCCATTAGGTACCCTGTTAATCCATAGGCTAAGCCCACCTAGGAAAGTGATTGCACGACCTCTTATGTGGGACTAATAAGGTTGGAAGGCTTTATCTATACTTGTGTGTGTTTGTGATTGACGTCTAATAGAACCATGCATTGTATTCATGCATCATGTGTATACCTTATCCATGCATCATTTATCATGCATCATTCCTAACCTCTGATTCTTGCAGCCATTATAGACTCATCTAGGTGGTCCAAAGGGTCGGAAAAACACCTAATTTGAATGTCCATATCCAATCTACTGAGATCAGATTTGGGTTTAGAAGTCAGTTCTGAGTTAGGTTTTAGTTAGTTATAGAACAATAGTCAAGAAATAAGTTCAAAAATTTCAAATGATAAAGTAAATAAAATTGAAAGAAAAAATGAGACTGGGAGAGTTGCTGATGATACCATGATAAGGTTTTCATTTTTTAGGAAAAAGGCAAATGTCACTCCTACTGGACCTTTAACAGTGAGGGATAATTTAGACCGTAGATTAGATAGACGGCTGCAGGAATTTGAGGAGAGGATGTTGGCTATAATTGGTGGAATGGTGGCTTCTATAACACTTAATGCTAGAACTTAGCCTATAAATATGCTCACGAGACAACAAAGCTGACTTATATTGGAAATGCTCCCGTAGCTGATGTTATTGTGCTTTGAGATCCACTTAGAAAGGAGAGAAGACATGATCCTGAGGATGATTTCATAGAGGAAAAGGACAAACTATGTTTCTCCAATTATGAACATAAGAATAAAAGGGTCTTAATGCTGAGGATCCAGCTTTTAAGAAGAAGAAGGAGAAGATCGAAGCCATGTTTAGGCTGTTGTCTGCTGGTGGAGTGATGAACCCTGCGGATAGGAATTTGGATGGAGATGAGCCCTTGCCCCAAAGGTTCAAATTGCTGGATTTGCTGAGGTTTGATGGTACCTCAAACCCTTAAGTACACATCAAGCAGTACATGCTGATCATGAAGGTGATTGGATGAAAGGGAAGCCAAGAAAGTAATGGAGGAAATACATGTGGGAGTATGTGGAGTCCATATGAACGGGTTACCTTTGGCGAAAAAGATTATGAGGCAGGGCTTTTTTTGGCTTACGATGGACACTGATTGTTCTAAGTATGTCAGAAAATGCCAATTGTGCCAATGGTATGCAGCTCTGGGATATTTGCCTGTTTTTGAATAGTGTAACCTCACATCACTATGGCCATTTGCTGCATGGGGAATAGGCATTATAGGAATGATCCTTTACCTGCCTCAAATAGACACAGATTCATCATAGTAGCCATTGATTATTTCACTAAGTGGGTATAAATTGAATCTTTCAAAAAGGTAGATGTATGGGATATGGTCGAGTTTATTGAGAAAAATCTAATATGCAAATATAGATTGTCTTATCATATGGTCTCAGACAATGGGTTACTATTTTCAAGTGAAACTAAACAAATGTTTATTAGGTATAGGGTTCAACATCACAAGTCTTCTCCTTATAGACCTCAAGTAAATGGAGTAGTCGAAGCAGCCAATAAGAATGTAAAGAGAATTCTAACCAAGATGGTGCGGACTTACAAGGATTGGGCTGATAAGCTATCCTTTGCATTATAGGCTTATAGGACCACAGCCAGGACTTTAACAGGATCCTCTCCATTCTCTCTGGTCTATAAAACAGAAGTAGTATTGCCGATAGAAATTGAACATTAGTCCTTAAGAGTAGCTCTGGAGGCAGAGATGTCAAAAATAGAATGGGCTAGGCAAAGACTATCGTGGCTTAATTTGCTTGATGGGGGAAAGAATGAGGGCATATTATCACAATCAAGTTTATTAGAAGAGGTTGGCCCATTCATTTGGAAGGAAAGTTAGGAAACACCCTCTGAAGGAAAGAGACTTAGTGTTCGAACAAATGAGACCAGGGATTTCGAATATCCGAGGCAAATTCAGGCCCATGTGGGAGGACCTTTTGTACTTAAGAAGCTATTATCCAAAGGCGCTGTTATTTTGTTAGACAGTGATGGCAATAAGTTTCGAGAACCCATGAATGTCGATAAATTGAAAAGGTTCCATGGCTAAAGACTAAAAGAGAATAAATGCCCTATGAGTCAAAAACCAAAACATGGCAGCCTTGCTAAAAGTGGGCACCTTGCCAGGATGAAAACTGAAAAAAGGCATCCTTGGCAAAAATTAGAGGCTGAGAGAAAATAATCAATCAAGAAAACCGGAGAGGGCTAATTGATGATAGGAGTTATGATGCTTGTAAAGTTTCATTTCAAGATTGAATAATATGTGTTATTGAGACAAGGTCAAATTCTGATCATGTGTACCAAAATCAGAAATAAAATGTCATACATGTATTGATAAACGTCATCTAAGTATCTGAAAGTAACATTTTCTATCATATGTTCAATAAAAATAAAAACATCACCTATGAAAATGTCTAATCTAATTTATCAGTATCATATCTCTCCCTCCATCTAGGTGCCTCAGGTAAGAAAGTTTGTTGTCGACAGCTGGACTAGTGAACCATCGCTTATATGAGTTAGATGTAGTGAAATCACAAGTACCCACGTCAGAAATAGTGGTCCTCATAGGAAGCTAAGTCTAAATCCTTTGATAATATTTTTTCATAAAGTAAGCAGTGAGGATGTCTCCACGAAAGCCCAAAGGTCGCCTAATAATGTCCTGTCTACCCCAAAACTGGAGAACACAATGGGCAAAAACATAAAAGGTGGCTCGATAAAGTCCACAGAGAGGAACACATCCAGACTCTCCATCTATGACCACAGAGGTAACAGGTAACCAGGGACACCTAAACCTGATGTCAGTGTCTCTTGAATGACTAAGCCAATCAACTACATCCTGGACTGACTGAAACTTAAGCTGAAGACTCCTAGTCATGATAAGTCTCATAGGGTAGGTCCATGTAACTCTAACTTGAGGAAGAGGTTCAAACAATAGCTACAAATTCTCACGAAACCATACCTGAAAAAAAGTTACTAAGGTGAGTTGGGTTCATCTCAAGCAAAAGTAAGGCATTGAAATATGTGAAAAATTGAAAAGACATGCATTTCAACAAGAAAAGCTAGTATGAAAATTCACAAAAGGTATGCTACCTTTAAAAATAAGGACACACCTGAAGAAGCAAAGGACTACCTATCAAAAATGAAGAACAGCCGCACTGAGTATAAGACCTATGGTGAAAGTCATCTAAGCCTATGATAGTCTTTGCCACGATCAGGGGAAATAGATTGTGCCCCTGGTGTCTACCACCAACAACATCGAACAACCCATAATCTATGATCGTGAGATCACCAACACGCATCAATAGACACCGAAAAAGGTAGGAGAACAGTACCACACTAGAACAAAAAATGAGAATGTCATTAAAGTCAGTTAACACATATATCAGCCACTCCAATGAAAAGGTCTCTCCATGAGGTATTAAACCTCTAGCCTTGAAGGGAAGAACACCCAGGGTATGGACCACCTCTCTAGGATAAGTGACTATAGGAGAGGGCAAGCACGGTCGGGCATCAAGATCAAACTTGACACCACCATAGCAGCAAACTCCTCAAGCAAAGGATACAACTCTTAGTGAGTGAGTTGGAATACATGAAACCTAAGGTCCCAGAATCGAAGAAAAGTAGACATAAGATGTTTATTCAGAAGGACTCTTCTCAAAGACCTCAAACTTAAATAAGGAGGTAAAAGGGGGTCCTCTCAGGTTTATTAGTCATCCAGTAATTGGTGTAATTTTGCAAGCCTAGTAGTCATGGTTATGAGATTTTTAAGCAGTTTAAAGTGGATGAATGATAAGAGAAAATAAATAACTGAAAGAAAGATAGGCAAGAAAAGACAAGAAAGGAAAAGAAAAGAAGGGAGAGAAGAGTACCTGATGGAAGCTTCTTGGAAGTTAAAAAGTCAAAGACATAAAATACAAGAAAATGAAGCACTATTTATAGAAAAGTGATGAGGGACGGTCGTCCCTCACTTGGAGCGAGCCACGTGTTGCCCGTCTCTCACTTCTAGAAGGCCAAAAATCATACTTTTGCATGTCCCATACATTGCATATACATATTAGAGCATTTGCCTTTGTTTGCATTTTACAGGTGATTTAAAGGGACCGATGACCTAAATGAGTGATTTTGCCTCATTTTTTATGCATGATTGTTAGAATCATGTGTGTACGTAAATTAGTTGTAAATATTTAAATTCTTATAAATTCTGACATTATAATTTGTCAAAGGCTATGTCTTTAAATTCAATCTCTTTCACATCAGATACATAAAATCCCACCAAGGGGCCATGTATTTACTTCATCAGCAACAAGAAAATCAGAGCAACCATCACCGTCTCTTAGAGCGAGAGAGGCTTCGATTTGAACACACCAAAAAGCCATAAGGCTGATGCCAAGAGCAAAGAATTACTAGACAAGGGATAGCCACAATAGATTGCAGCACCTCAGTGACACCTCGCAAAAGTTTATTTACTAGGATGACTTCAAACATTTCAGTGGTTCCCCAAAGGACAAATATATATTTACTTAAAACATCCCTAGTGGAGAATTGCTTTAGAAATAGCAATCGAACCTCTCAGAAATAACAACTAATAGGATAACTCTAATCATTCCAACTTTATATGCCGATAAACTGGCTCTAGTCATGACGTCTTTTCAGCAATTTGATTTCGCATACCCCAAGCTCCAATCAAATGCAACCATGTCAACCTAATTCTGCATGTTTCGGGCGCTAATTAGGGAAGACCCTTGTTCTTATTGCAATTATGTATGTCTTGGGTGCTAATTGGATAAGTAAAGACTCGCTGCCTTCAATGGAGTTAGTCTCAAGCCATCTTGATTCTACATGCCCCAGGCATTAATTGGACACATTCAAAATATCTTGATTCTGCATGCCCTAGGCATTAATTAGAGTAAATTAATTTGTCCTAGTTCTGCATGCCCCAGGTGCTAATTGGGTAATTGATACAGGATTAACACATTGATAAATTGATGTTAAATATTCAAATTTAGGGTTAATGCATAGAAAAAATGGTGATAACTATCCAACCAAGAGAATTACTACCTCAAAAGGTACGTGTTATAATCAAACAAGAGATTCGCTGCCTCAAGTACACATCTTTTTCTTTTTTACTTTGAATTTTGGCTCACTTTAGCACCAGTACACTAGCTCCTTAAAATTGGGGATAGCTATAGATATTGTGACCCGAGGTAGCTTAGATTAGGGTTACTCGATCATGAAGAACCAATATATTGCAGATAGAAGGTTCAGATTTTGAAGCTCCGATTACGGATTTACCATTTTTTCTTAAAGATTGTCATGATTTTCTAAAATGATTTCAAATATCTTCAAGTGTTTTAACAAAAAAAACCATGTTACAAACTGCCAGTAGTGACAAACGCCATTTGGCACCTAAGGAGTGGCCGTCTGTAGGTCCTTCTCTCTTGTGCAATGTAAAATAGGGGTATTTTAAGGAAACGGTGTTCTAGTGAGGAGGGACGATTGTCCCTTGTTGACAGATGCCTGTCCATAGCTCAAAACTTAGATTTTTCCACGTTTTCTTGGATTTTCAAAAGAGAAAGTTACCTGATAAAGATGAGTCTTGAATTTTTAGCATTTTATCCCCTAATTTGGCAATTTTTAAGTTATAATTGGATTAAAACTCTTCCTTTGGTATAAAAACAAAGATCTAGGGTTTTGAAAGAGGGGGGAATCATTATTCTTGAGAGTAACTATTAGAGAAGGAGAAAAACTAATTTCTTCCTCTCTCTAAGGTTCTTAACTCCAGCAATTTTCTTCAAACACACACAACAAATTTCATGCCTTTTTTTAGAATCAAAGAGTACAATTCAAAGCAGAGATTTAGACTATAGAATTCATAGAGTCAAAATATCTCCTGAGGGTAATATTCTAGGTTCATTCTCACTTTTTCTCTCTACAATTCATTCATATGATTTTATGATTATTGAATGATAATTTTTTTGTTTTAATTGTTCTATCTAAATAATGTGCATGGTTTTATCAAAGTATGATTTGTTTCTAAAATATGCTAGAGATTATGGAAAATTATAGAGATTCCTCCATTGTTGTCATTTAGAGCTTTTTTTTTCTTTTTACATGTACACTGTAATTTTGATGTAATATAATGCATGTTTAAGTGTTTTTAATGTATTTTGGCATGATTTAGTTCTTAATTATCGTATATTTAGGGTTAAGAAACTATTTGTATGATTTTCTGCATTTATGCCATGATTCTACACTTTCTATTCTGTTCCAGAGGTGACAGATGGGAAGAAAGACTGAATGATGGTTGTTCCTCAGTTGAGGGATGGGATTATCACATATTTAGGGCTAAGAAACTATTTGTATGATTTTTTGCATTTATTCCATGATTCTACACTTCTGTTCTATTCTAGTGGTGATAGACAAGAAGAAAGACTAACGAACAGTTGTCCATCATCTGAGGGACGGGACGTCTCAGTCCTTTCCTCCTATCCATCCCTCACTTAATGGGTGGTTGTCCCTCACCTCTTTGGTCATCTATGAGGATTTTTTAGGGTATTTTTTATGCATTTTTAGGGTTTTATATATTTATGAATTATTTATTCCTTCTAGGTCTAAGCATTCATGCAGTTATTTCAATTTGTATAATGTAAAAATGCAATTTGAAGGTAAAGGTGTAGCTTACTAGAAATGAAGAAGAAAAAAAGAAAAAGAAAACGCTGTTGAAACACCCTATTCTAGTGCTTTTATCATATATCTTATCATGCCTTTCAGTCATATTATAATAGATTATTAATCCAATTAAATCATCATTAATCATATCAAATGGTTTATTTAATTAGACAACCTATACATTAATTAGGGGTTTCACACAATTTCCATACCCTTAATGACATATCCATAATGACTTATCATGCACTCACTTATATATCATATTCAAGTGTGATACAACTTTCTTAATCTATTCATTGTCATGCATAGCGTTCAACATTTCATCTAGCATATATATATATATATATATATATATATATATATATCTAAGCATTCTAGCTCCTATATGCATGCATATACTAGCATTCTTTTAATGAGTTTATTACATAATTTACTTACATATGACATACACGTATTAAATAGCCTTTTATACATATTAAACATGTTAAGAAACTTGTACATAATTAACCAAAAATACCCCTACATCAATTTCTATGAATTGTTGTTGGCCTGTCTTGATGCAGTGTTCGTTCCTGTGCAAAAGCCTTGACTACCGAACCTACATGGATAAAATAACCCGTGCTAAGTTATGTAGCTTAGCGGGGATACTAAATATGAAAAAAACCACTCATAGTGGTCGTCAGAAACATATAACACATGACAACTAAAAATATAAAAAATAACATGTTCAAATAAATATATATTAAAATAAGATAGCATAAATAACAATGTAACCTTATATTTTAATCTAGCATACTTGAAATTTAACATATCATAGAAAGGATCTGTACATAATGAATATAATATAACACATGCTTTTAAAACTATAGCTAAACATGTTGTTTCATATACCATATGCATTAATTATAATGTAATTAATTGTGATGCATTTACACTTTAGTTAGCCTACTTGAGTTCTAAAGGTGGATAACGAGAACAGGGGATATCCAAGGATATCAAAACAGGGGATATGCGAAGATATCAAAATATGGACCCAAACGGGATCAACAGAACATGGGACTGATCAGGCTAACCGAAATGGGGTCGGCTAACAACCCAAAAGGGGCTGTTTATGATCCAAATGGGGTTAATAATAACTTAGACCCAAATAGAATCAACAGGGGCAGCTATAATTTTCCTATAGGTGCCTATCTATCCACTATTAAACTCTATAGGCAGGCAATAATTTAATTGATTCTCTTTTCATATAACATAATCATTCTTACATCACACAATTGAAGTGTGTCCATAATCATATAATAATTGTTTCATCACTATGGCATATTCATATGCATTAATCATATGGCTTTTCATGTTTCTTTAACTTATTTTCAATAGCTATCTGATATGTGCAATACATGCCTTTTTAATCAAGTAGTGAAACATACATATTTGGTTGTTCATCATAACGCATGCCTCATATATGAAACTCTATAACATGTCATAACATTCAACTGCATTTTATCATATAATTCAATGGATTCTTTGATCATAATTTAACTATACATATATTAACACTTTGGTCATATGGGTTCTTGGCATGCTAGAGTGATGTTTATAATCTGTAGAGGTACTAAGATAGCATAGCAAGTTCTCTTATCCAAAAACATAGCAATAAAAGAAGGATACATGTTACATAGGTAAGTTACGAGTGTGATAGAGGCGAAATTAAAAGTCCACATATTCTGCATTGCCACGAGCGCGACTATCCCTGTGAGTGCAACAGATGCGGATTATACAATTTCAATATATTTTCAATAACACAACTCTTATAAAGATTTCTTTTTATGCCAATATAGCTTACAGAAGCTTAACACCATTATATTCCCGGTTTCATACATTATTACTTCATAATATTCCAATTACCTCTTTAATCAGATTTCACATATTGAAATCAAACACAAATTGGAACATGTGTATACTACAAGTGGTTATGAGTCTTTGCATGGTCAATCTTCCCTTAGAGAAACAATTATTCAACAATATCAAACTATTAAGGGAGTAATCCCTCTAAAAACATTAATTTCTTCTATCACTTTTGTCATGCATCAAAGTCTCTAAATTCTAATCTAAGAATTTAATTTGCATGCAAAGGAAAAACTTGAAGATTCACATAAACACAACATCACACAAGTCCCATACCTTAGCCAAAACCACTAGGAATCCCTACTCCTTCAAGACTCATTTGCTTTTATTCTTCTTACTACTATCATCCTCTTAGCAATTCAGTTCAAGAATTCTCTTTAATATCATCACATGTATTCGAATTCCATGAAAATTAAGATCGAGTGGGAAATGTTTGATCTTTTGAAAGAAAAGAACAAAGAAGAAAGGAGAATGAAGGGAGAGGAGGTGCCAGCCAAGATGAACTCCACCAACAAAATGATTTCATTTTCTCTCTCCCACTAACATCTTTCCATATATATATATATATATATATATATATATATATATATATATATAAGTGGCAAACTTCCTTTCACTCCCTTCTTTATTTGCATGCAACAAATTTACCTATTAATATATAATCTTTCTTAATTCAAACCCCACTTCTAACTTTCTTTAAACATTAGCCCCATAATTAAATCTATTTATAAATTAACCCTTATATTTATCATATATTATAAATTCCCACTTTTATCATATGAAAAATCACTTTCTCACCCCTATAATGACCTTATTAAATTAAATGAACATTTAAATTGCATATATATCTTTTAAATTTTCATATTTTCTACTAAGGCCATATTTGGGGTGTTACAGCTGCTTTTCCCTTTTTTCATACTTTTAGTTTAGGCATACATGCTTGAGTGTGTTGTATACTAATGAACATAAATCTGATGAATTTAAGTCGGATCAATTGTAAAAGTTGGGTTATAGATGAATCATGTTACTGATGGATCAAAAATTTTATGTTTCATGAATGAGTTAGATTGAGTTTAGGTTATGATGTAAATTAGTGATTATTAAATTGATCATAAATGAGTTGAATTATATACATTAATTAGTTTTAAGACATTATTTTATTTATTAAGACTATTTAAAATAGTAGAACTAATAAAAATAGTGGCAGAATTTTTACCTACAAGAATTGGCATAAATAAACTGGAGGATTTTGTTTCCTTG
The DNA here is from genome assembly GCA_037975025.1 of Excoecaria agallocha. NCBI lineage: Eukaryota > Viridiplantae > Streptophyta > Magnoliopsida > Malpighiales > Euphorbiaceae > Excoecaria > Excoecaria agallocha. The sequence goes on from CM075812.1 coordinate 52,992,504, forward strand.
ATTGAAGGCTCGCCTTGGTTCTGTAGATTTTATGGTCTATAGTTTTTGCTGGTTGTGTATTTTGGCAGAGTGGATTAGGTTGGGTCATCTTGGATTATAGAGAGGGTGGTTGCAGGGCCTTTGGCAGTCTTATTAGTTATGGTGTGTTCTTTCATTGGAGAAGGAGTTAGTTCAGCATAATAGTAGTTGGGTGTCATTATTCTCTTGCTATGTATGACTATTCTGCATTTCTATTGTTGGTGTTCTTATTGTTCTGTTATAGCTTTGGTTTTTTTTTTTTGACAAATGCAGTATGTCCGGGGTTTGAAGCCTTTTGTTTATTGGTCTTTTTTGGTTGAATTGTTTTCAAGGAACTTTGTTTTTTTTTTGTTGGATTTGTTGTTCTAATAGAATTGGCTTGGGCTAAGTTATGAATTTTTGTATTTTGCTGGTTTAGTTGTTTGCTAATTGCATTTTAGATTTTGTTGGATTTACTATTTATATTATTATTATTATTATTATTATTATTATTATTATTATTATTATTATTATTATTATTATTATTATTATTATTATTATTATTATTAGCAAATATAGCTCCAAGATAATACTTATAGTTCTATTTTAGTTAATTTGTTATGTTAGATTTTTAATTTTGATATGCTTCCATTTTATGTTATTTACGTAAAATTATTATAAATTTTTTAAATGACTTTATTTTATAATTATTTTGGTTATATGCTAGTGTAACAAGAATTAACTCGAAAGACAAAATTAAATAATCATACATATGCTCGCATGTATTATATGAATAATAAGGACACAATGCCAAAGAAAATTGAAATAGCATATAATTGTCAAAATCAATATAAACTCAATCACTATGCAATACAAACTAAGATGTATATGTATTGTGCTAAGTTTACAATACACACACACATATATGCATGTTATGAACCTATCTTAATAAATATAGTAAGGATATATGAAATCTCATGTTGTTCATATATGCTAAGATATATAGGTGCAAAAGCTTTATCATTGGTTGTTTCCTTATGCTAGGCTTATGCCAATAATAAATGTAATTTATAGTGTAATTATAATTAAATTTATTGGTAAATGTAGTTGTCAATATTTTTTTTTTCTTAATTTATTAGAAAATTAAGGCAAAAATACCATTATCTACATCGATATCTAAAACACAATCTACAACTCCTTCCTCAGCATGTTCAGTTAGACAAAAAATGGATGTGGCATGGAAATATGTCACCGTGGCAACAAATCCAAATGGTAAAAAGATATTAATATGTGGTTTTTGTCAAAAACAAGTTCATGATGGAGGCATTTATAGAATGAAAAAACACCTTGCAAGGGCTAAAGGGAACATTGATGGGTGCGAAAAGGTTAGTGTGGAGGCTCGGTTTGAAATTAAAAGCATATTAGATGCTAATTTGCAAAAGGCAAAGGAAAAGAAAGGGATAATGGATGAAGATGATGTAGAAGTTTTTTCTTCTTCTAAAGAGACTTCGAAGAGAAAGAGGATGGCATTAATGGACATTGAAGTGTATTTTAAAAAAGGTGTAAATGATCCATCTCAACCTACTATTAAAGCATGCATGCAAAGTAAGGAAAAGTGGAATGAAACTGACTTGTCATTTGCATTATGGTTAAATGATCAATGTATCCCATTTAATGTTTTGAATTCACCTTATTTTCAAAATGCTATTGATAACATCATTAGCATAGGTCATGGATGTAAGCATCCTTCTTATCATGCTATAAGAGTGAATTTGTTAAAACAAGTAAAAATCCATGTCAAGTTGGTCATTGATGCTCTTAGCAATACTTGGGCCAATACCAGTTGCACAATAATGGGAGATGGATGGATAGACAATAGACAAAGGCCTTTAATTAATTTTTTTGGTTTATTGTCCAAAAGGTATTTCATTTGTTAAATTTGTTGATGCTTCTGATATTTACACAAATATTGAAAATTTGTGTAATCTTTTTTTTGAAATTGTTGAGTGGGTTAGCCTTCGTAATGTAGTTCACATGGTAACAGATAACGAAACCAATTATAAAGCTGTAGGCTTTAAGCTTATGGAAAAATAACCTTTTATTTTTTGGTCACCATGTGCAACTCATTGGGTGAATTTAATATTTAAAGATATTGGACAAATGCCTACTATTGAAAGTTTATGTGTTCTTGCTTCGAAAGTGACTATTTTTGTGTATAATCATAAGATTACTTTGAATTGGTTGAGAAAAAGAAAGGGTGGGCAGTTCACAGATGAACTTTACTTATACATCAAGTAGATAAAAGATAAATGAATGGGTTACCTCTGTATTTTACCACACTTAGTGATTGAACATTTGAACACTAGCTCCAATTTCATGAAGCGAGGATCAATACCTTTTATATGAGATGAAGTATAAATAGTTTTTTGTTATATGAGGAAGAGGAACATCCCATCTGCATTTTTTAAAGGAAATCATGAAACAATATGACATATTATTGTATGATAAAATCATTGCTCCTTTTATCTAAAGAGGCATGAATAACCCAATCATAGCCTACTTTATAAATAATCCTCACTCTGGTCTTATTATTTATGTAAAACTTCACATCTACTCCTCTTTGTACAACATAGTTTTAATAGCCTCCCTGAATTAGTACACATTTTCAAATTTCATACCAACTTTAAACAAAGAAACAAAAGTTGTTAGATCATAATGTACCCTTTTATTCTCTTTCCTTAATCCCAACACTTGTTCATCCTCACCAGATCCTTCCCCTTCCCCTTCCTTTTCACTGCATTTAGATCTTATGTCATCACTATCAAAAAATGTTTTATCTCCACCCAACTGAGTTGCATGTTTATTTGGATGATTCTCTCCAATATTATCAAAACCCGGATATGCTCTAGCGTCTCCAAAAGGTACATTATCATATCTCCTAACAAATCTTTTCTTTTTATTAAATTTAAAACTCTTCAACTCTTCCTTAACCACTCTCAACTCTTCATCATTTTCACTATCCTGACCAAAGTCTTCATCCTCAACATATAAACTCTCTTCACTCTCACTACTTTTCCATTCTATTTCATCACTTTCTTCACAATCTAAATCTTCTTCTAACTCAAGATCTGTATTTAAGTTTCTAACAATACTGCATACCCCATCCTCTACTTTTTTCCTTTTATTCTCATCTCTAACTCTTTTTCTTTTTTTCTTTCCACTTGCAGATCTGCTGGCAAAAACCCTATCACATACCTTTTCTTTCCCCTTTCTATTTGTAGACTTTGCTCTAGAAAAGCTAACCCACTATCCAGGATGGGGACCACATTTTCACCCTCACTTTCCCTGTAATTTAAACAACCACTCACATGTGCATCTGAACTAATGTGTATAATGTGAATATTAACCTTGTCCCCATCTTTTACTTTGTCTATTAACTTAGTTAAATTGACATCATTTTTAATCAACAACCAATACCTATTTTTATTAATTTCACATACATAACCACCAACTTTATCATACCCTAACTCTTTACTGATTCTGTCAAAATAAATAACAGTAATACAATCAATATCCTACCAAAAAAACCCTCATCTTTTCCACCAACATACCTTGGCTCAGGATCTACTGCAATTTGTCCACCGTGGTGGAAACACCACTTCGCCACACTCTCCATTGCTTAGTAATTGTCTGAGAATCATGCTTTAGTTTAATGAACTAAGACCGATCTTCTTCTTCTAACATCATTTGCCTTTGCTATTTTTATAGAGGTAATGAAGAAATGGGGGAAAAAAATCTGCTTATGGATTGGGTTAATTTCACTTAATTTTTTATTTAACTAGTGCCACGTGTCAACCATGTATTGGTTCACTTCCACATTAGCAACGCGTGTTTCTCGCACAGTGATAAATTTTTAAGCTTTTTCAGAAAGGGGATTTGTTATGACAGCTAACTTTAGTTAAGGTAGTGATTTAAAACGATTTAAAGTTTAGATATGAATAATGTAATTAAATACAAGTTCGTGGAAGAGGGAAGGTATTAAGCCTGTGAAAAAGAGAAAAGCAGTTTTTTCTTCCTTTGAAAATAAAAGCTGGTAAGAGAATATAAAATGATAAAAAAGCAAACAAATAGAAAAAACAAATCGTATATCTGTAAAGATGCTTGATCCATAAAAAAAGTGGGTTGAGTTGTACAAGTAATCGATGCATACTAAATTTGTAAAAAAAAAGTTGACAAAGTCAAAGAATTTTTAAAAAAATTGAATAATTGAATAAAGTTGAATTAATGGTTTGCTTCATTAATTGAATAAACTTTAAATTGTTGGTTTAGTTTTGACATAAACCTTGAATATGGATATACCCATTTCTCCTTCTTTAGGTTTCTACAACTTTACCATATAGGTAGCCGTAGAAGGAAAAAAGAATACCATACATGTTAATGCATTGCCCATGATTTGGCTAAAAAATAGAATAAAGATAAATTATCAAAGTTTTTTCTTTATTTCTTTTCTATTTTGGGTAAAGAATGGGGACTTGATTGAAAGGAAAACTTGTCTTCCTTTTTTCTACAAATTGCATTTTTGCATTATACAAATTAAAAGAACGGAATAAATGCTTGGACCAGTCCATAAATCTTTCATGCAAAAAATTCAATAATATATTGATACATGGAGCTAATAATCATCTATATCCACTACTTTTTTTTTTTCTTTTAACTATATCATAATCTAAAATATTAAAATATTTATTTTTAAAAAACAAAAATGATCCAAACTCACAAACACAAACTAATGAACATAATTCCACTACCACAAAAGAAGTAATTGAATACAGGTAGCCATTTTTCCTTCTGTAGGTTTATGCAACTTTATCATGCAGGTAGCCATAAAAGGGAAAAGAGAATAGCTTATGTGCAATGCATGTTTATGTCCAATGATACAGTTGCAGAAACCTAAAGCAGGAAAAGTGGTGATATATATGTATATATATATCAATTGAAAATTAAACTAATAATTCAAATTTTATTCAATTATTCATATTTTTATTACTTTGGCTTTGTCAACTTTTTTGTTGTTTCACTAATTTAGTATGCATCAATTACTCATACAATCCAACTCATTTTTTTAAAGGTTAAGCATCCCTACATATATACATTTATTTTCTTCTCTTTGTTCATTTTTTTTTGTCCTTTTACATTATCATAGTTTTTTTTTTATAAAAAAAACTGCATTTTCTTGTTCCTTATTAGAATTTCTATAAACTCGCATATATATATATATATATATATATATATATATATATTGATTCTAATATTAACTTAAATTGATCGCTCCTATTTCCTTTAGGTTTCAATACGCATACTTGATTGTGGTGCATACTAATGCGTTTAAATCAGGATTGCTGGAGAAAAAGTAAAAAAAAGAAAAAATATTTTAGTAGGCATCAATTACTCTTACAACCTAACACATTTCATTTATGGATTAATCATCCTTAGATATAAATATTAGGATAATTGAATAGAGGAAAGTTGCAGAATCCTAAAGAAGGAAAAATGGGTATATGTATATCCAATGTGTATGTCAATTGAAAATTAAACCAATAATTCAAATTTTATTCAACTATTGCAACATAAAGAAGCAAACCCCTAATTCAACTTTATTCAATTATTCAATATTTTTTACTACTTTGCCTTTCTCTATTTTTTGCGTTGTTTTACTAATTTAGTATAAATCAGTTATTCTTGCTATCCAACATATTTCTTTTATGGATTAAGCATCCTTGGATAAACATTTTTTTCTATTTATTATTATTTTTTTGTCCTTTTATATTCTCCTAGTTTTTCTTTTTCTTTTTAGTTTTTTTTTAAAGAAACTGTTTTTCTCTTTTTCCTTATTAGGATTTGTATAACCTCTTATATTATTTTCTTTGTTTCGTTTCTAAGTTCAATTTCAATCAACCACTTCTATTTCCTTTTAGTTTAGGCATGCATACTTGAGGGTGGTGCATACCAATGCATACAAATCAACACCATTGATCAATATAGTTATAGGTAGCAAATGGATTGGATTAGATAAATTTAGACTCAATTAAAATAGGTTGGGTTATAAACGTATTGTGTTACGAATAAATCAAAATTTTCTATTTCACAAATTATTTGGATTGAGCTTGGGTTATGATGTAAATTGGTTATTACTAAATGGATAATAAATGAGTTGAGTTATATAAATGGCCAAATTTTATGATATTATTTTATTATTTTTTAATTTTTTATAAACAATAAGCAATCATGTTTAAATAACCTATAAACATAATTATTATTGTTTAAAAAGGAAAGTAATTATTTTTACATTCATATTATATAAGAAAAATTTATAAAATCATGAGTAATATATATGGTTTAATAGGCGGCTCATAAATGGGTCGGGTACAAATAACTTAACAGATCAAATGAATTGAATTATAAACGGATCATTGAATGATTAAGTTGGATTTGAATTATATTTTTTCATTGCGAATTTGAATAAAATTTATAAATTAAGTCAAAATTTAACACCATTAAAATCACTTACTTTTAGCATATCCAATAATTTAACATTAAGTTGCATCACCATTAATTTTACTATCGTAATCCAAAGTTTGAAAATTTTTTCCTTCAATTATTGAAAATAATTCATGTTTACCTTATACCTTATTCGTAGATACCCCTAAACTTTGTTTTTAGTCCAAACCTATCCTTCAGCTGCCCAAAGCGACATATTTATACTGTATTTTGGTTCAAATATATATATCTCTTAACTATTTAAAGTAGCATATTTATACCATTATTTGGTCTAAAAATATGACCTTTAACTCTGTTTACATTATAAAAAAGTGTTTAAGCGAGTTATTTTGGGCAAATTTGTTAAGAGTAATAATGTCGGATAGAGTAGAACCACAACTAAAATAAAGTAATTATTAGAAAATAGAAGAGTAAAGTATTGTACTAAAAAATCATATGAGTTTGATTTCTAGAAAAGACTAGAGAGGTCAAAATGGTCCCACTTAAAACCCAATCTCCTTAGATAGAATTTACCTACAAATATAATTTATGAGCACAAAATATTACTGCAACTACAACCTACAATTATTGCTGAATAAAAATAACGATAATAAGGAACATCATAATTTAATGAGGTTTTGCCAATTATGCCTACGTTCTCAAATACTACCAAATATTATTTCACTGGAAACCTAAAAATGAAACAATACAAGAGAAGAAATTTGCCTAACTAATAGTAAAGTTAAGCAAAAATGGGATGGGATGAAAGCTTTACCTCTTGCTGTTTTATAGGTAAAAGAAGGAGGTAAGAATTTAATTCTTTCCTCTAATTTTGACCATCCATCAAAATATGGATGGGTGTTAACTTTTTTTTTTTTTACTTTACATTAATTGCTAACAATTCTCCCACTTGAAGATTTGATTGAGAATCAATTACATCTTCACACCATTCTTTCTATCTTATCATTTATGTTGTTTATGTTTTATCAGGCCGCAAGAAGATTGACATCATAAAAACTTGTTAGTATTGATTGCTTTTGTCATAAAATCTGCAAGGTTGTCCATTATATGAATTTTCTACATATTCACTGTTCCTTCTTCCACTTTCTCATGAATGAAGTGGTACTGAACTCGAATGTATTTTGTTTTTTAGTGAAAGGCTGGATTCCTTGCAAGATGCAAGGCACTCTAACTGTCACAATATAGAGCAATCTTCTCTTGTTTGTGCTCAAGTTCTTCCTTCAGCTTTTTCAACCACATTGCTTCCTTGCTAGCTATTATGACTGCTACATATTCTGCTTCTATTATTGATGTGGCCACAACTGATTGCAGTTTTGAAACCCAGCTTACAACTCCTCTAGCAAGCATAAACACATATCCCGCAGTGGATTTGTTTTTATCAAGGTCACCAGCATAATTTACATATCCTTCGACAATAAAATCTGATCCTCTATAACCTAATGCAACATCCAGGGTTCTCTTTATATATCTGAGAATCATTTTTACATTATTCCTATGCTCTCAACTAGAATTATCCATATATTGACTAACCACTCCCATTGCATGTGTAATGTCCGATCTTATATAGATCATAGCGAACATTAAACTCCCTACTGCTGATGCATATAGTACTCAAGACATGTCAATCCTCTCTTCTTCACTGTTAGGACTCATACTTAAAGATAACTTGAAATTTACAAGAAGAGGGGTAGGAAATTGGCTTGCAAGCTTGCATGTTGTAACGTCGCAAGATTTTTCTTTAGCAGTGTTTTTGAGAAAGCCAAATCTTCTTGTTATTTTTATCTCGGTGAATTTACATTCCTAGAATCTTGTTTGCCAATCCCAAGTCCTTCATTTCAAATTCCTTAGCCAATTGTGCCTTCAATTCTTAAATATGATCTTTGTTAGGGCCTGTTGCCAACATGTCATCCACATACAATAGCAAGACAATGAAATCATCTTCACCAAACCTTTTGAAATATGCACAAGGGTCTGCATTTAGTCTGTTGTATCTAAGGCTCATGATGAAGGAATCAAATCTCTTATACCAACACCTTAGCGCCTATTTTAGATCATATAGAGATTTGTTCAACTTCCAAACCAAGTTATCTTTTCCTTTTTCTTTAAAACCTTCTGATTGGAGCATATAAATTTTTTTCTTCAAGGTCTCCATGAAGAAATGTAGTTTTCACATCTAACTGCTCAAGAAATAAGTCAAAAGTTGCATATATTGCCGAGACTACTCGGATTGTAGTAAGATAAACCACAGGTGAGAATATTTCTTTGAAGTCAACCCCTTCTTTATGATCATGTCATTTTACCACCAATCTAGCATGATATCTCTCAACCTGATTATCACCATTTTGCTCAATTTTATAGACCCATTTATTACCTATGGGTTTTCTCCCTTGTGGTAGTGACACTAGTTCTCATGTCTTATTTTTATGAAGAGCTTCAATTTTCTCTTGCATTGCTACTATTCACTGAGATGCATCTGAACTATTCATTGCTTCTTGAAGAGTTAATGGCCCCCTATCCTCAATTAAAAGACAATATGCAATGTTACCTTTATAATGTAATCTGAGTGCCAATTAGGCAACCTTCTTGTGCGAGTTGCTCGTCGATTGTTTGGAACTTCAAATTTGATTGGCTCTTATTCCTTGTGCTCTAGTGCAGCTTCAGAAAAATCATTGGGTTATGATTCTCTTTCTACACATACTGTTGTAGTCTCTGACTTTTTTTTGAGTTTTTTTTCACTTTCTATTTGCTCTTAATCTTTATCATTTATAAAGATAACATCCCTGCTGACAACAACCTTATTGGTAGTGGGATCCCACAGGTGATACCCTTTGACTCCTTCAGCATACCCCAAGAATATGAATTTTTTTAGATTTTGGATCCAGCTTTGTAGTTTTTTGGGCATTATACATCACATAAGTAGGACTTCCAAATACATAGAGGTTTGAATAATCCACTGGCTTTCTAACCCATATCTCCATTGGTGTCTTACATTTAATTGCAATTGATGGAGCTCGATTCACCACATAATAGGCAGTGTTGACTGCTTTCGTCCAGAATTTCTTATCTAGGCCTGTAGTTCTCATAATTGCTCTTGTTTTTTCCAATTGAGTTTTGTTCATCCACTCTGCCACTCAATTTTATTGTGGAGTGTATGCCTTAGTAAACTATCTTTTGATTCCTTATTGTTCACAAAATTCATCAAATTCTTTATTAGTGTATTCTCCTCCATTATCTGTCCTCAAATACTTGATCTTTTGCCCAGATTCAATTTCAACTTGCAATTTAAAAATTTTAAAGACTGGAAACACATTTGCTTTCTTCTTGATAGGAAACACCCAACACCTCCTGGATTAATCATCAATGAACAACACAAAATAGTTTACTCCTCCTAGGGATGACACTGGTGCTTGCCATGCATTAGAATGAACTAATTCCAAAATAGCTTTGCTTTTGAAATTTGATGTGTTTGAACATCAATCGATGTTGCTTGCTTACAATACAATGCTAAAAAAAGGTAATAATACCTTTGTGAGACCTAAAAGTATATTTTTCTCTGCAAGAATCTTCATTTCTTGTTCAGAAATATGCCCAAGTTTCTTATGCTAGGTCATTGCACATTTTTCACTTGGATTGCTCGTGGAAACAGGTGCCTTTCCTTCTTGTAGAGTCTCTCCTTTTAGGATGTACAAGTTTATAGCTACCTTTTCTCCTTTCATAATTACAAGCGCTCATCGAATCACCTTTATGATCTTGTTTTCAACTTTAAATTTGCAACCAAGGTCATTTAATTGCCCCATAGATAACAAATTTTTCTTCAGATCCTCCACATGTCGGACTTCTTAAATTTTGAACGGTGCCATCATACATCTTTAATTTTATGGTGTCAATGCCAATGATCCTTAGAGCTTGATCACTACAGCTATACACAGATCCTTTAGAGATAGGTTTATAATAATGGAACCATTCTCTTTAAGAGGTCATGTGAAATGTAACTCCTAAATCGAGAAGTCAAACGCCAACAAATCTTTTTTTGCTTCCAATGGATGTTGCTACTTCATAAACCATGGCACCTCCATCTTTAGAAGTGCTTGCAACATTTCCTTGAGGACTAGAATCCTTTTTGTTTAGATTCTAGCAATCTTTCTTCAACTAACCCTTCTTACCACAATTGTAGCATTTAATGTTCTTTTTAGTCCTTAATTTTGATATACTATGATTGTGACTCCCACTTGGGCCATGTTTTGTTGACCTCCCTCTTATCATTGCTAAAGCTTCTGCTTGTTATGCACTTGCCAACCTATTTTCCTTATTTTTATGCCGGCTCTCTTCCTCCAGAATTGCAGCTGTAATATATTCAAAGTTTATATAATCTAAAAAGATATTGGTGGTTAAGTTGATGATGAGTTGATCATATGAATCAAGTAGACTTTGGAGTAGAATTTCAACATGTTTGTTTTGCTCTATTATGTGTCCCAATGATGTGAGTTAGGAAAACAAATTATTCAAGGAATTTAAGTGCTCTATCACTAAAGTGGATTTTGCCATACGTAAAGTGTACATTTTCCTCTTAAGGAAAATCTTATTGTAGAGTGATTTCACCTCGTACAATCTTATGAGGTAATCCTATATCTCATTTGTTTTTTTCTTCTTTTCTATGCTAGACTACACTCTATCAGCTAGTGCTAGATGAAGATTAGTAATAGCATTATGATCCATCTCATTTCATTTATCATCTGTAATTTCCATGGGCCTTTGACTAATTGCTGCTAGACAATTATCCTTTTTCATAATTGCTTTCATCTTTAACTTTCACAACAAGAAATTACTTCCATTGAATTTTTCGATCTCATATTTTGCTGCCATTGCTTCTATCCAATAGGGCCTTTCAAATAGTGACAAATACCTTCAAAAGAGTGAATAATAATCTAACTTACTTTTCTGATGTGGAAGATTCACTTTTAGTGGCAACCACAAAGCATACGGTAAGTAGATATATATACACCCCAAAACAAGCTTTGATACCACTTGTTGAGAGTAATAATGCCGGATAAAGTAGGAATGCAACTAAAATAAAGTAATTATTAGGAAATAAAAGAGTAAATTATTGTATTAAAAATTATACGACTTTAATTCCCAGGAAAGACTAGAGGGATCATAGTGGTCCCGCTCAAAACCCAATCTCCTTAGAAAAAATTTAACTACGAGTATAATTTATGAGCACAATATATTACTACAACTACAACCTACAATTATTGTTGAATAAAAATAATGATAACAAGGAATATCAGAATTTAATGAGGTCTGGTCAATTATTCCTATGTCATCGAACACTACCAAATATTATTTCATTGAAACGTTAAAAATGAAACAATACGAGAGAAGAAATTTGTCTAACTAATAGCAAAGTTAAGCAAAAATGGGATGGGATGAAAGCTTTACGTCTTGCCCTTTTATAGGCAAGAGAAGGAGGTAAGAATTTAATTCTTGCCTCCAATTTTGACCATACACCAAAATATGGATGGGAGTTAACTTTTTTTTTTTTTACTTTACATTAATTGCTAACAAAATTAAGGGTACATTTGAACAAGAAAAAAAATTAGCACCAGAAAAATTATGTAGCAAGAACTTGGAAGTTTAATTTACCAATTTTTTTCCCTCTCAGAGTTTGGGAGTCTATAGAGTTATGTCTTATAGCTTAATAAGAATAAATAAGTTATGTGAGTTTAGAATAGAACAAAGAAATGAGATGTTCGAGTTTTCATTACAGGTAGACATAGAAGGAAAAAAGAATAGCATGTTTGTTAATAACTTAATGCATTGCACATGGCTCTAATAAATAGAATCGAAATACATATTATCAAAGTTCTTTTTCTTTATTTCTTTTTTTATTTTGGGAATGGATTGAAGGGGAAATTTCCCTTCTTTTTTCTACAAATTGCATTTTTGCATTAATATAAGCACATAAAAGGGAATTCAAACAACTGAATAAATGCTTAGATTCCACCCATACAATTTACATAAAAAAAAACTAACCGTCTATCGACACATGTAACTAAAACTTACATATTTTTCTATTATAAATTAATCATTTCTATTGAGTATGAGTAAGTATGTACTGGTTAATTGATCAATTAACAAAAAAAAATCAGTTTATATTAATATTAATTTTTTAAAATTATTAATTAGTCTGTTACATTAGGTTAACTATTAAAAAAAAATTGAAACCAAATCTATCAGATTTGTTAATCTAGATATGTATTCAGTTTCAAATCGATTTGGGCTTAACCACATTTTCAGGTTTTTTTTCTCACGTCTACTATTGAGATACTTTTAATTTATTTTTCAATCTGTGTGTTTGCTACATTCTTTATATTTAGATACCACTGCTCATGCGGCTGGTAGATGTAGGCATTTGGATCTTAGAGAATAAAATTTAATTGTTCACCGATGAGTGCAAATTGCTGAATTCATTACAAAGACGACAAGTATTAGCGCGTGATTATCATGGGTGTGCTTATGGTTAAAGGACGAATACACTTAAGATAGTAATTGGAAATAAGGCTAATTAATTTAAGAATATAATGATGACTCATAGAAAATGTGACTAGACTTAAATTTCCAACTATAATAAATCAACAAAGACAAATAAAAGTATAAAGTAATAAAATAACAATATTAATAATAATACATAAATAAATAAAAAAGAGAAGGTATTATAGTAAAAACCATACATACATATTTGGTTAGAATGAAATCGAAATTATAGCAGTGGACGCAGAATTCACCGCTATATGTTAATAGCAACGGATTGCTTCTGCTGTTGATATTGGTTGCTAAAAGTCATTATTTTTTGTACTGACGGGAAGAGTAATTTTTTGAAGAGTTAAAAAAATTTTAAAAATTAATGCAAATTGGTCCGTTAGCTTTAACAGGTGGTTTTCTGAATGGTCAAACTGTAGCAGTTGTCCTAAAAGTTCATATTCATTCAGAAAATTAATACACAAAAATCAACTTGATTAACTATAAAAATCGATACGGTTTCGAATTGATTTTGCCTCAGCTTGTGCTTTTATAAAATCAATTGACTTGTGGATAATGAATTTGTGATATTAATACTAGATTGATTCCCTCATCTTAAATGTGTATTAACGGTGAGTTTAACCTTATTATTTATTCACAGTAGGAAAAAATGAGCGCCAATACAAGAAAAATTCAGTTTTCCAACGGAAAATACTGACGAAAATGAGAAAATTTACGTAGGAAAATAGGAATACCGACAGAATTTAGCGACGGAAATTGGCGAAGAAGAACTGGTTGTTGGCACTTTTGCTGACAAAAATATTTCCGTAGGTAAATTTACCAACGGAAAACACAAATCGTCACTAATTCTGTAGGGAGGTGCAAACCAAAAAACTGTAGTAATTTACCAAATTACCGACGGAAAAAATTTCCGTTGGCAAATTTACTGATGGAATTAATATTCTGTAGGCAAATTTGCCTATGGTCTGTCATATTCCGTAGGCAAATTTACCGACGGAATTTATATTCCGTAGGCAAATTTGCCTACAGTTTGCCATATTCCGTAGGCAAAATTTCCGATGGCATATATACCGTTGCTAAATTTGCTGGCGGTCGTCTACATTCTTAGTACGGTTTTGCTATATTTCCCTCAGTAAATCTTAATTATCAATTTTTTTAATGATTTTTTTCTCTATATAGTGCAACCATAATAAAAAAATATATAATTTACAATAACAAGTTAATAGATTTCTAATGCATAATATAATATAAAATTTATAATATTTACTACCATATCAAACCATTTTCTTACAAGTTCTGAAAACAAAAAAATATCATCACTAACAATTTCAAACACTGTTACAATTCCCAAAAATCATAAAATTTAAAGTCCTATTTTGTATTGCCTTCCACTCCTTACTTCTTTCATCTGAGCACGGAACTCGGCTATATATTCTATAGTCTACTGCAATTTAACATTTTATGCATATTTAGAAATTAAAATGAAGCATGAGATATGAGATTCTAATTCTTGTATAGGAGATGCAAGGGCGGCAGCCGCAAAATCCTAGTGATATGAGTAATATTTAGATATTAAACTAATTTCTAATTTAATATGTTATGCATATTTAGACGTCAAACTAAATTCTGACCTTGTTATTGATGCTAGAATCAGTAGAAGTGATAGGAAGCTCTCCTTGGAGTAGCCTTCACATATTCCTTTCCTAGAACAGTTGAACCTGCAAAATTAAATTAAATTTATTTAAGAAAAGTTAATAATAATGATTCCACGTATTATGTACATTACTTCATTGCAAGAATTTTAGTACAAGGATCAGGTAAATATTTTCTATACGCCAACTTCTCAACAAGATAAGCAGCAAGAGACAATATCGGCAGAGTAAGACTGCAAAAAAAGCCATGGTGCATATAATGTATTTTCGTCATGCATTACTATAATGCAGAACAACTTATAAAGCAAGTGCAAACCCGCACATAAAGAGGGGCCGATCTCTCAATAATTTAGAACTAAACCAAAACCCTATCTTGATTAACCAGCCATACTGAAAACAAAGTTGAAAATAGATCATTCATAAGAGGATCACGTATCAAGCTGTGTTTGTAGTTTCCCTTTCTTCTTGAGCAAAGCAGTATATAAATTTATGTGAGAATTGTTTTGTTTCTTCCTCTTCCGTAAGAGTTATTGAATTCGGAAAATAATTACCACTCCAGGTGTTCTTGTTTCTAACTGTCAAAATTCAAGTTAAATTGGGTTAATTTCACCCATAGTTATTAAACTTACGTCTAATAGCGCAAAAATAACTAAATAATTTTTCGTTTTGAAACTATCAATTTTATTATTATGTAACAATATTAATATATATATATACACAGACATCTTCTCTTTTAGTCTTATATCACTTCAATACATATATATTAAGCACACTCGTAGGTAGATATTATTATATAATAGCTCGAGTATTTTAATTAATATGCAATATGACAACATACGACCTGGATTTTACTGATCAATTATATAAATCTTTTAGGCAATAGATACGCAAGTACAGAGTGCACATTTTAGGTATCTTGAATCACAATCTAAGTAATATAATATTTTAACCAACAATGCATGTATAAGCATTTTGTTACGAAAACTATACACTCAATTTTAAGTTAATTATGCGATAAATCATATATAATGGTTGAAAAGAAATAATTATGAATTTTTATGTATACTATATATGTTCATTATTGTAAATGCTTTTGAATAACTTAATTACTCAAGAAATTTCCTTATGTAATAACAATAATTCAAAGTCATCCCTGGAAAAAGGGATAATACGTAATATCTATATGTAAATACAAAGCATGAAATAAGGATAGGCAAAGAACATTGTACAATGTTCAATAATTCAATATTATAATTAAAAAAATAATAATAAAAAAAAAGACAAAGATCAATAAGAGTGGTTAAAATGGTCACTAACCCGCACGACTGTATATTGGGTAAGCATTTGAGTTTGATATTTTTCTCCTTCGTCTTCAAAGTCCACCCCTTTAATTTCAATCCTAACAAGAACTTCAACTCAATAGCTTCTTCTTTATGTACTGTTTAAGCTTCTAGAATCCTATCCACTGTGTACATTTTTGTACAGCTACATAATTTTTTTTTTATGGCAATTGGAATTATTTTATCGGGATTGCAAAGACAAACCCTTTACCTGCTTTCAAATTACCAACTCCAAAATATAATCTTAATAAATGAAGAAGAAGTCTCATTAATCTTAAATTTAGTCAAATTGATTTAAAGGAAAACACGGTATACTTGAATTGGTATAACTATCAGCATTACTATTTATTGAATGTCAAATTGTTGTCAAAATTGAATTCTGGTGTTGATTATCGAGGTTATTTCTATCAGTATTTAGGACGTGCCTATGTGCACATATATAATTGGTATAACTATCCTTCAGAAAAGCTAATTTTTAAAAAACGAGAATTAGGATATTCACTTATAATTGGTCTAACTAGACCTTCTTAATGGCAGAAAACCAACTCCCTTTCTTCCTCGTGTTCCAGCATTACTTTCTCCACCTACAGCAGAAAATGCACAGTAAAAATCAACTATCTGCAAGTCCATTGCTCATCTGTGAACGTAGGGTTATTAAGTTGCATTTAAAACCATAATAACTCATCATAGACTAGGTTAACATCAAATCATCAAAATTAACCTAAATTAATCTCATGATTACTTACTTGGACGCTACTAATTCAAGCTCTAACGGTCTAATCAAATGAATTCAGGATTTGGCTACAAAAAAGGGAAACTTTAAAGTTGGGATTGAGCAATTTGTAGTTGGAAGCAGTTTGCTTCACTTGTATTCAACCACAGCCAATTAACAAGCAATGACGTTTTTTTTTTTTTTGTTTTTTGATAAGCTGAAAAATTTTATTGCAAATAGCCAAATGGCTATACAAAGGCTAGATAAACATCCTCTGCCATAGAAACAAAAAACTTAAAAAAAAATCCAGAGCAGGAGTCAATAGCAGCCCCTAGGATGTATACCAAAGTAGCCAAATCTTGAAAAAACCAGAGTACATACAAATCATAAAAAAATATAAAAACCACCAAAAGGCTCCCAAAATAGTGGAGACAGCAATCAATTCCAGATCACCCTTGATATAAAAAAATGACCACCACCTTTTCCTCCCATTACTTAGGAAAAACAGAGCCAGATTGGGTATATGTTTATTTTTTTAATGATTATATATATATATATATATATATATATATATATATATATATATATATATATATATATATATATATATATATATATATATATATATAATATATATATATATATATATAAGTAAAACGGTGAGTTTTTCAATTAGTATTTTTATGTTTAAAATTTTAAGTATATATTTTTATTTTTTTAATGATTAACCAATAATCATTGGTTAATTTATCACATTTAACATTTAACAAGTTATTAATAAACAATTTAAATTTAAAATTTTAAAAATTATATTAATAACCAGATTTAAGAAATAAATCTGGTGAAGGGGGTTAGAATTTGAGAAAAGAATGGAAAAATGAAGAATGCAGAACCATAGGGAAAGGAAATAGGGCAAATGGCCGAAACGGTATAGAGTTTATGGGTTCAGATCTTAGTGGGAATGTAGAGCCATTCAATACCCACATAAATGAACTATTGTATACTCTCACTAATCTAACTGCGATTAATTATTATTAGGTTCTGCAACTTTTTCCAAAATGGACGGAATGTGTTCGTGACTTTAATTGACTGGATTTCATTGCATAAGCTATAGAAAAAAAAAAAATATATCTATATTGGAACCATAAAAAATAAAAAAATCCATAAATCAATTAATCATACCGATAATAAAATATCATATTGTATAAAAAATTGAAAAATAATGGGCTATATCTTCTTCTTGAATGGTTCTAATTAATTTCTTCCTCTAGATATTTTTATTTTTCTTAATTAATTATTTTTTTTTTTGGAGATTGATATTCAACCAGCTAGCTTTGTTGGAATGCACCACGTGTCCTTCTCTTGGATCATCTTACCATCATCTTAAAATTGTTTTTATTTTATTTTGATAATTTACGGTTTTAAAATTAAAAATAAATGTTTTTAAAATCATCATAATGTGTTAATTACTGCATAATAATAATATAAAGCCAGGAAAGGTGTTAAAATTGAAAAATAGTTAAATTTTACTATTAAACTACTTACTTACACGGTGGATATGAAATCAAGTTAATTAATATTCAAATCTTGACCTCTACAAGTTAAATTATTGAACTTACGTGCTAATTTAACGATCACAATTTTAGTTATCATACTAAAATTCATATTTTAATAACAATTCCATCATGAAAATAACACTGATGATTAACAATTCGGTATTTGTAGTGTACTTACTGCATATCATCAATTTCATAGTTACTATTTTCTTAATGATATTACATATCAATCATATATAAGCACATTGTAATAAGCTCTTCAATTAAAGGAGTGCTAGTTTTTTCGGTCCATCGTGGATCTTATTACCTCTCAATTAATGGATAAGTATTTCATTTCAACTCTTTATAAAGTACCTTTATAAATTATCTTCTTCTTACTTTTACAAATTAATTTTTAAAATTAAAACAATTCTAAATTCAATTTTTATAACATGATATCAAAATCACTAGTCTTATAATATTGGATCACTTACATATATTTAGTTTTAAAAATGTTATAATCTAATTTTTTTTTTTTGCATGTGCTCAACTCTAAATATAAAAATAATATATTATCTCATTAGCTAACTTCTTAAGACTTAAGTATTATTATTATGGCCAACATTACATTTTCTTTCATGAACTTAATTAATATTATCGAAAAACAGAAAAGTCTATATTGAAACTGTATTTAAATTTCCCTACGGAATGAAAATTCCGATGGACTTATATATATAAGTAGGCCAAAAAAATAGTTAACAAAAAAATATTTAGATATATATCTAACAAAAATATAGAATAGATTAATTTAGAGAAAGAAAAATCGGGTTAATAATTTATTCCAATTTCCCTACGGAATGAAATTTTCATAGGTAATTTAACGACGGAAACATTTTTCCGTCGGCAAATTACCTACGGAATGCCATTCCATAGGGAAAATAAATAGGAAAAATAAAACCGTAGGAAAATTACTGACGGAATGTTATTTCCGTAGAAAATTACCAACGAAAATGTGATTCCATAGGTAATTTCCTTATGGAATCATGTTTCCATAGGTAAATTCCCTACGAAATTAAAAACATAATTTCGTAGGGAATTTACCTACGGAAAAAGAATTTCGTCAGTAAATTTCGTGTCCTATCTCAACTGAGAAAAATTGGCACCAATTTATCGACGAATTTTTCGATTCCATTGTTAATTTCAATTGGTAAAGTCTGGCGGAAAAATTTTCCTCTATTTTTTATGACGGATTTGTTATTCCGTTGCAAGACACATTTTTCTCTAACAATTTTGCCTACGAAGAATTTTCCGTCGGGAATTGGGATTTTTCTTGTAGTGGGCGTGTGGTTAGCTTCAATAAATTAATCTATCAAAAAATTTTAATAATAAATTAGAAAATATAAACTAACATTAAAAAAACGATGTTTTCTCTAAATATTTTAAGTGCCAAAATTGAATAAGTCTAAAATGCAAGAATTCATACGAGCTATGTGTCTTCTAAATAAATTCTTCCTTGGAAAAAAAGTAACTGAGAAAAATGGGTATCATAAGAGGAAATAACAAATAAGAAAAGATAGAAGTTAAAATGGCGAACATCTGGAAAGAGAAAATGCATATAAGCATGCATGCTAAGCTAAAAGGAAATGATTGAAGTTGAATTTATTAGAATATCCATACAAAGAAAACAAATAGAAGAGGTTACAGAAGTCATAATAAGGAAAAAGAGAGACAGTTTCTTTAAACAAAAACAGAAGCTAGCAGAATATAAAAGGGCAAAATAATAATAAAAAATAAATGAATACAAAATAATAATAATTTTAAACATCTAATAAATATAATTGATTAATATTAATATTTTTTTATAAACAAATAGAATTCATAATCCTATTAAACACAACTCCAATGCTTGTACCTCGAACACAAAGTCTGAATGGAAAAATTTTGGAACTATAAAGCCAACTGATAGCTCCTAATTCACTAGAATGAGTTAATTTTATCCATGATCACTAGACTTACTCCTAATTGTCTAAAAGTAATTGACTTATTTTTCGTAACTTAATCGCCGAAAATTGGTCAAAATAACTTTTCTGCAAAAAAGTGATAAGTTCAGTGACATTTAAGTCATGAAAAATAAATCAGTTATTTTTGGGCGATTAGGCGTAAGTTCAATGACCATAGATGAAATTGACCCCACTAGAATAGGCAGCCACATAAATTGACAAGAACATTATGCTCACTATACTTTCTGCATCCTTGAAATAGTTATGAGCTAAAAGTGAGGATTCTAATAATCCTAATGCAATACTCATTGCACCAAATGCTTATATATAATAAAGGTGGATGTCCAAAATTATCTAATGATGCCATTGGTACTACCAGAAATAAAGCCTTGATCCCCACAGTATATATCATCCATTTTCCAGTGTCCAGACAGATGATGATAGTCCAGCAATTGATACAACTTTATGGACAAAGAAGACCATGTCACTCATTATTGCCATCCTTTGAACTATATGTAAGATTATGATTGAGGACAGCATATGAGTATGGCCATTAGACAATTCTGTCCAAACTATTCTATCTATTACATGTCCTGGAAAAGTGGCATCCTATAAAGTTTGTCTAGCATCATGCACTCGACCATCCATCATTAGCCAGATGTTGTTGTCTGTCAAACCAACAAAAATAAGATTATTCTCAAAAATAATAAATTTGATTCTAGTGAGAGTAAAGTCGTATCCACAAGGATTGGCCAAATTGTTTCTTTTCAACTTAATTTAAACGGGGGTGTAAATGATGAAACAAGATAATTATAAAATAAAATAAAATAAACAAGAAATTTAGGGAATGTAATCAATAAATAGCAAGCCCAACCACAGGTATTTGGTGATGATTTCTTCACAATTGATCCTTGACATAAAGATTACTCTCTTCGCGAAGATGTATCAGCTATGAACATCAATAAGCTTAGATGCTCTGTTTTCTCATAAAAATAACAATTAGACGAAAAGCTATTCTAATTATCCTTATCACCAACTAATCCCATTCAAGCTGATGGAATCCACGTTGAAAATAGATTTGAGCATAAGAAAGACACTGATTCCAACCAAACAAACTCAAGCTAGTTGTTTTAAATTGAATTAATTATTCCCACTAGCATATAAAGAAGATTCAATTCATCTAATATACTAGTATGTTACTTTATTCAATCAACCAAACAAATACGAATTTGATGAATCAATTAACAGGAGTAATTTTACCTCAAAAGAACAAAACTTCTTTCATTCAATTGAATAAAAATACTTAGGAATTATTGCAAAGAAAATTAAACATCCAAACAAGGAGAAGATTAAGCACCGTGTCTCACAATTGCTAGATTCAAAACCTTAATACCCTTGGCTAGAAGAGGAATCAACCATTCATGTTGCTAGAAACCTCAGAAAGTAAAAAAATAGAAATAAAAATAAAAATTGTCCTCAACCTAAGAAATAGAGTCCTAAATGGAAGTGCTTCAAGATTAACGTTTCATCTTTCACACATACCTAGTGTCTCACTATTTCTAATTAATCTTTCATCATTTCACACATACTTAGGACTTTGATTGGTTCCCTTGGCATCTTTCTTCTTCAGTCCATCCAGTGCATCTTTAGCTATCTTCTTCGTGCATCTTCAGCTAACTCTTTCAATCTACGCAATTTATCTTGGCCTATGATTTTCAAGAGATCGAATGTTTCGCATAGCAATTCGCCTAACTCTTCATACGAGTTCAGCACCTCCCAAATAGCTGCACAGATCCATAGGCTGAAAAGTGTGTAACCGAAGTTTGGGAGGAGGAGAGACACGCAGAAAACAAAGGCAAGATTCCCAACTAGCCATCTAATTTTGCCTACATTACAAGAAAATCAGCAAATAGCAACGGAAATTAGCAACCGAATTTGTTGAATTTCCGTTGCTAATAAAAATTAGCAACGAAAAATAGCAACGGAACATTCGGTTGCTAATTCGGCGGTTGGTATTTTTAGCAACGGAAATTAAATTCCGTTGCTAAATCTAACCACTAACATTTGGTAAAATGGTCAAAATTAGCAACCGAATTCAAATTTCGTTGCTAAATTTAGCAACAGAATTCAAAATCCATTGCTAATTTTAGCAACGGAATTTTTTTCCGTTGCTAAATTTAGCAACCGAGTTGTATTCCGTTGCTAAATTCAGCAACTAGTATAAATTCCGTTGCTAAATTGGTCAAAAAATTTGTGACGGTTTTTTTGTCGCTATTCCAACACTACAATAGAAAACCAACAAATTACACTAAAACAGCAAGCTGTTTGTGTAATTTGGAAAACCAAAAAAATTACACTAAAATAGCAAACTGTTTTATTGTAATTTGGAAAATCGACAAATTCCGCATTTAGATTAGCAAAAGAAATTAATTACTAATTTCGCATTTAGATTATGAAAAGTTAGAAGCACAAACAAACGTGAAAATTATTTACAAAGTGAAAATGCAATCCCCCATGCTTTGTGATTTTTCTAAACTTGATATTATGATTCGTTATTCATGGTAAAAGTAACGACGCTAGCTGCCTTGCTCATGAGCAGATGAAAGATTAATAAGCAAATAAATGTTCATGAAGTTGGAACAAGACTTCATATGTCACGATCCAAGCTAAAATGATAATATATGGAATCACTTACAGTATAAACACGAGACTAAACAATGGGTATATCCAGTAAATTAAAGACTGATAAGAAAAATTAAAAATTTACTTAGAGAAGATAGTAATCTTTAACTTGAAAGCCAAATAACTAAACAATGTTTATAACCAATAAATCAAATTATTATTTCAAGCTGGTCATCACTCATCAACGAGCACTATTTTATTGTAACAGAGAGAGCAAATGACAAACAAGATAAGTTATGAAAAGAAATTATGTGACTGATGAAAAAATGTTGAACCAACAAATAACAAGAACAAATAATTTCTGAACCCTACCAGAACAAAAGGCAGCAAAGCTAATAATTCCAAAAATGATTAAGGAAAGACAATTATGAAGCTAATTGAGAAGAAGAAAATAGGAAGTTGCAAAAAATTGAAATTTAAAACGTAGGAATCACATCAACTGACCAACAGCTTAGAAACGAACAACTAACCTTAAAACTCAAACAGAGAAGTTGGAGCTTTCTCTTACATTCCCCAAACTTGCCAATTTAGATTTTAGATGGGTTTTTTTTTGTATTTGTTATACTGAAGGAGAGAGCGAGTAAAAGACAGAGAGCATATATTTAAAAACTGTCACTGGAAGCAAAGCAGATCTTTAGAATATATATATATATATATATATATATATATATATATATATATATATATATATATATATATATATATATATATATATAAGAAAAGATGGAAAAAAAGAAGAATCAATTGCTAGATTAGACAATTTCATTCCGTTTCCATTTCCAGATGTGGACTAAAACTAATGAAAAGAATCAATTGTCAGTACCAATAACAAAGTTCTACTGGAATTTCTAAGAAACTCTTAAATTATGACAGCTATATAATATGAAAAAGAAAAATTATTGTTTAGTTTAACAGTAAGGACACAGCAATCTAGCTTGAACAGATCTAGATCTAAAATCAATTAAATAATACAGCAAATTACAAATCAGGAGGGAAGAAGAACAAGAATAAAGAATATAGTAATTCATGGAATATCATTCCTCACCGATTATTGTGCTCGCTGGACAAGCACCGGAACTTCGCCGGACCGGTGACCGGAGCCTAACTGGTGCAAGACCAAAACCACCAGGAGTTGGATAACGTTGAGGGGAGTCCACCGGCGATGGTCACGCGCTCAAAGGACTCCGTTCATGGCCAGGATCTAACAAAAACCGTCGGAGACTTTCTTTCTCCGATCTCTACGTTACCGGCGATGGGAAGGGAGAGGAGGATGGCGAAAAGGAACTCCTCGCTGAGGGGAACTCACCGGCCTTATTTGTGTCTCCGTCAACCGCCTCACTTCGCCGGAGAAAAGGGAAGAAGCTAAGGTAGATGGAGAGAAGAACGGCAAACGTAAAGGGGACACTGTGACGACGTTAGCAGACGGACTGGTGTTCCGCTAGTGGCCAGCAACTGGAGCGAACGGCGGTGGGCCGGTAGCCTGCGTCGTTAATCGGCGCTCCTTCCTCCGATCTCCCCTGCTTCTTTTCCCGATCCAATCTTCTCTTCTCTTTTTTTTTTGATATTAGACATTTCATGGGACTTCAAGAAAACTTTTTCCCCAAAATATCTATATATGTCCTCTTCTTTTCTTTTTATTATATACATTTATTTACTTTAATTCCTTATTTATTAATAAAATATATTTTAGTTTAAATTAACAAATCAAAAACTTAAAGATAATATTCACTAATGTTATATCACATTTTAATAATTAGAAGAGAAGAATTTAACACATTTTAATAAAAAACTTAAAGATAATATTCACTAATATTCACTAATGTTATATCACATTTTAATATATGCACATACATACACATATGTACATTTTAATATTTATGCATACATACATATGTACATGTATGTGTATATATGCACATACATATACATGTATTTATGCATACATACATATGTACATGTATGTATATATATGTACATACATATATATACATATCCATATGTATACATATGTATGTACATACATATCCATATGTATGTATGTATGCACATACGGATATATATATATGAATATGTATGTATATGTATGTGCATATGTATATATGTATATATATGTATATACATAAATACATATTTATATGTATAAGTATGTATATAGATACATACATGGATGTATGCATGTATGTATGTATATTTGTATATGCATATGTATGTGTATATATGCACATATATATACATACATATATCCATGTATATGTATGTGCATATGTATATATGTATATATATGTATATACATAAATACATATTTATATGTATAAGTATGTATATAGATATATACATGGATGTATGCATGTATGAATGTATATTTGTATATGCATATGTATGTGTATATATGCACATATATATACATACATATGCATATGTATGTATATATATACATATGCATATGTATGTATATGTGTGTATATATACATATCCATATGTACTCATATACAAAATTTAGCAACGAAAATGAAATTCCGTTGCTATTTTAGCAATCGAAATAAATTCGGTTGCTATTTAGCAACGGAATTCTATTTCGGTTGCTATTTTAGCAACCAAAAATTAATTCGGTTGCTATTTTAGCAACCGAAATAAATTCGGTTGCTATTTAGCAACGGAAATATAATAGCAACTGAAAAAAATTCTGTTGCTATTTAGCAACCGAATTATGTTCCGTTGCTAAAATAGCAACGGAAATTTAATTCCGTTGCTAAATTAGCAGCGGAAAAAATATTTCGTTGCTATTTTTCGTTCTAATTTTTTTTCGCCATCTATTGGCGCCTTAATTAGCAACGGAATAGTGATTCCGTTGCTAATTTTCGTTGCTGAATTTTGGCGCAAAAAATTTCCTCCACTTTTAACAACGGAAGATAACCAAAAATTTTTCCGTTGCTAAATCTACAAAGTTTAACCAATTTTAGCAACGAAAATTATTTCCGTTGCTAATTTAGCAACGGAATCATTTCTGTTGCTATTTTTCCGTTGCTATTTTCAGATTTTCTTGTAGTGCTATAAGCCTTAGGTAATGCAAGTGATTACCATTTTCTTGCTCAGCTAATATACCATTACCTTGTTAAGCTCTTATATCTGATAGTTTATCTTCTATATATTAAAATATGAAATAGATGACAAGAGTAATTACAGCTTTTTCAAAGAATTCCTCAATTCTTTTTCGACAGGCTTCCATATTAGCTTGGCATAGCAATTGCATATATGAACTCAGGATCTGAATGGCAACTAGAATCTCCTGTTGGCTATTATGGCAGCAAAAATGATCATTAGAAGAAAAGTGGAAAAATGAAAAATGCTATTCAGTTAACTTTTCCATATGTTTAAGTTGAAGTTGTTGTTGTTCTTTACTAGCATCACGGTCCTTGTAGTATCTTTCCTTTTTAGTTCAAAATTCTTTATTCCACCAGATTTTCTTCCCTGAAACAAATAAAATATTATTAGTGCAATTAAAGGTAATTTAATAAAGAATTATAGAAAAAATATGCACAAAATATATATCAATTTAGCACCTTAACACCAGTATGGTGACTCATTTATTATAAACAACCTGCACACCACAGCAAAAAGTGATGGAATAACAGTGATGCTAAACATGAATCGCCATCTCAAATCAGCCGAAGAGTTATATAATGTAAAATATCTAATTCCCAGACTTGTCAAAAATCCAAAATTATAAAACACCTGAAAATAAGTTAAATGAGTCCATAAATGAGAAATGCATGCATGTAAAATTTTTACAAGAGGTAATCAAATATATATATTAAAAAATATAAAATAAAGAAACTTGCTACCACTAACTCAATAATACTACATCCACATATAGAAACAATTATAAGAATGTAATAGTCTTTTTTTTGAGATAAAAAATAAAGAAAAAAACTAACCTCTAAAAGTGAGATGAGTGAACCACGCATAGATGGAGGCCACAATTCTGCTATAAAAACGGGGCTAATGGTGAGGCCAACACCAATTCCCATTCCACTTGCTATTCTACTAATCACCACAAGTGGATCAGAAATGACCCAAACAATCACCACTACTCCTAATAAAAACATTAAACCTGAAAAAATAATGGCATATCGACAACGCCTTAACGTCGGATAATATGCCACCCAAAATCGAACCGATAACTGCACTTATTTCAGTCAAACCCCTGAATGCATCATACTTCTCTTCAGTTAGTTTAATATCGGTTTTAATGAATGGCGAGGCTTCAAATATTGCTGCATCATCTAAATCAGAATGGCGAAAAACAAAATATTATGAAAACAATAGTCATGGTAATAATAATAATAATAATAATAATAATAATAATAATAATAATAATAATAATAATAATAATAATAATAATAATAATAATAATAATAAGTAGCAGCAGTCTGTTTTGTTCAATATGCAAGATTTAAAAGAAAAAACTGATAAATTAGAAGGGTAAGTACATTGGGCACTCACCAAAACCAATCATCGAGAATGTAATAGAAACTAATATTGTGTGAAATATGGCAAGCATGCTGGAAGGCATTTTTCCTGTTAAAAGGACAAATTTAAGTTGACGAGCATTCAGAAGCATTTGAAGGCTATTATCTATGGACCACAGTAACAGATAGCAATTTATGAAGCATCCCTACTTTTGATAATGGAAGAAAAATGAGTGATAGAGAAAACCTGATATATAATTGTAATCACAATTATGTTCCAGTATATGAAAATCTGATCCTTTTGTTTTTTCTTAGCTCATATATAATTTAACTTGTTATACATAAATTACAAATAATTTGAATATATATATATATATATATATATATATATATATATATATATATATATATATATATATATATATATATATATATATATATATATATATATATATAATTGCAAGTCATGAGAGGAATTATCAAACAAAAAAAGCAACAGACAGGTGAATTATATATTCCTCAGAAAAAATAAAATAAAGAATATGAGTAGCTGTAAATGGGATATATAATAATATTAATTGTGGCATCATAATGTGAGTCCATTCCGTTTGTCATCTAAGGGATAACAGTGAATTTTGCCCTTAAACTTTTCAAAATGGGATGAAAATGCCCTTAAACTTTTTTTTGGTCGGATTATACCCCTAAACTCATTTTTTTGATTGAAATATACCCTTATTTTGGACGAAAAACACACGTGACAGACGGACTTAACGGCAGTCAATGGAGACGCAACACATCAGCATCTGCGTGGCACCTTCTCTCCTAATCAGCGTCCACATGGCCACCACGGACTTAGGGGTATTTTTACCCTATTTACGAAAGTTTAAGGCCAAAAAACACACTCTCTCCTCTCTCATTCTCCTCCTCCTCCTCCTCATCTTCAATGGTGAGACTAAAATGAGAAATCTCTTACAAAAATTGATTTTTATCTTTTGTAGAGTCAAAATAACTAGGAATTTAATGATCATATGAAGAAAATCACAAAAGAAAAGATGATTTTTGCAAGAAAAATGTTGTTTGGTTTGAGAGAAAATGTTGTTTGGTTTGAGAGAAAATGCAAGAAAATTGCATAGAAAAATTGAAGCTAAAAGAGAAAAATCTCTTTTCTCTTCTTCTTCTTCCCAAAAGCTAATTCCACAACTACTCTAATTCTTCAATTTTCAAATCCCATATTCAATTTTCCAATTTTTTTCTCTTTGATTTTCCTTAAATTTCTCTTTTTTCTTTGCTAATTTTATTTCTTTTCTTTGACCCCATTTTTGTTCTTGAAGGAAAAGGGACAAAAGGGACAATTTTTTGGTTCCCTACTTCTTTCACATTCAATTTCTTTACATTATTCTCTATTTTCTTGAAAATCTCATCCATAAAAAGAATATCCTTCGTTTTGATTTAACACCCAATTCTTGAAATATAATCAATACAACAATCCTGCAATTGTTCTTTTAGTATCAATCCTACAATAATTAGAAAAATAGGGTCATCAATGTTGAAGAAGAAAATGAGTAGCGGGATGAGAAAAGAGAAGATAAGGAGGAGGAGGAGGATTGCCATATCAGATTTTCTTTTTTTTTTAATTTTTTATTGTTGACTAGGATAGAGATATTGCTGACTATGAGAGATGGTGTCATGCAGATACTGACGTGTCGCGTCTCCATTGGCTGTCGTTAAGTTCGTCTGCCACATGTGTTTTTCATCCAAAATAAGAGTATATTTCAATCAAAAAAGTGAATTCAGGGGTATAATCCGATCAAAAAAAATTTAAGGGCATTTTCACCCCATTTTGAAAAGTCTGAGAGCAAAATTCACTGTTATCCCTTCATCTAAATCAAAATAATAATACAAAAACTTATTTTGATAATCTCGAGTTGATGATGATAACGTTGCGGTTGTTAATTATGTGTGGTTGTAAAATTTAGAAAAGAAATATCGTATGTGGTTTTGTTCTCGCCATTATCTTTTTCGTCTAAGCATTACCTTGCTATTTCAATGACTAATAACTTGATTTCGAAACACAAGAAGATGTAAAAGAAAGAATTAATAAATCAAAAGAGTAAAATATCTTTGTCACTTACTATAACCAATTATCCAGAAGGTAATAAAAGCTAATATGGGCACGTATATATGCTGGAAGCCATTTTTCCTGTTAAAAAGACGAATATAAGATGATAAGCATTTAAAGTATTTGAAGGCTAACATGTAGCAAACACTCTTTAAAAAAAAAAAAAGATTTTTAATATATAATTATCAAATACAAAAAAGCAAAGACAACTACCCCAGTTTCTCTAACGAATAATGCAATTATTTAAACAAGAGTTAATTTCATCCATACTTACTGAATTTACACCTAATCGTCCAAAAATAACTAATTTATTTTTAATTATTTAAATGTCACTGAACTTATTACATTTTTACAGATAAATTATTTTAACCGATTTTGGCGATAATTCTTATCAGAATGCTGACGTGACACGTTACGCCATATGCCTAAATACACGTGACATGACACGTCAGCAATCACGTCACCGAAAGAGGCTATATCACACGACACGTTAGCACGTCATGTCATATTTCTGGACATGCGTGGCCTTTTCTGATGACATAGCTGCTGATGTGTCGTATCACTTGTATCCAGGCATATGACGTGACGTGTCACGTTAGCATTCCAGCAAGAGTAATCGCCGGAAATTGATTAAAATTACTTTTCTGCAAAAATGTGATAAGTTCAGTGATATTTAAGTCATAAAAAATAAATCAATTATCTTTGAGCGATTAGATATAAATGCAGTGATTATAAATGAAATTGATCCTTTAAACAGTAACCTAGAAAGTATATTAATTATAATTAAATTTCGGATTTATTTGGACAAAACGTAGAAAAATGAAAGGCCACAAGAAAATCATGTATGAGAATAATTAAATTATAAAAATAATAGCACGTTACGGTAAAACAGATCCAAACCTAGCTAGCATGTAAATATGAAAACGAAAATAGTAAACCAGGAACTGATTTATTTTGATATTTTTGCTGTTGGAGGATTTAAAGCTGACTAAGGTTAGAGGACGGAAAAATATCTTCTTCTTTGTCACCTAAACCTAGAAATTAACCGGGAACAAAGAAAATCCTTTCAAAAAAAAAAAAAAGAAACAGAAATGCAAACTGAGAGTTCCAAAAAGAAAACAAAGGAAAATTTTCATATCAATAGCCAAAGCAAAAGGGAAGGAAAAAAAGAGAAAAATAGGCTCACCAATGAGGTAAGAAGATCTATAACTCCAATTAGGAACAGCAAGTAATTTGGGCGCTCAAGTTGATCTGCTTGGCTGGGTATATACAGCAGAAAACCAAATGATGAAAATAAAAAATAAATATATCTTTTTTTATTTTTATTCAACCATGCGTGTCTAAACTAAAATGAAATAGAAATCATTGATTAAAGTTGAATTTAAAAACGAAACGAAACAAACAAAATAATATAAGAGATCAATGAAATTTTAACAAGGAAAAACACAAAAACAGTTTCTTTAAAAGGAAAGAAAAGCTTACAGAATATAAAAGAAAAAAAAAAAAAGATAAATGTATCTTTAAGGATGTCTAACCCAAAAAAAGAAATGTGTTGGGTTGGAGAAGTAAAAAATTGAAAAGAGTTGGGAAAACCAAAGTAGTAAAAAAAAAAAAATAAGTATAATTGAATAAGGTTGAAGTATTGCAGGTTTCCTTCTTTATGTTGGAGTAAATGAATAAATTATTTGTTGTAGGAAAACTTTGAATTATGCGTTTAATTTTCAATCTTACTCCTCCTCCTCCTCCTTCAATCGTTCCCTAAACAAATGAAGAAAATCACCTTCATTAAGCACAGGTGTGACTCGCAGCGAGTGAGGATCGATCGATGGCCGGCAAATTGCTGCTTTGACGATCGAAAGGAGGGGGCAAGGCAGCGATATGGCAGGCAGTGGAGAGAAAATAGGGCTAGGGCAAAATGAAAGGTTTGTCTGAACTAAATACTCGATACAAATAGGTTTAAAGAATATATATAAAACGATGTAGTTTTGTTCATATATTTTGTCGAATCGGTTTTTATGCAGTTTTCTTCTCCAAAAATATAATCAAACAAAAATAACTGAACATTTCCAAAATCTCAAACCGAAATTGAACCGAAATATCTAACCAAATTGAAAAAATCGATCGGATTGGTTCGATTTTTCAATTTTAACCAAAATTTGCTCATCTCTACAAACAACTACTGTATATATTCAAAAAATTTAGATAACAAAATTTAATTTAATAAGTCAAGCCATAAGACATAATATAATTAAAAAAAATATTAAATGTTCATTTATATAAACTTTTAATTCAATGTCTTCTTCTATTGTCATGCATCAAGACAAATATTTTTCTCCATTCTAAATTAACAAACTTTTTTAGCGCTTTGTTATAGGCAGCACTAGAAATAACAAGAAATAATATGAGAAATCCAATCAAATCATACATTCTATCTCATATATTTTAATCAACTCATGATCATTAAGATCGAAATTATAAATAATTACTTGCACTCTATACATTATATTAAAGAGAAAACCGTGTTACTCAAGATTAAAGAATCGCCAAAAGAAATGAACATGCTTAACAAACAGTTATGTAAATCACCAAGCTCATAACAACTATGAAACCATGCACTAACAACATATATGAGAAACATAAAGTTTTTTTCCTACATTGGGATCTAAGAAAATCTTTTTATTCAGTTCACAAATGAGCTTTACTTATACATCAAATAGATAGAAGATAAATGAGTGGGTTACCTCTGTATTTTACCACACTTAGCGATTGAACATTTGAACACTGGCTCCAATTTCATGAAGCGAGGATCAGTACCTTCTATATGAGATGAAGTATAAACAGTTTTTTGTTATGTGAGGAAGAGGAACATCCCATCGGCATTGTTTAAAGGAAATCATTAACAATATGACATATTATTGTATGATGAAATCGTTGCTCATTTTATCTAGAGAGGCATGAATAACCCAATCATAGCCTGCTTTATAGATAACCCTCACTCTGGTCCTATCATTTATGTAAAACTTTACATCTACTCCTATTTGTACAACATAGTTTTAATAGCCTCCCTGAATTGGTAAATATTTTCAAATACCATACCAACTTTAAACAAAGAAACAAAAGTTGTTGGGTCATAATGTACCCTTTTGTTCTCTTTCCTTGATCCCAACACTGGTTCATCCTCACCAGATCCTTCTCTTTCCCATTCCTCTTCACTGCATTCAAATCCTATATATCATCACTATCAAAAAATGTTTCATCTCTACCCAACTGAGCTACATGTTTATTTGGATGATTCCTCCTAACATTATCAAAATCTGGATTTGATCCAGCTTCTCCGAAAGGTACATCGTCATATCTCCTAAAAAATCTTTTCTTTTTATTAAATTTAAGACTCCTCAACTCTTCCCTAGCCTCTCTCAACTCTTCATCATTTTCACTATTCTGACCAAAGTTTTCATCCTTATCATATAAACTCTCTTCACTCTCACTGCTTTCCCATTCTATTTCATCACCTTCTTCACAATCTAAATTTTCTTCTAACTCAAGATTTGTATTTAAGTTCCTAATAGTACTACCTACCCCATCCCTTACTTCTTCCCTCTTATTCTCACCTCTAACTCCTTTTCTTTTTTTCTTTCCACTCACAGATCTATCGATAAAAACCCTATCATATGCCTTTGCTTTTCCCTTTCTACTTGCAGATTTTACTCTAGAAAAGCTAACCCCACCATCCACGATGGGGACCATATTTTCACCCTCACTTTCCCTATAATTTAAAGAATCACTCACATGTGCATCTAAACTAATGTGTACAATGTGAACATTAACCTCATCCCCATCTCTTACTTTGTCTATTAACTCAGTTAAATCAACATCATTTTTAATCAACAACCAATATCCATTTTTATTAATTTCACATACATAACCATCAACTTTATCATACCCTAACTCTTTACTAATTCTGTCAAAATAAATAATAGTAACACAATCAATATCCTGTCAAAAAACCGCCCCATCTTTTCCACCAACATACCTTGGCTCAGGATCTGCTACCATTTGTCTATCGTGGTGGAAACACCACTTTGCCACACTCTTCATTGCTCAGCAATTGTCCAAGAATCGTGTTTCAATTGAATGAACTAAGACCGATCTCCTCCTTCTAACATCATTTTCCTTTGCTATTTATACAGAGGTAACAAAGAAATGGGGGAAAAAATCTGCTTATGGGTTGGGTTAATTTCACTTTTTTTTTAATTAGTACCACGTGTTAACCATGCATTGGTTTACTTTCACGTCAGCAACGCGTGTTTCTCATGCAGTGATAAATTTCTGAGCTTTTTCGGAAAGGTGGTATGTTATGACAGTAAATTAAGTTAAGGTGGTGATTTAAAATGAGTTAAAGTTTAGGTATGAATAATGCAATTAAATATAAATTCGAGGGGGAAATAAGATATTAAGCCTATGAAAAAGTGAAAAAGTAGTTTTTTTTTTCCTTTAAAAAAAAAACTGGTAAGAGAATATAAAATGACAAAAAAGCAAACAAATGGAAAAAAACAAATTGTATATCCAGGATGTTTAATCTATAAAAGAAGTGGATTGAGTTGTAGAAGTAATCGATGCATACTAAATTTGTTAAAAAAAAGTTAGCAAAGTCAAAGCAATTAAAAAAATTGAATAATTGAATAAAGTTGAATTAATGGTTTGCTTCAGTAATTGAATAAACTTTTAATTATTGGTTTAGTTTTGACATTTCTGCAACTTTACCATATAGGTAGCCGTAGAAGGAAAAAAGAATACCATGCATGTTAATGCACTGCATATGATTTGGCTAAAAAAAATAGAATAAAGATAAATTATCAAAGTTTTTTCTTTATTACTTTTCTATTTTGGGTAGAAAATGGGGACTTGATTGAAAGGAAAACTTGTCAAATTGAAAGAACTGAATCAATGCTTGGACTAGTCCATGAATCTTTCATGCAAAAAATTCAATAGTGTATTGATACATGGAGCTAATAATCATCTATATCCACTACTTTTTAAATTACTTTTAACTATATCATAATCTAAAATATTAAAATATTTATTTAAAAAAAATGAGCCAAGCTCACAAACACCAACTAATGAACATAATTCTACTACCACAAGAGAAGTAATTCAATACTGGTAGCCATTTTTCCTTCTCTAGGTTTATCAAACTTTATCATGCAGGTAGCCATAAATGGGAAAAGAGAATAGCTTATGTGCAATGCATGCTTATGTCCAATGATAAAGTTGCAGAAACCTAAAGTAGGAAAAATGGGAATATGTATATATATCGATTGAAAATTAAACCAATAATTCAAATTTTATTCAATTATTCATATTTTTACTACTTTGGGTTTGTCAACTTTTTTGCTATTTTACTAATTTAGTATGCATCAATTACTCATACAACTCAACTCATTTTTTTATGGGTTATGCATCCCTACATATATACATTTATTTTCTTCTCTTTGTTAATTTTTTTTTGTCCTTTTACATTATCGTATTTTAAAAAAAAAAAACTACTTTTTCTTTTTCCTTATTAGAATTTCTAATAAACTCGCATATATATATATATATATATATATATATATATATATATATATATATATATATATATATATTAAATTAAATCGATCACTCCTATTTCCTTTAGGCTTCAATACACATACTTGATTGTGGTGCATACTAATGCATTTAAATTGGGATTGCTGGAAAAAAAAAAGTAATATATATATATATATATATATATATATTAGTAGGCATCAATTACTCTTACAACCTAACACATTTCAGTTATGGATTAATCATCCTTAGATATGTATGTTGCAATAATTGAATAGAGGAATAAAAGCTGGTGAACCTTAAAGAAGGAAAAATGGGTATATGTATATTCAATGTGTATGTCAATTGAAAATTAAACCAATAATTCAAATTTTATTCAACTATTGCAACATAAAGAAGCAAACCCCTAATTCAACTTTATTCAATTATTCAATATTTTTTACTACTTTGCCTTTCTCTATTTTTTGCGCTGTTTTACTAATTTAGTATGAATTAGTTACTCTTGCTATCCAACATATTTCTTTTATGGATTAAGCATCCTTAGATAAACATTTTTTTCTATTTATTATTTTTTTGTCCTTTTATATTCTCTTAGTTTTTCTTTTTTCTTTTTGTTTTTTTGTTAAAGAAATTGCTTTTCTCTTTTTCCTTATTAGGATTTGTATAACCTCTTATATTATTTTCTTTGTTTCATTTCTCAGTTCAATTTCAATCAATTATTTTTCTTATGCCAAGAGGGCCTTTCAAATAGTGAATACAAACCCAAAAGGAAATCTTATTACTGTCGTTTTCCATCTTCTGCGGATTTCACCATTCACAACCTTCAGCACAGCGAACGATGCCGTTTCATTTTATAAAAAACGGAAAAAGGCCATGTCATTTTTTATGCAAAAAATTCAAATGTAGATTTGGAGTCCACACTGACACAAAACTGCATAGTGCTTGCCATTTTTTAGTACCTCATTTTCCTTTTTTACTGTAGCTCCAAAACACTAAATATTTTTCAAAAATACCCCAAATATAAAAAAAAACCTACTTTACTTTGTATTTGTATACATTTTTAGATCTATTAAACAATGAGCTATCGGGAGAAATTCTTAAAACAGCTATCCTTCTCATGACCCTCTGCCTTGCAAAATTCATAAAACTTATCTTCTTTCTTCTTAAAGTTTCCTCTTCCTCCGGTTTGCTTGTCTGATCCAGGGTTTTTAACCAACATAGTATTAACATCTATATTATCATGCATCATACTAATCTCCTTTTGTCTCTCTATACGAAGCACCATGGCATATACTTTGTTAACAGTTGGTAAAGGATCATATGCCAAGATCTGACTCCTTATATTGTCAAAGTTTTGATTGAATCCCATTAAAAACTGAACAACCTTATTCCTTGTATCAATCTCTTTAAGTTTCTTACTCAATTGATAGCTACAACCATTGCAAGAGCAAATCGGAATAGATTGCAACCTTGAAATCTCATCCTAACACTTATGTAGTTTACTATAGTAAACTGTGACATAACTATTTTCCTATTCAATGGAGGTTATTTCTCTCTGGATCTGGTAAATTTGAGGCATATTGTTGCTATCTCCAAATCGTTCCTCCAATAAATCCCACAGAATCTTGAAATTAGGACCGTAAATGAAGGTTTTTGCTATTTCTTTACTAATGGAATTCAAGATCCATTGTTTGATCATACAATCCATTTTTCTCCAGCATTTGTATTCTTGTGCATTATCCGGTGGCTTAACCGATCCGTCAATAAATCCCAGCTTATCCTTCACTTCTAATGAGTTTATTACAGACACACTCCAACTCATATAGTTATTAACAATAAGAAGATTAGTTACCAAAATCATTCCAGGGTGATCTGAGCTATGCAATTGTAATGAATCATCTTCTGCACAAATCCTTGGAGCTTGTGGTACAAATCTTCGATTTTCTTCTCTTATATTTGTAGACTCAACATCATTTCTAGTATTCGCAATTCAAAAAACTTCAGATCCGAAATCTTTCGTTCAAGAAATCAAGAAAACTTTCGATCAAGAAACACAAATTGGAATTACAGTAAACTCCAACGGTATAAATAAAAGAAATACAGGCTTTTATGATACAAAGAACCGAGTTGGCTCTGATACCATGTTCAAGCCCTAAGCTTCCATTAAAGCTTAACTATCAAGAAACGAAAATGTAGATGGAATGAAAATACCTCTGTATTATATCAAAACTTAAAGGAACAACAGAGCATCTGTTTATATACATGTTATCTAGCTAATAAAGACAAGAAAAACAACTTTAACAAACTAACTAATAAATAAATGATGAGTGAAACGGCGAGTTTAGGTGAGTGTAAAATGATAAGTGAAAACGGTGAGTTTTATGCTATTATTTCTTCACACTGGACATCTAATCCTACTAGTTTGCACCTTTTCCATACACCTACAAAGCAAAATACATAATGCAGCACCTGCTTCATCTTAATCAAATAATTACAAACTTAGATTATATATCTCGATAGTTGAATGCCTAGCTAAATGCTAAAGTGTCTCTTCAATATAGAACATCTCCCTAATAAACCTAATTTAATATATGAATTGCTAATCCAGTGAAAAAGGAAAGCTTTCAAGCTCTGGTATTCAGGTTTAATATGTCAAAAATTGCAAGTCAAAAAAATTTTACAAAAGCTTGAAACTAGAACACTATTGCCACATGAAAAAAGAAAAACTGTGTTCATTCAAGGATGACATAGACATTCATATTTCATTAGTAAAAAAAAATATTTCATCCGAGCTCACATGCATGCTTCTCATACAATCTTACTTGACCTTCTAAATCAAAATTCAAAGCACAAGTCAGTTGAACAAAAAAAAAAATTGGCGTGAGGAAAATGGCGATTAGAAGCAGATGACAAGCACAAGTTGAACTAAAAAATGCAATTTGCAAGATGACAAATCAAATCTACAAAATGATAAATTAATTACTTACCAGTAGATAGTAATAAAGACTGAAATGAGATGAGAGGCATATGGCGCAACTTCGAGAGAGAAGAATAATAGTGGTGAGGGAGACTAGAGGACTGTGAGATTGTGACGGTAAGCGGTGGCTAGCGTAAGAGATAGAGGCAAAATGGCAGAGAAAGTTGGAGAAAGGTAAGGTTTTTATTAGGGTGAGCAAAAAAAATCGAAAATATGGTTAACTACAAAATCAAATCAAAATCGAACCAATTTTTACGGTTAATTGATCCGAGAGATTTAGTTATAGTTTTTAATTTTTACATTTTTAATTTTTAGTTACTATTTATGTTTTTAAATACTGGTTATCCGTTAATCTATGGTTATATATTATTTTTATTTTTATATCTTAAAATTTTTTTCTTTTTTTTCTATTTCTTTCTAAAATTTATATAAAACGATACTTTAAAATATATTTCAACTATATTTTTATACCTTAATTTTTTATATTTTCCTATAAAATTTATATAATACTTTAAACTAAATTTATATTATGTCACTCTCTTTAATTATATAGTAATATTTATATGTAGTATCCGATTAATTTATATATATATATATATATATATATATATATATATATATATATTTTATCATATATTGATGTTTATATTTTACTTAATAGTATTTAATTACATTTTCTTATATTTTAGAGTTTATTTTATAACATTTAATATTATCCAAAATTATATTTAATTTAGAATCAAACATATTAATTTCTAACAAATATCAAACTTATTTTATAATATTAATTATTAATTTATATAACATAAATTTTAGCTGGTAAATTATATTTATTTTATGATTTTTATTTTGAATTATTTTGTATATTTAAATTTGTTGAATTGAACTTTGTCTAATTTTTTATAATTTTATATTATAAATTTTAATGGTTAAGCGAAAAATATTAGTTAACCAAACCAAAAAATCAAAATCAATGGACTAGTTAACCAAATATAATTGATTGGTTAATAGTTAGTGATTTTAAAAAATCGATATTAATGGACTGATTATTTTTCTAACTGGTCCATACTTACACTTAGTTTTTAATTATATATATATATATATATATATATAAATTAATCGATTAACAAAAATCGATGATTTTTTCAAACCGTAAATCGAAACCGAATTAAAAAACCAAAATCTTCTATAGTTATTAATTTAAACTATATTTTTCGATTAACCCTAAAAATCAATTTAATTTTACACCAATTTTTTCGTTGGTTGTCTCAGCTCTACTTTCAAGGACGTGACTTTGATGGTGCATTTTCTGGGGAAAAAAAAAATCTATTTTATACCCGTGCCCTAACAAAATTAAGCAATTTGCTATTGTCATTAAAAATTCAATAACCTGGACTACTTTGATAAAGTATACGATAATTATCGGATCATGGAATTTTGAAATCATTTGTTAGCGTCTTAAAAGAAGAAAGAGATTATCAACTAAAGCAAAAAGAAATGAAAAAATAGACAAAACAAATTCTGAACGAAGGCCTTGAACTAATTTAGCTTTTTGCTATTATTGATTTTGTCATATTAAATTTTTATTATTTTTTTTATTTTTGAATCTTTTTTTTTTCGAGTCTTGAAAATCTTAATTTATTTTTTAACAATCTTGTTTTTATAAATCTTTTCTAAAAATTTTAATGCTGTTTTGTTTTGATAAGCAAAATAAATATAGTAACAATTATTTTCTTAGCACTAAATACTTTCATCCAATGAATTTTAGGCATGCGCTTCCAAAGAAGTTAGATTAAAAACAGAAGTCGTATAACAAATGAAGAAGAAAAGGCTTAATATATACATATTTAAGAATTAGTTATTCAATACCTATATTTATCAATTTTATAAAATTAAATAGAAATTTATAATAATTTAAAAAGTTAAAATACCTAATATTCTATTGTATTAAGTGGCATTTGTACCATTATAACGACTAATCACAACATCTGTTCTATATACATACTGAAATTGGTAAAAAATTAAAAATGAAATTAATTAATTTTTTTATTAATTTAAAAAATTTGTTATTTATTTTAGTATCATGTGATATCATAACAGAATAGTTGAGCGTAATGTACTTTAATTTTTTTAAAATTTAAATGAAATTGTGATTGTTATTTTTTGAAATTAAATATACATGCTCAATATATCATTAAATTTTATTGTTGAATGCATGTGTATTGATAAGGTCTGATTTGTCAAGATCTTGGGACGAGTCAATGGTTGTATGATCCGATCACTAGCTGAGAACCTACAAGAAAATTTGTCCGATTGGACCGGGTAGAAGCACTTCGAAACTTAAGTCAAAGACTTGAAGAGAGATAAATCTAGAGAGAGAGTCTCGAGTTTTGCATACCTGAAATCACTGTATATTGAGTTATTTATAGATGGTGTGAGAGTACACTCAAGTGCCATAGTAGGGCTACTGAAATATCAGAGCAGGTAAGCGACGATGTGTCAATGAGTAGATTGGAGAAGTGGGCTCTGCCGTATGTCAATGGATTGATGAGACTAGAGTTCCCATCAATCCAATCGGACTGAGCCAGCTTGCTTTCCAGCGCATGTCTGTCACGCGCCAGGCATCTTTGAAGACCAAGTCTCTAGACTTTGGGCCGAGGCTTTGCTTGAGCTTAAAGGATAATGCAACCCCTTTTAAAAGGCATCCAATCATCGAAAAGTTGAATTAGCGAAGATCGTAAAATAATCTGCCCGATTGAATAAGCATTTAATCGAATAGTTGTCACTGGTTAAAAGACAGGTGCATGTATCGAGAGTGATGCTTCAATATTCAGACCAGCATGACGTTTCTTTACAACACATGGCAGTGTCTGGTTGGTTGACATGTTGGCGTAACCAAAAAGTCTCTCTGTATAAATATATGACTTCCAAGGATCATTTTCTGCTCTTTATCGATTTCTCTGGCGAAGCTCGACCGAAATTTCCTCTCATATTTCCAGATTTTCAGACTTTAAGAGTTTTTTCAAGTATCAAAAATTATTTTCCCAAGTAATTTTTACTTACATGTCTTGCATTTCCCTTTCATCTAACTCTTTTATGCACTTGCATTTGCCTTGTCTCTAAATCCTTTGAGGAATTTTCTATTTTGGATCCCCAATCTTTGGTTGAAATTAGGAACTATTTTACTTCTCTCCCTCCTCTAAAAATGGCCTCCAGTAGCAGTCAATCCATATATGTGAGCTTTATTAAGGAGTATAGGAACAGTCCCGCTGTGAAAATATGCTCCAAATTGACGCCGAGGAAATTATCAAAAATAAAAGCTAGGTATGGTTTGCCGGATGATGTGTACGTGATGAAGTGCCTTGAATCCATGGCGATAATGGAAGGGCCATTTGGCACGAATAATAATGAATGGTTTATCTATCATCTGTGGAGTTTGGATGCGGGGTTGAGATTTTTACTTGGCGCTTTTGAGATCAACATTCTCAAGGATTATAGGATTGCGCCGAATCAATTGAATCCTAATGGGTGGAGAGCGATAGCGTGCTTTAGGATACTCTACAAAATTGAAGCAGTCACCCCGACTCTTGATCTCTTCACCCATTTTTTCTATCTTTCTAGTTAGACTGATGGAACAGAGTATTACTTCACTAGTAGGTCAAAGAAAAAGCTTTTCATTCTCCCTACATTGATGAAGGGCTTTAAGGAGAAATTTTTCCTGATTGGGAAGTCAGGGGGATTTAGCATGTCACTTGCCCAGTCGGACAGGGCAGCCTCCCTGAAGGACAAGACCGGCGATGTGTCCCTGTATGCACCTGACATTGACAAGTTGATGAAGGTAGTGGATAGGAATAAAGGTCCATATGATTTTGATCAGATGCTGCATCTCCTGGATGGGTCATCGAGCTCTTCGAAAGGAAGAGATACAGAATGTGAGCATTGAAAAATATTAGAGGTAACCTATCTTGTTATCTGTTTGCCATGCATTACACATGCATTTATAGTGAATTTTTGTGCAAAGTACTTATCTCTTCTTGTCTTCTTCCTTGCTCAAGGTAGAGCTTCCTCTAAGGATCTTATATCTCCTGCTGTGAAGCCCTCTGTGAGGCCCACTGGTGTTGCCACAGCACCTGTTGCCACCGTCGCTGAGTCTAGCCCTCTAGCTCATCTCTCTCTATGGAGAATTAAACTTAGGGATGAATCTTCATCTAAGGATACATTTTTTGTGTCTAACCTTCCTGCTATTCTCGTAACGTAAAGACCTATCGAGGGACCATCTATTGAGGTGGCTGAAAAGGCCAAAGGTAAGGAGGCAGTCTCAGGCAATGTGGTTGGGAAGGAGTCAAGTGTGAGGCCCGATCGAAAATCTACCTCCATAAAGGACGTGCTGAAGGAACATTTTGGTGGGGGGAGGGGAAGGGTTCTTTATCGAAGATTCCAAGGTGGTATCCTTCATCTACAAAGGACTCCTTCATGAGAAAGACTTCCAAGAGATGGGTGACCAAAATTCACTAAGGAGAGAGGCAGGGGCATTCCAAGTGGTAGGTTTGGATTTCTGTTTTGCTATCCACTCTTTTGATAGTCAGTGAGTCTATTTTTGCTTTTCTTTCTTCGATACTTATTGCAGTTTTTGTCTATGGTTAGTTGACCAAGAGGGTGATGTCATGTAAAATGTCTACTATTTTATGTGTGTTTTTCTTATATTTATGTAGTTAAATATGTAATGTTAATTGTATTTTTATGTGTTTATGTCCCATTTATGTGTTTATGTTGTTTTTAGGTAGAAATTGGTGAAGTGAGAAGAAAAGGAAGAAGATGGTGAAATTTAGAAGAAGTGGCTCACGAGTAGTGAAGAGCATCACGAGTGGAGAAGGAGTGAAGAAGAAAGAAATTCACGAGACCCAGCAAAAGTTCACGAGACGTGAAGGGAGTCACGACTCGGTAAGGAGAGCAGGATGGAGATCACGACTAGGCAGCAGATTCACGAGTAGTGAGGAGGCTCACGACTCGTGATGGGGCACGATTTCAGAATGTCTCAAGGAAATCACGACTCGTGAAGGCAGTCACGAGTCGGACAAGACACTGTTTTCCAAACGATGTGTCTTCTGCATCTGATTTTTCAGCCAAACAAAGTGTCCTTCCAGAAGCAATCTTTTGTGGAGAATCAAGGGACATATCTGTAGAGAAGATACATATAAATAGATGGGAGAACAACATTTAAAGGAGGGTTACTTGAATAGAAAAAGAACGTATTTTTTTTTACTGTGTTTCTCTTAAGAACATTTAGTTGTTTTGGATTTTCTATTTTTACTTATTATTAGAGGATGACAAAAGAGCAAAGCCAAAGGAATAAGAGATTCATAAGAAGGTCAAATTAGAAAGTAAACACTGGGGAGTGATGTTTTCTTAACTCTTATTCTATCTTTATTGTAATATTGTTGTGGTTATGTTCTTTTGATACATTTTAACTATGCAATTAAGTTTGTTATTCATCTATTTAATTTTATCTTATGAATGATCAATTCTATTCATGTATGAATTATGATTTAAGTTTGTTTGAGTGCTTGAATTTACTTATTATGCTTGATCACCATACTAAGTATGTTAGTCAATTAAATCACAACGAGAGTTGGGATTCTTTGATGGAAAGTCAAATAAATTTACTTGAAGCATTGAATTCACTTTGAGGGGTTAAAGAATTGGCATAGAGCTTCATGGTTTTTATTTATCTCTATAATGACATGAGAATGCTTATAAACTCTAAATAAAAACACTCTTTATTGACAATGAGAGTTGCTTTAAAGAACCTTGGCTAAATTCTCCATTCATACCATTCATACAATTGTTAATTCATTCAAAGATGAACTTGTTGGTTAAAATGTATATTCATCCTATCTTTTAAGTAATCTATTATCCAAAATCAACTTAAATTACCTTAAGTAGTTTAGAGTTTATATACATTGCATGATTATAAATGAAATTGATACCTATCCATTTACTTGTTGTTATTTCAATATAAAATTTACCCATTCCCTTTGGATCGACACCCTACTCCTACTATACGCAG
Source organism: Excoecaria agallocha (assembly GCA_037975025.1). Classification (NCBI taxonomy): domain Eukaryota; kingdom Viridiplantae; phylum Streptophyta; class Magnoliopsida; order Malpighiales; family Euphorbiaceae; genus Excoecaria; species Excoecaria agallocha. Next base: position 53,036,738 of record CM075812.1, read on the forward strand.
TCTAGTGAGACTAAGGGTTAAATTAAATCCCCATCAGATTTTGGCACCGTTGCCGGGGAACGGTTCAAAATGAATTTTTATTGATTGATACAAAAGAGTGGATGTTTTAGGATTGTATGTTATATATTAGTTATTTTGATGTATGAATTCTTATATTGCGTTTTGTTTGTTTTAGTATTAGAGTTTTCTGTAATAGTTTTAGACTAAAAGTATTTTGTTTTGATTTGTGTAGGGAACTTAGAAGGAAGCTACAAGAGGAATTTAGTTTGCAAGTAGAAGGAGAACCAAGTGTTAAATTGGAGGAAGGTCATAATTTTCCAATTATGGCGGGTGAAGAAAGGAGAACTCTTGGTGATTTTGCGATGCCAAATATTTCGGAAAGTTTTGGAGGAATAGTGGCACCGGCTATTGCTAATAATAATTTCGAGATCAAGCCGGTTGTCATTCAAATGGTGCAAAATAACCAATTTGGAGGTTTGCAAGGGGAAGACCCTTATGCTCATATCCTTACTTTTCTTAATGTGTGTGCTACATTTAAAATTAATAGAGTAAGTAATGATGCCATTAGACTTAGGTTATTTCCATTTTCTTTAAAAGAAAAGGCTCAAATTTGGCTTGCTAGTATACCTAGTGAGACAATTACTACATGGGACCAATTAAAACAAGCTTTTCTTCATAAGTATTTTCCACCACATAAAACGGCAAAATTTAGGAATCAAATATCTACATTTAAACAATTACCTAATGAAACCATTTATACCTCTTGGGAAAGGTTTAAGGAACTCCAAAGGCAATGTCCTCATCATGGCTTGCCGGATTGGATGATTCCTCAAATCTTTTACAATGGGTTGATGGAGGAAAATAGAAATATTGTTAATGCTGCTTCAGGTGGTAAATGGTTGGAGAAAACTGCTAAGGAAGCTGAAACTTTGTTGGAAGAGTTAGCTTCACAAGGATACATGGGAGAAGAACCCACTATGGCGAAGGCTAAGGGGTTTTTGGAATTGGATTCCATTAATCTTTTGACGGCTAAGGTAGAAGCTTTGACAAAAATGGTAAGTAATTCTCATTCCAATGTTGAAAATGTTAGTCATGTATGTGAGAAATGTGGTGGACCTCATATGTATGTTAATTGTAGTGAGGGCTCTAGTTAAGATGTAAGTTTTGTTCAAGGGAACTATAACCAAAGGATGGGTCAAAATTCTAATTATTATAACCCACAATGGAGAACCCATCCCGGTTTTTCTTGGTCTAACCAAAATGCCCAATTGAACCCTCCTAATAATAATAATCACAATCATATGAACAAGTTACCTAACCCATCACCTTTTCCAAATAAGCAACCTTTTAACTCCCAACAACCTAAATCCCATTTAGAGAATTTGATGGAGCAATTTGTTAATCATCAAATGACAACTAACAAGCAAAATGAGGAACAATTTAGGCAAATAAACACTAAAATTGATCAACTTGTCACTCATAATAAGATGCTGGAAAACCAATTGGCTCAACAAGCCACTTCTAGTGCTAAACCTTTAGGCAAGTTATCAAGTCAACCTGAGTTTTTGCCTCATGAATCGGTTCAATCCATTATATTAAGGAGTGGGAAAAAGATTGAGAGTAATAGTAAAAGTGATGAGAATCTTATTGTGAATGATGATCATGTTATGGATGCAAGTGAAAATGATAATAAGCTTGATGAACCTAAGGAAAAGATAACCTCATCTAGGGAAGATGGACCTAAAGTTAATTTGAATGTTTTGCCTTTCCCTCAAAGACTTATTAGAAGAAATCTTGATAAGCAATTTGGCAAGTTTTTAAATTATTTGAAGGAACTTACTATAACTATACCTTTTGTGGATGCCATTAAAGATATGCCTTCATGGGCAAAATTTTTAAAAGAAATTGTGAGTCACAAGGGTAAGCTTGAAGAGTATGGTTATGTTTCTTTGGTAGAAGAGTCTAAGGCTATGTTTTCTAAATACCCACCTAAGCTAAAGGATCCGGGTTGTTTTACGGTTCCTTGTGTTATAGGTGGTACTTATTTTGATAAGGCCTTATGTGATATGGGTGCTAGTGTTATTCTTATGCCTTTCTCAATTTATAAAAAGCTTGATTTAGATGAGTTAAAGCCTACTAATATGTGCTTATCAATGGCGAATAAGTCTATTTCACACCCTATAGGCATATTAGAAAATATTCCAACCAAAGTGGGTAAGTTTGTGATTCTAGCTGATTTTGTTGTGTTAGAAATGGATGAAGATCCTGAAATTCCTATTTTGTTTGGTAGGCCTTTCTTAATTACTGCTGGGGCTGTTTTTGACATGAAAAATGGTAAAATATCTCTTGAGGTTAATGGTGAAAAAATTGAGTTTAATGTTTTTAGCATGATTAAATCTTCACCAATAGAGGAGGTAAATAGAATTGATTCTTATGATATTCTTGATGAGTGTATTGATAGTGTTGTGCATGATTGTGTGAGTCAAAACTCTATTGCACCTTTTTGTTTAAATGAGAGTTGTGATAAAGTTTTGCAAGTTGCCTCATATCCTTTCCAAGGAAAATTCTCAAAGTTTGAGTCTTTGAGAAAGGATGAGGATATGTCATTAAAGCTATCTAAGGAGGAAATCAAGCTTGAACTCAAGCCACTACCAACAAGCTTAAGGTACGAATTTCTAGATGCACATTCTAAATTGCCTTTCATTGTTAATTCATCAATTGCTAAGCATGATGTGGATGCTTTACGTGGTATTTTACTTGCTCATCGAAATGCCATGGGATATTCAATTAATGATTTAAAAGGAATTGCACCTAAGGTTTGCATGCATAGAATTTTGTTAGAGGAGGATTCTAAGCCCTCTATTGAAGGTCAAAGAAGGCTTAATCCAACTCTTAAAGAGGTTGTGAGGAAAGAAATAATTAAATTGCTTGATAATGGCATAATTTATTCTATAAGTGATAGTAAGTGGGTGAGTCCAATTCAAGTTGTCCCTAAGAAGGGTGGTTTGACTGTAATTCATAATGATAACAATGATTTAATTCCTACTAGGACTATCACGGGTTGGCGTATGTGTGTGGACTATAGGAAGTTAAATAAGGCTACTAGAAAGGATCATTTTCCTTTACCTTTTATTGATCAAGTTATTGAAAGATTGGCTAATTTTTCTTACTTTTGCTACTTAGATGGGTTGAGTGGTTTTTATCAAATCCCTATTCATCCACATGACCAATCTAAGACAACTTTTACATGCCCATATGGAACTTTTGCATTTAGGCGAATGCCTTTTGCTTTGTGTAATGCACCAGCTACATTTCAAAGATGCATGTTTTCTATCTTTAGTGATCTTATTGATCAAAGTGTAGAAGTTTTCATGGATGACTTTAGTGTGTATGGCAATAATTATGAGGATTGTTTATCTAATCTTTCTAAGGTGCTTGATAGATGTATGGAGCATGGTTTGGTTTTAAATTGGGAGAAGTGTCATTTTATGGCTCAAGAGGGCATTGTTTTAGGACATTTAGTTTCTAATAGGGGGATTGAAGTTGATAGAGCTAAAATTGAAATAATTGCTAATTTGCCTCCTCCTAAAAATGTTAGAGATGTTAGAAGTTTTCTAGGCCATGCTGATTTTTATAGGAGGTTTATCAAAGATTTTTCTAAGATAGCTAAACCCCTATGCACGTTGCTAGGTAAAAATGTTGATTTTCAGTTTGATGAGGCATGTCTTAAATCTTTTGAAACTCTTAAACATGCTCTTGTCACTTCACCGGTGTTGCAACCACCAAATTGGAATCAACCTTTTGAATTGATGTGTGATGCTAGTAATTATACGGTAGGGGCTGTTTTAGGACAAAGAATTGATGGAAAGCCTTCTGTTATTTATTATGCTAGCAAATTACTAGATGATGCCCAAATTAACTACTCCACAACTAAAAAAGAACTATTGGCTATTGTGTATGCTTTTGATAAATTTAGAGCTTATCTTGTAGGGCAAAAAGTTATTGTTTATTCTGATCATGCTGCCCCTAAGTACCTTTTGAGTAAGAAAGATGCTAAGCCTAGGTTATTAAGATGGATTTTAATGTTGCAAGAGTTTGATTGGGAGATAAGAGATAAAAAGGGGAAGGAGAATTTAGTTGCGGACCATTTATCTAGGTTGACCCAATGTGTTTTGCAAGATAATGATGATGGGGTACCTATTGATGAAGCTTTTCATGGGGAACATCTTTTTAGTGTGGTTTCTAAGGAAACTCCTTGGTTTGCTGATATAGCAAACTACCTAGTGAGTGGAATGCTTCCTTATGGTTTAGATTATAGGCAAAGGAAGAAATTCCTTCATGATGTGAAGTTTTACTATTGGGAAGAACCTTTATTATATAGGAGATGTGCTGATGGATTGATTAGGAGGTGTCTTCCTCATGAAGAAGTTAGTGAAGTATTAGCTCATTGTCATTCTTATGCTGTAGGTGGTCACTTTGGGGTTTCTAAGACAGCTTCTAAGGTTTTACAAGCTGGTTTTTGGTGGCCTATGTTGTTTAAGGATGTTAAGGACTTTGTACTTAGTTATGACAAGTGTCAAAGAATGGGAAATTTGTCTAGGAGGAATGAAATGCCTTTACAAGGTATTTTGAAAGTTGAATTATTTGATGTTTGGGGTGTGGACTTTATGGGACCATTTCCTAGTTCTTTAGGGAATAGGTATATTTTAGTTATGGTGGATTATGTGTCTAAGTGGGTGGAAGCAATTCCAACCATTGCTAATGATGCCAAGGTGGTTAAGAAGATGCTTAAGAAAGTTATATTTCCTAGATTTGGAACACCTAGGGCCATTATTAGTGATGGTGGGTCTCATTTTTGCAATAAAGTTATAGAGCAATTATTGAAAAAATATAATGTGACTCATAGAATTGCTACACCTTATCATCCCCAAACTAGTGGACAAGTTGAGATTAGCAATCGAGAGCTTAAGTGGATTTTAGAGAAAACTGTCTCTAGGTCAAGAAAAGATTGGGCACTTAAGTTAGATGATGCTCTTTGGGCATATAGAACAGCTTTCAAAACTCCTATAGGTCTTACACCTTATCAATTGGTCTATGGTAAATCTTGTCATTTGCCTGTTGAGATTGAACATAAAGCTTATTGGGCAACTAGGGTGTTAAATTTTGATATGCAACAAGTTGGTAGGAAGAGATTGCTTCAATTACAAGAGTTAGAGGAACTTCGTATGAATGCTTATGAAAATGCAAAGTTGTATAAAGAAAGAACTAAGATATGGCATGATAAACATGTTCTCAAGAAAGAATTTCAAGTTGGTGATATGGTCTTGTTGTATAATTCTCGATTGAAGCTATTTCCTGGAAAATTAAAGTCTAGATGGTCAGGACCTTTTAAAGTTGTTCAAGTTTTCTCTTATGGAGCTGTTGATATTGTTAATGAAAAAGGTGAAGTTTTTAAGGTTAATGGACATAGATTGAAGCCTTATTTCATTGGTGATGTAATGGTTCCTACACATAAGGTTTCTTTGATAAATTCTTCTTTTGCATAATCCTAACATTTTTGTTTAGTTCTTTATATTTGTAGTTCTTTTAGTTTGTGTTTATTTGTTTATTTTCTATTTTGTGTTTAGTTTTTAGATTATATTATATGCTTTTAGTTTTTATGTTCTTTGGGTTATTTTTCTTTGTTGCTTAATTTTTGGATCACATTTGTTATGATTTTGCAGCTAAGTATTTTGGTTTCACGAGTGCTTCACGACTCGTGAGAGTGTTCACGAGTAATACTGTGGCTTAAATCATTCAGTCGTGAATGCACTCACTTGTCGTGAAAATGTTCACGTATAGCACAACAGCGTCAGGTTTATGAGTCGTGACTTAAATTCCGAGTCGTGATGATTTCTAGTTTGTCTAACCCTATTTTATTTTCACGTGTCGTGAACCATGTTACGAGTCGTGCCGTTTGTTTCCATTTGTTTGTTCATATATTATTTTTCTTCACGTGTCGTGAGATATGTGTCGAGTCGTGACTTTTGTTTCACCATTACATTCTGCCTTATCTTCACAAGTCATGAAGGCCATGTCGACTCGTGAAGTACTGTTCAGCAATTACGAGTCGTGATTTTTAACTCCTTATTTTTCATTTCTTTTCATTTTCATTTCTTTATTTCTCTTTTAATTCTTCTAATTACGACTATAAGCGATTTTTAATTAAGATAACTGCCATTATTAACTTCCATTTAAGAGGGGGAACGGTTATAATTTCAAATTAGGGTTTTTCAAACGTTATTTTTCTTTCACTTTTCCTTCTTCTTCTATAAAAACTGTGGCAGTTTCTTTTACAGTTTCTTTTACATTTTCTTCTCTTTTACGACTTTTGTGTTTTCGTATATCTTCAACCGTGAACTACATTAGTGATTGTCTGTTGTTTTCTCTTACTCTTTCACATTTGCTGTCCCTTTCTTTTCTTTCTTTTCACGACACACAAGCACTTTTTCTTCAAGATACACAATGGTAAGGACAAAGAATGTTGCTGTTGCAAGTGGTCAGCAAGGAGAGGAGGCAGCACCATTACAGAGTTTGCAGACAGATTTTGGTTCTCCATTCCCTCTTTCTTCCATTCATGAAGGTAACAGATTTCTAGTGTTAAAGGATAGAGCTAAATCTCTCTGTAAGTATTTTCCTAATTCTCTGCTTGAACAAGTTGGTGTTCTTGAAGAAGTTAATGAAATGCTGTCTGAATGTGGCATTTTGAGGTTTGTTAATATGCATGAAAAATTTTATGTTGACTTAGTCTTGGAATTTTATACAAATTTCAAAGAAAATGCTGATAATCCTAGGCTTGTTGACTTTAAATTGAATGGTGTTGATTATACTCTTACATACTTCATGATGCATAGGATTTTTGGTTTTAGCCCAAATGGATTATGTAATCCTCCTAAGAGTTATAGGCCTAATGAGTTTTGGAACTTTCTTACTGGATTGTCTACACCATATAGGGCTAGAGATGCTAAATCTATGTTTATTTCGGATTTAAAGTATTGGATTTTGCATAAGATTCTTGCATCTATTGTTTTCAACAAGTCTGAATTTAATAGAGTTTCAAGTCATGAACTATTTTTGATGTGGTGTGTGCATAACCGTAAATCAATATGTTGGTCTTATTGGATTTTCAAACAATTGTTAACTTGTGTTAGTCGACCTGAATCCCCTATCACCCATGGTCATGTTATTGCTGCTATTGCTAGGGGGATTGATATTGATTTGCGAACATATGATGATGTGCTTCCATGCTTATACTTTTCTAAGCATTTGTTTGTGAGGGGAGAGGTAACTAACAATTCTTTTGAATATATTCCACCTATATATCGTTCTTGTTGGAAAGAATTGCCAGGTACTTCTACCACACCAGTGGCTCCTATGGACAGTACATCGGAAGAATCAAGGCCAACCGAGATAGGGCCAAGTGATGAGCCTATGGAGGGTACACCTAGTCATTCACCAGTTTTCACACCCACTGCCGCTTCTTCATCAATTTTCACCAATTCCATGTTTAACCAACTGCTCCAAAATCAATCTGCCATTCAAAGCAAATTGGCTTCCTTGGAGCAAACCACCACTCAATTAGTTCATAATCAACGCCGCCTTGAGCACAAGATGGATGGTTTCATTGCCCAATCGGGCTACGTGGTTGTTTCGCCTCCCACTTCACCATGATTTGAGGGGAGTTTTTCTTTCCTCTATGATTTAGTTTATTTTTGCGATTTTCTTTTTTTGTTTGTATGTTTGTTTTGTTTCTCCACATTGAGGACAATGTGTGTTCTAAGTGTGGGGGATCACTTTTGTGTGTTTTGTTGTTTGTTTATTTTTATAGTGAGTTTTGTTATGAGTGTTGCTCATAGTGTATGCCATATAGGTTGTTATGAATATTCATTTGCCTTTATACTCATTTTATTAGTTTTTCAAGATCTTTTTGCATGAGTTTTTTTTATTTTTAAGTCATCTCTTTTTACTTTCTTTAACATTTTAGGTTATTTAGTCTCTTCATTAACTATGCTTTAAGGTTAGAATATGCTCATTTTGCTTAAGATTTTATGATTTTAGTTGCTTCATGGAAACTATAGCCATAATGCTTACCTTTAGGCCTTTCAATAATGGATGAGGACTAGTAAAGAAAAAGAAAGAAAGTAAAAAAATTAAAGCAAGATGCATATCTAAAAGTTCAATAAGGTATGGGATGGAGCGTAAAACGCACCCAATACTACATTCTCTTGCTAATCATGGGATGGAGCGTAAAACGCACCCATGCTAAAGAAAAAAAAAAGAAAAAAATAGTCTAAAATGCCATGAGATGGGTTTAAAGGTATGTGAGCTTCTTAATTGTCCTAAAAGGCATCTATAGTCTTTGAATCTTAGGCTTTATGATCATTATTCTTTCTTGAGCATGGTTAGTCTTGAGACTTTATATTCTTGATGTTGAATTTAGTAAACTTTGATGACTTGATGATTTAAGATGCATGTTTTAAGTCTTGATTTACTAATATTTTGAGTGTTAAGGTGTTTGACTTCATATCAATCTTATCTTAAGTAAAAATTGAGCAATGCTTTGTAATTTGACTTACTTGTTTTAAACTTGAAATTAGATTTTCTCATTCTTTTCTCTTGCTTGGGGACAAGCAAGGTTTAAGTGTGGGGAAATTTGATGTCATGTAAAATGTCTACTATTTTATGTGTGTTTTTCTTATATTTATGTAGTTAAATATGTAATGTTAATTGTATTTTTATGTGTTTATGTCCCATTTATGTGTTTATGTTGTTTTTAGGTAGAAATTGGTGAAGTGAGAAGAAAAGGAAGAAGATGGTGAAATTTAGAAGAAGTGGCTCACGAGTAGTGAAGAGCATCACGAGTGGAGAAGGAGTGAAGAAGAAAGAAATTCACGAGACCCAGCAAAAGTTCACGAGACGTGAAGGGAGTCACGACTCGGTAAGGAGAGCAGGATGGAGATCACGACTAGGCAGCAGATTCACGAGTAGTGAGGAGGCTCACGACTCGTGATGGGGCACGATTTCAGAATGTCTCAAGGAAATCACGACTCGTGAAGGCAGTCACGAGTCGGACAAGACGCTATTTTCCAAACGATGTGTCTTCTGCATCTGATTTTTCAGCCAAACAAAGTGTCCTTCCAGAAGCAATCTTTCGTGGAGAATCAAGGGACATATCTGTAGAGAAGATACATATAAATATATGGGAGAACAACATTTAAAGGAGGGTTACTTGAATAGAAAAAGAACGTATTTTTTTTACTGTGTTTCTCTTAAGAACATTTAGTTGTTTTGGATTTTCTATTTTTACTTATTATTAGAGGATGACAAAAGAGCAAAGCCAAAGGAATAGGAGATTCATAAGGAGGTCAAATTAGAAAGTAAACACTGGGGAGTGATGTTTTCTTAACTCTTATTCTATCTTTATTGTAATATTGTTGTGGTTATGTTCTTTTGATACATTTTAACTATGCAATTAAGTTTGTTATTCATCTATTTAATTTTATCTTATGAATGATCAATTCTATTCATGTATGAATTATGATTTAAGTTTGTTTGAGTGCTTGAATTTACTTATTATGCTTGATCACCATACTAAGTATGTTAGTCAATTAATTCACAACGAGAGTTGGGATTCTTTGATGGAAAGTCAAATAAATTTACTTGAAGCATTGAATTCACTTAGAGATAAGGGATTCACTTTGAGGGGTTAAAGAATTGGCATAGAGCTTCATGGTTTTTATTTATCTCTATAATGACATGAGAATGCTTATAGACTCTAAATAAAAACACTTTTTATTGACAATGAGAGTTGCTTTAAAGAACCTTGGCTAAATTCTCCATTCATACCATTCATACAATTGTTAATTCATTCAAAGATGAACTTGTTGGTTAAAATGTATATTCATCCTATCTTTTAAGTAATCTATTATCCAAAATCAACTTAAATTACCTTAAGTAGTTTAGAGTTTATATACATTGCATGATTATAAATGAAATTGATACCTATCCATTTACTTGTTGTTATTTCAATATAAAATTTACCCGTTCCCTTTGGATCGACACCCTACTCCTACTATACGCAGTCTAGTGAGACTAAGGGTTAAATTAAATCCCCATCAGAGGGGTATGCGGCTTCAAGGTCAGAGCATTTATTTCAAAGTGAGGTGGGATGACATCTTCTAATCAGAAGGAGATCTCAAGCAGAAGCTTGAGGCTGTAACAAATGAAAACTAGAGCCTGAAGGTAGAGAACCTCCTCTGGATTGAGGAGTCTTTTAAAATAAATGCCAAAATGGGCACGCTGCGAAAGAATACCGTTAAGTTAAAGGCAAAGGTGGAGAGGCTAAAGGGAGACGGTGTTCAGCTAAAAAGGCTTGAAGAGGACAACGCTAAACTGTTTGCTTATTGCAGTTTCAACACTTACATTCGTGACTTCAAACATCACTGCTTGGAACTTGTCGATGTAGTCTCTAAGACTTTTTTTCAGACCCTTGATAAAGGTTGTACAGGTCGCTGACTAACTTTGGCGCTTGCTTTTGCACAATGAACCTCTTCGCAAATAAGTCTTTCAACTGTTTGAAGAAGGTGATCGACTCTTGAGGTAGGTTATGGAACCAATTTAATGTGTCTCCTTCTAGTGTGGTGGGGAAGATCCTGCAGGTGATTCTCTCGTCATAGGTGTAAACTTACACCTTGGTAAGATATTTCGCCATATGGATAGTTAGATCGATTTTACCCGTATACCTGTCCATGATTATATCTCTTCACCTGAAAGGCAATTCAGAATCCGTTATCTTTCGGCAAAAGGGGGAGGCGATATTTTCATAGGTATTATTTTCACATACGCCTCTTTTCAGGTTTCCTAGGCTAAATTATTTAAGCTTTCGCTTGAACCATCTGTATTCTCTGCTTTTCATCCATAAATTATCTTTGCCCTTAGCTCTCTTTAGGTGGCCCCTTGCAGGAGTACACATGAATGAGAAGTCATCTCCTATGGATGTGGTAGATAAACGACTTGGCTGGTAGGTGGGATCTCTGCTCTAGGACATTGTCCCTTTGCCTTTGTCACTTCTTCTTAAGGCTAGCATGCTAGGGTGAATGTTTGTTATTCTACTATCTTGTGTTCGTGGCTCATTGATGAAGAGCTTGGTTTGGACGATACTTCTCATGAAATCGCTAAAGAGCATCCTCATATCCCTCACAGTAATAAGAGTATTTTCAACTTGCTGCAATACCGTACTGTTGAATTAAGATAGGAGGTCAGCACACCTAGGGGACTTGCGAATCTCTTTTCATCTCCCAGCGGACTTGGAACTCTCCTGACCATCGTTAGCCTGGTTACTTCCTTCGGGTGTTATGCGTCCGGATGATCTTGATCTTGCCATAACCCTCAACGAAAGTACCAAATGATAATGTCTGATTTGTCAAGGCCTTAGGACGAGTCAATAGCGGTATGATCCGATCGTTCGGTGAGGACCTGCAAGAAGCTTTGCGTGGTCAGACCCGATGGAAGCACTTTGAAGCTTAAGTCGAAGACTTGAAGAGAGATAAATCTAGAGAGAGTCTCGAGTTTTGCATACTTGAAACTACTATATATTTTGCTATTTATAGATAGTGTGAGAGTGCACTCGAGTGCCTAAATAGGACTATCGAAATATTAGAGCATGTGAGCGACAATGTAACAGGGAGTAGATTGGAGAAATGGACTTTGTTATGTATCAATGGATTGACGAGATTAAAGATTCATCAATCCGATCAAACTGAGCTAGCTTGCTTTTTAACATTTATCTGTCATGCGCTAGGCATCTTTGAAAATAAAGTCTTTGGACTTTGAGTCAAGAATTTGCTTTGACCTAAAGGATGATACGATATTATCATATATATATTGTGCGTATATATATGGTTAAAGCAGAAGTTATAGTGTTTAGGAGTTCCAATTTTTTTCTTATTAATTTTACAATTAATAAAAAAATTTCATTATTAAAGTGCTACCTTATTAGATTATAATTATTGTATTTTGGGAGGTTGTGTTGTGATAAAAATGTCAACTCGTCTTACAAGCAAATTGATCTGAATCTGACTCCAATTATATATGTGCGCGTGTAATTTAATACGAACCGCGTGAAGAAACAAGAAAGGCCCAACGTCTAGTTAGAAAAGAAGGAACGAGAAACTTCGAGAAAATCGGAACTAATTCCTTTGCCAGGAAGAAGTCGGTTACTTCCCTTGTATAAATCCACCAATTCTCCTCCCTTATCATCTTATATTCAATTAAAATTTATCTTCTGTTTTTCTACAAAATCTCCCAAGCCCCTTTCTAAGATTATCAAATATGCAGATATTCGTCAAAACTCTCACCGGCAAGACCATTACGCTAGAGGTCGAGAGCTCCGATACAATCGACAACGTTAAGGCCAAGATCCAAGATAAGGAAGGAATTCCGCCCGACCAGCAGCGATTGATTTTTGCTGGAAAGCAGCTCGAAGACGGCCGTACTCTGGCCGATTACAACATCCAGAAGGAGTCGACTCTCCATCTCGTCCTTCGTCTCCGCGGCGGTATGCAAATCTTTGTCAAAACCCTAACGGGCAAGACCATCACCCTTGAGGTCGAGAGTTCTGATACAATCGACAACGTCAAGGCTAAAATCCAAGATAAAGAAGGCATCCCACCGGACCAGCAACGTTTGATCTTCGCTGGAAAACAGCTCGAGGACGGACGCACACTTGCCGATTACAACATCCAGAAGGAATCCACCTTGCATCTTGTCCTTCGATTGAGAGGAGGCATGCAGATCTTTGTTAAAACCCTCACCGGCAAGACCATAACCCTAGAGGTAGAGAGCTCCGATACGATTGACAACGTGAAGGCCAAGATTCAAGATAAGGAAGGCATCCCTCCTGATCAGCAGCGTTTGATCTTCGCTGGAAAGCAGCTCGAGGATGGGCGGACGCTCGCCGATTACAACATACAGAAAGAATCCACTCTGCATCTTGTTCTTCGACTGAGAGGTGGGATGCAGATCTTTGTCAAGACCCTTACCGGTAAGACTATTACTCTAGAGGTTGAGAGCTCAGATACCATAGATAATGTCAAAGCTAAAATTCAAGACAAGGAAGGTATTCCACCAGACCAGCAGCGATTAATATTTGCTGGGAAACAGTTGGAGGACGGGAGAACCCTTGCCGATTATAACATCCAGAAGGAGTCTACGCTTCATCTTGTTCTAAGGCTTCGTGGTGGGATGCAGATTTTTGTGAAGACCTTGACAGGGAAGACGATTACGCTGGAGGTGGAAAGCTCTGATACAATTGATAATGTGAAGGCAAAAATTCAGGATAAGGAGGGGATTCCTCCGGATCAGCAACGGCTTATCTTTGCTGGGAAGCAGTTAGAGGATGGGCGTACTCTTGCAGATTATAATATCCAGAAGGAGTCCACACTTCACCTTGTGCTCCGTCTTCGTGGCGGTGATTGCTGAATGGAATTAAAAGTTGCTTTCTTCTTCTTTTAGTTCGTCTGTTAAGTCTGTGTTTAGTTTTGAGTGGATGCTTGTTGCCTACTTGGCTTAGTAAATCAACGTGTTCTGTTATTTGTTGTTATGCTTTCTGTGGTTTGTGTATCTCGAAGACAAGTTTTAGTATATTTAGTTGATAATCTTCTTTCCATTTTTTTCAGTTACCTCTCTAATTTAAGCTTGCTCATTTCAACCTTTATCCCGTGATTCTATTCCTTGTTAGTACTGCTTTTTTTATTTTTTTGGGTGAAGATATTTTTGTTATTCCTTCTGAATCCAAGATGGCGGATGTGGTCAGAAGGACCTGTGAAACTACTTTTAATATTTTTTTTTTCATATATGAAATTTGTTTGAAATATGAAATTGGCAGCTTCCTCTGAGCGGGAGATTTCTCAGCATTGTTTCTGGCATGGTAATTGTGAACATTTGTGACAGGACTTTGCCTTGTATGCAACACCAATTCAGCGCCCTTCTATGCGTTGAACTTACCTTTTATCGGTTCTGTCTTCTATATGGAATTAGTTGTCTGCATGCTAGAGTATTTCAAAGATGAGGTGATCAATTGCATGTGGGGAGTTATTCCTCTGCCCTTTAATCTCCAGAGACAATTTACTGGGATGTGGCAGTATGGAAGTGTGTAGGGTATGACCAGATGGGCGAGGGATAGCTACACGAATTCTGGCCAAGTTTGAGGTAAAATACAATTTAAACAAACTTGATTTTTCTTTGCCAGTTGCGTTCAGTTGGGGACTATATGCTGTGCAAATTCTTGCCAAGTTTAAGGTGAAATATGATTATTTCTTATTCTCCAAACCAAAGAAGTCTATCTTCTTTCTCATACCAATGATGTCATAGATACTGGTACACAAAAAAAGTTGAATTTTGTGGGGATGTATCAGTGCATCTCCTGTGTGCGAGTGTCCTGGATGATCTAGTTTGCACGAGATGCTACCCCATGTGATCATTGTAGGTAATGCTTCTCATTAGATTAAATGTTATCAATCCCTTCTTCTTCACTCTTAGGAGGGAACTTTGACTTGAAGTCCTTATTCTACTACTCAGCAGACAGTAAAAGACTGCAACTTAGGCCCTAAGTGAGCTAATCAGGCTGAGCAGAAAGACGTCGAGCTTTAGCACGACTGCCTGTTAACCTTAAGATGAGATGGACTTGAGGCATACAAGTTATGCCGGAGTTGTCAGGAAGGAAAAGGCATGCCTGAAAAGTACTTGGGACTTGGCTATAAACATTTAGATGATACTATATTTGACAATTAGAGATACATTGGGTATTTCTATTTATCAGGTATGAAGAGAAAAAATATCAGGTGATATTTCTATTTATTAAGTGACATGCCGGACTAGTTAACTGATGGATGTATGAAGTGGTCGTGGGAAGTAAAAAATTCTTTCTTGCTATGGTAAGTCTAGTTGCTGACAATTAGTCTTACTAGTACGCATTTGGGCGTATTGAGCCAAGTATTTGATATTTATATTTTCAGCAGTTCCTTGATTTTGGCAAAAGCTGATAATTGGGTACTTTTTACCAATATTATTAAAATTGAATCAAAATTAAATCGCATAAAGAATCGAAAAGATAAATAATTTTTAATTTGATTGATTTGGTAGGATTTAACTAAATTTTTTATTTTTTTTAAATAATATTATTTTTAAAATTTTTTATAAATATTATAAAAATATAATTATATAAAAAATAAAAAATATTTTAGAAAAATATATTTATCTTCAAACATGAATTATAAAGTAATGTTTTTAAATTATTTAATATTTATGATAAATATTTAAGATGAATATAGTAAAAAATTACAAATATTTAAAAATTTTTATCAATTATAAATTATAATTTTTATTTTATTCATAAAAAATTTATTAAAATTGTTTAAATTTTAATTATTTTGTATTTATTTTTTTAGTAAAAAAATAATGTTGTATAAATAATTTGGATAAAATTTAATTTTTGTAGGTTCAAACGGATTTTTCTTCTTTTGTCTGGTTTTATTCAATTTCAGGTCAGTTTTTGTCGATTTATTCAGTTTTTAGGTAATTTGGTTTTTATGTATTAAATTGGTCCAACCGACTGGTCCAGTCCGATTTTAATAAGGCTGCTTTTTACTTTCAACAATTTGTTATTTCCTATGCAAATTTATCTGCTCGATTTTAGAGCAATATCGTGCCTACCGCATAGCATGGAGGATCTCTAGCTTATCAGAAGGGGATAGCAGCCAATAGCATCTAGTACTAGTGCTTTGTATACCGTTGGTTTTCCTTATCATGCACTCAGGGATGGTGAGTAAAGAATTATTTTATGAGAGTTTTTCTTGTACTTGCGGGTGGGTGAGATCAGTTAGTCAATTCTTCCAGGTGACAAGTTGCCTTGAGAGTTTTCTATCTAACAAGTAGATTTGATAGTCTGGTCGCTTGATCTACTCCCCTGAGATATGCATATACACACAAAGTAGATCGGATGGCCGGTAAAGCACAGCACTTAGTACGGGGATCAATTTTCTTGAGAAGATATTTTGCAAAATTATGACCTAAACTCGAAGGACGCTAGTTAGAATACTTTTCGTGGTTCTCTTACAGATCGAGGGGTTCTGCTGGCATACTCTGTCAGAATCTTGGATTGATGAAGGGCCTCATGTGAATGTCAGGGAAGATGGGATGGTGGCTGCAACAAGGAACGTCCAAAACAATGCACCAGAGGACAGCACCCTCTATGAAGATGTGGGCGTTGTAGAGAACCGTTTCTGATGGAGAAAGAAATGATAATAGGACAGAGAGAACAGGTTCTAGAACTGATTATGATAAAACAGATTCCACAACTGATCTCAAACAGCTATTAGATCAAATGACATACCCCAAGGATTATGGGTTAGATGTCAATCCAGCCTAGTTATCACGGCGTATGGCCTTTAGTGGGTTCAGCTCTTCTCTTGTTCACCGATAAAGAAACAGTTCAAGAACGTCATTGTAAGAAGATGGCATAACTGCAAGTCTGGCACGATCATGATTCTTGGTGGATCTCAGTCACGACAAAATCGGTTTAGAATAGTTATAGAAGTCTACTCTCTCCTCCTAAGGACAATAAAAATGCCACTTGTATCTTATCACAATCTGGGAATATGATTATCACTGTGTTTGCAAAAGGGGACACGAGGGGAAATTATGGTATGGCGGAATATGGCGAAATTGAGTATAATTGAATCTATCAAGCAACTCTCTAGATCTAACTCTGTGCAAAAGACCAATGTATGCAAAAGAACACATGAACAGTGATTGCAGGGTGAGCGAAACCACTTACTAGAGTTATCAATTAACAGTGTAAGACTTTGCTTTCCAAAATAACACAGCAACAGTGACTGCAGGGTAAGTGAAACCACTTTACCAAGAGTTATCAATTCACACTATTTGCTTGGAAGCTGCATTAGTGAACGATCATATGTTAGAATGAGTACTTTCACTTGTAGCTTCCAAAAAGTCATTTAAGTTTATTATTTTTTTTTATACGGCGTTTCTCATTTTCCATGAACTTTGCTCTTCTATGTGTCATTTCATCAAAGTGTTTAGATTTCTCATTTCAGACTTGGGCAAAGTTGGAGGTAGCATTGGAGGAAGGGTTGAGTTTAGACAAAAGACATTCGATGTGGAATTTCATCAGAAGATAGATTTCCAACTGAACTGGCAGAGGATTCTACTATTTTTAACATATTTGTTTTGAGGCTTGGTTGGGGTGGTTTATGAAAAATAATTACAGTGTAGATAGTGTTTATGAAAAATAACAGTATTCGGGTTGCTCATGAGTAATATGGCCGGTTAAGCACATCTCTTTTAAAGAGGGAAAACAGGATATGCTGATAGCTTGGATTTCAGTTGGTTAAATTCAAGGTTTGAAAGCTAAAAAATAATATGCCTGCTTCTTTTCAGGCATGTTTTGAACCAATACCACTTCTTATTATAAATTACTCAGCTCAGAAAACAGCATGAAACAGTAAATTCACTTTGTTTTTTTTTTTTTTTTTTTTGATATAATCTTGCAATAGGTACTACCGTCAGCTAATTTAACATCACTGTTTTGAGTGTAGAAGCTGTTAGTAAAAGCATAATCTTTCTCTATTTTTTTAATATTGGATATAATTGCAGGATTAAATTGAAGCGTAAAAAGAACACCTACAGTAGAAAAGTAGAATTTGTTCGCATGTAACCCAAAAAAACCACGACTTGAGACGTGATTGTGTGATTGAGAATAGCTGCTCGGAGTCGGAGAGAGCTGGCAAACAGGACTGAGCAAGATCGGTGATAGAAGGTGGCAGAAGAAGGGTACAGGTGCTTCACGCACGGGTGAATTGACAAGGGCGGCAAACCCATTTAACAGCGTGTGCACTCAAACGCAGGGTCTGACGGTGCCGAAAAGTTGGATACCGGCTGGACTCGGCTGGGGCTTTGCTCTGGTGAGTGCACTGTTAAAAGAAAAGGGACAGAATGCGACCTTTTCACACTTGCCGAAAATGGCGTAGTGAAAATTTTTTAAGACAAGATTTGTTATGGAAAAGTATAAACTCAACTTTCAAAATGATAGACTTGGATACCATGAAAAATTTTGTGAAAGGAGATTTTTTGTTATATATATATATATATATATATATATATATATATATATATATATATATATATATATATATATTACAACTAATTAAACAATATACAGCTAGCCTAAAAATTAATTCTTAGTTACAAAATTAATAAATAAGAAAACAAATCATAAAAATCAATACACTACTTGAATTATATAAGGGATATGCAAATAGTCGGTTTGGTTTGATTTTGCATCGAATCGAAAAAATTAAAAACCGAACTTTGCAAAATAAAATAATCAAATCGAAATTAAAGTATTTAAAATTGAATGAATCGAAATAATTTTGATTGGTTCAGTTTAATTCAATAGGTTTTATGAACTTTTTTTAATTGAATTTTTAATTTAATTGGGCTTTTTTTAATATAGGCTTTTAACAAAACTATAAGCGTATGAATGAATGGGCTTTTAATATCTAAGGTAATTAATAGGGAGTTTTATAAAACTACCCAAAAAAAAAGGTGTTAAACTTAAATATACCACCTTTTTTTTTCTCTTTCAAAAATACCTTTTTTAAAATTTTCATTTTTAAAAATACAACTTTTTTAATTTAACTTAAACTCTCCCCTCTTTTCATACCTCCTTCTCATTCTCCTCATCTTTCTTCTTCATGTAAGGCTCTGCAGGTTAAGAAGCATAATAGTGAATAATAAGACTCCAATTACTGCGCTCTGATCGCGTCCCTTTCGTGACTGGCGGAGGATGTGGAGGCGGTGGCGGAGGAGGAGGAGGAGGCGGCGTAGATGAACGATTCTCCATTTCTGAAAATTCCTGATAATTTTTCATACGCTTTCTCCACCTTTTCTTTGTGGGAAACTGTTTGATAAGTTAGCCTTTGTCTGTGACTGCTTCTTGCTGGAGGCGGAGGTGGAGGCGGGGGAGGAGTAGGAGGTGCAAGAGACGGTGGTGACAATACTGGCTACGGTGAAGTGGAACGAAGTACAAAAGTACAAAAGTTTTTCATAAAGATTCTTGCTTGAGATCTGGATAAGAGCTCCTGCTCCTCTTTAACATTTTTTTTTTGATAAGCTGAAGATGTTATTGATTGGGAAATTAACAGTCAAGGACAAAGAAGCCCCGGAATGAAGGACACAAAATTGACAACAATCAAAACAAGACATAAAATCCCAAAAAATATAGTGCTAATTCGAGGACACTAATTGAACCGAACAATAATAAAAAGATGTTAACTGCCGCCTAGCTGCAAAAGAAGCACAGCTGTTGACAGGGTTGAGCCAACAGGGAGACGAATCAGAAGCTCCTCGCTAAAAAGAATGTTCTGTGAGCTGAAACCACCTAGCATCTGAGACAACAGATACTCAAACCACCTAGCATCTGAGACAACATTTACTTTATGTCCTTAACTAACATCCAAGGGGGAAGAAAAACAACTTACGCCACCTTAAATGTAATTAAATAAATATAAATAATAAATTTAGTTGTCAAAACCAAATTACAATAGCTAAACTCAAATTAAAGCAATAATCACAAGCCGAACACAAATAAAATTATAGGATTCAATTTTATCTGTGGTTCGCTCTAGATCTCATATTTATACGAATTAAATTAAAATTTAATAGTTTATAGTTATACGCATGATTAACGTTTTCAGAATCTAAATATCTAAGTTAATTGTTTAAACATTAGTTGAAGTTGTTATTTGTCGGTTTTATTTATTTTTATTTGGGTCAAATTACGAGATTGATTAAAGATTAAATTCCTAGTCAAGTATAGCCTGGCATGGGCACAAAATTTAGACCAATTTAGGGTGTGAAATTCCATATAAAATCTTGAAAAATTATTCCACTAAATCAATTTAAATTTAAATTATAACAAAAAGGCAAATTAGTGAGTGAGAGGGTGCCAAATGGTAATCAAATTGGCATCTAATATCTATACTACTTTTGCATTTAAAGTATATATTGACTGCTTTCGTCGCATTCCAAGTTGCATGTGTACAAAATTTTGGAAATATTGATACATTTAAATTACAATTTCGTAAACCTATTACAAGTATACCCAGAGAGACATATTATATTATTTTTTTAATATAAATTAAATTTTCATTAATAATATAAAAAATGTTTGTCAAGAAGAAATGAAATCTTAAAATTTTAAAGTAATACAAAATTAATGAAATTATTAAAATATTTTTTTATTAAAATAATAGATAATAGTAATATGTTGCATATATTGTGACTTTCAATAAAAATTTTTTTAACCATTCTAAAAAAATAAAAGTTCTCTTTTTTTTTCTTCACTTATCATGAAATATAATCCACTTTTTAAGCTTTAATTAATAGTTAAAAAATCTATTATTAATATTTAATTTAGCATTTTCAAACGTATAATATAATTTTAATTTTTTTAAACTGGTATACCGGTGATATACCTGGTATACTACCTAGTATACCAACGGTATACCATGTATACCGGTGGTATACCATAATTCAGAATGCCATTTTTAATTCTGGATTTTGGTATACCACCGGTATACCTGGTATACCGATGGTATACCAAAATCCAGACTGGCAATCTCAATTCTGGATTTTGGTATACCGATGGTATACCAGGTATACCATCGGTATACCAAAATCCAGAATTGAAAATGCTATTCTGAATTTTGGTATACCAACGGTATACCTGGTATACCAAGGTATACCAAAATAAAAAATAAAATTTAATTTTGATTATCATTCAAAAAAAGTAAAAACAACAAATAAACATTCAGTTGTTTGTGTTGCAGGCCAAGAGCACTATAATTAGTACATGATTCAGTAGTAGCTTGAGACCACAAGATCCTACACGAATTTAAACTTATTAACTAATTAATTATTAACTATAGAGGCATAGTTATAATTAAAAAATGTTAATTAGAGCGGTGACGGATGTAATTCTGTCAAATTAAAATGTGTAATGAGTGTAAGGTTTAAGTGTTTTTTTTAACCGAATTTGGGATGTAAATTATTTATTATGATTTTTATTTTCACAGTATATATGCCACCGGTATACCAAAATCCATAATACAATTTCAAAGTAGAAAAATGGGTCAATGGCACCAACAAGTCAGCTAGTCTCCTCTATCAATTGTAGCATTCAATTTTACCAAGTCAGACCATGACTCTTGTTCTCTCTAGCAATTCTGAGCTCCCTCAATATACCTATAGAACATCATATAGATAGAATTCTGTAATAAAAAGAATAATTTCTAACATTAATTTATAATATAACATTAATTTATAATAAAATTGTTTGACAAGAAAATAAATTATTTTATTTTATAATATATTATGAAAACACTATATCAAAATCAAATTGCAAACATGAGGAAGCCTTATTCCTCCTCCTCTCTCTATAAATATCCTCACGACCCTGAAACAGTATGGTTGCTGTGACCCCTTCCTGAATCTAGAGTAAGCCAATCAGTTGATGCAGTACGTTGATGTTTATGTCTCTTTTTTGGCACACTCGACTGCCCCAACTTCAGAGATTGAACTCTTGTGTCTGGTGCTATGTGTTGAGGCTGGATGTCCCGTCAATGAAAATGTATTTCTCAGCTTAGTACTTTGAATTGGAGTTGCAGAATGATAGGAGTTTATCAATGAAAATCAACCAGACATTCGAGACACTCGCTTGGATTTCTTTTCAGCTTCTTCTTGCTCGAGGTCTTTGGGTTATGGCCATTGAAAGGAAAAATAATCAATTGCCTCTCAAAGTAGGGCATGAGACAATTATATCTGTTCTTTCAGTAAAAAAAAAGCAAACGTGCACATCAAGGGTAATCTCATTTTCCATAACCCAATTGCAAAGGTTGACTCAACCCAAAATGCATAGATTGTCATGCATGAATGAGACATTTTCCCAGCAAATACTTTGAACATTCTAGAAAAGTTTAATTCATGAAAAGAATAAGATTAGATATGGATTAGCTTAAGAATTATTAAAGAATTAAAAAGGCAAAAAAAAAAGAAAAAAAAGCATTCGATGTATCAATTTAAGATAGAGAATCATGTAAAATGGACAGCAATAATGATTATCCAATCTAGAATATGAAGCATGAATCCAGTTGGAAGCATCAAAACTTTCATAGAGTCCCGGTGTTAGAGTTTCTGCTAGACAATGAAGGAGTTTTAAATGATTAAACATGACATCAGTTATCAAAAAGGAATGCTTACTAAAGTAGTAAGTGGGACCTGAATAAATTCAACTCATGCAAGACACCCGAGTATATATGACCTCTTAGCTAATAAACATAACTGATAGGACAATTTATCTGCACAACGTAGAACTAAAAATCACTAATTTATCTGCACAACGTACAACTAAAAATCACTCATTCCCTAGCATTACTTGAAGAGCAACAAAGCAAAATGAATTTCTAGAACAAACCCATTATGAAAAACAAGTCATGCTACCTTCAGTCTTTTGTAGTTGGTTGTTGTAATCTCTTTAGTTGAAAATCACAATTACAGCTGCTAGCCTAGATAAGTATATGCAGCCATTAACCAGCCAGGAAGCCAACAACTAAAAGACAGAACAATGTATCTCCAATAGCTCTGTTCCATATGAGAACAAACAATAACCACACTACCTGCTGAGCTTGATCCTTATCTTAACCACATAATAAAAACTAATGGTCTTTAGTGGAATTAAGACTAATGCAAAATAAAACAGAACAATGCCATAAGAAATTGTATAGCAAAGCATTAAGAAGCAAGCTCATACCTCCTTTTTCACTTTCCTTTCATTCTGCAATGAAAACATCTTCTAAGAAAAGAAGGATGCAACTAAAAAAATGACTTTAATTAGAAAGTAAAAGAAAAAGATATATAAACCTCAAAACAGTAAGTAAAATAAAAAATTATATAAACCTCAAATCAGTAGACTACAAAAAATAAAAAGAAAATTATAAAGGGAAAAAAAGATTACATTGTATTGAGCACGACGGTGAAGAATATTGTAAAGTTCAAGAGGCTTGCAAAAAATTACAAGATTTTCATCAGCTGCAATTGCCTCTTGTACAGACAAATGCACACAACAATTCTAATGACACATCGCCTCTATTTCCCAGTTATTAAATTCCTGTGCCAATCAAATTGAATTAAAATAAAACACAAGGACCTAGCTTAAATTGAGACCTAATTCGTCTAATTTTAGATATAATTGAAGAATTAAAATCATGATGCGGATAAGCAATAAGAAGAAGTAGAAGATTTACCAAACTGTTAGAGTTTCGCCGGAAGATCTACTAGAATAACCTTTTTTTCCCTTCCTCTTGTTCCTAATTGGCCGAAAACCGAGCTATAAGGCATCGGCATCTCCCTCTCCGGTATATTTGTCATCGGCGGTTGGAGAAGAACGAAGGGCACCGAAAGAATCAACTCAATGCTGGGAGTCCTCCTGTGGGGGTCATGATGTCCATTGTCACCGCCAGTCACCGGAACGAGAAAGAACATCTTCAACAACGAGAGGGAGAAGCTAATGAAAGAAAAAGGGGAACGTTTAACAAAAAGGGGTATTTTTAAAAACAAAAAATTAAAAAAGGTAATTTTAAACATTTATAAGAGATGGCTGTATTTTTAGAAAGTAGGGTTAAAAAATGGGTAATCTATGTAATTTCCTCTAATTAATATTACCTTTTTGAGGAATTTGTACAAAATACTCTCTTTTTAATTCCATTTTTTTAAAAATACAGCCATCCAATTTAAAATTTTAAAATTGCCTTTTTTATTAATTTTTTTTTATTTTTTTAAAAATACCCCTTTTTGTTTGAAGCCATAACTACAGTTTCCCATCTCCAATGTGACCAATTTCCTCTCTTCCTTTAGCTCTTATTCTTTTTTTGCAAATTTCTCTATTGCTTCGGTGTGACCCATCTTCATCTCTTCATCTAGATTTGAGTCGTTTTCTGCAAATTTATCTCTTGCTTCGGTGTTCTCTGTCTCACCTAAGCTCGATCTACCCAACCACAGTGAAGAAGAAAGAGATGACCTCCATGGCTATCATCTTCCTCATTATTTCTTGCTTATCGGACCTTCATAGAGGTACCATTTCTCCTTTCACATTTTAGCTGCTTGATCTAATATGACATATGTTTTTGCTTATTCAATTTAAATTCGCTGATTCGTTCTTTTTTCTTGCTTGAAGTTATATGTAGTTGAATTGTTTTTAACTTAGAGGGAATTTAGTAATTTCAGATGGTTTGATTGATTTTGTTAGTGTTTGAGCTGAAATTAAATGTGCGGTTTATAGAAGAGCTCAATTTGTTTTTTGTTGTTTGGTTGCTAAGAATATTTCAACAGGCTTTAATATCGGAGAACTTTGTTTCAAGAACGAGTCTTAAAGATCTATCCGATGCAACAGAAAACTTCAGCCAACGAAATATAATTGGAATGGGACAAATAGGAACCATGTACAGGGCCACTGTTGCTGATGGTTAGTCTCTTGCAGTCAAGCAATTCTACAATTCTAAGCTTGCTGAACAACACTTCATAGCCGAATTAAAGACACTAGGAAGATTGAGACACAAGAACATACTTCAACTCATTGTATTCTGCAAAGAATCGAAGAAAATGTTTTTGGTTTATAAGTATCTATCCAATGGAAGTCTTTTTGATTGGTTAAATGAGAAGAAGAATGTTCTTGATCGGCTTGTAAGGGTGAAAATTGCTGCTGGTTTAGCAAGTGGCTTAGCATGGCTACACCATTGCTGCGATTTTCACGTAGCCCATCTTAACGTAAGCTCAAAGTGTATTTTACTTTATGAGAATTTCGAGCCAAAGTTGTCCAATTTTGGAACGGCGGCGCTAATCAACCCAACCGAGATCAATCATCCAAGCAGAGGTTTCTGTATGGATATTGAATTTTGGGAGCAATGTTTTCTGAAGGAAGATGTGTTTAGCTTTGGCATTGTGCTTCTTAAGCTCATTACAGGAAAGAATGCTACTGCTTTAACAAGCTCTAGTTCTTGTTTTAATGGAGATGATGATGTGGATGAGTTGCTGACAGGGCAATGAAATGACAATGGGTTGGGTTGCTTAGAGTTGGAGGTAATTGTGTTCATCCATCACCAGAGCAGAGGCTAAGGATGCTGGATGTGTATGCGGCAATTAGCATTGTAAGAGATAAATATGAAAATTTAAACTCTCAAGCCATTATGGTTTAGTACTGTATCCTATGCTACACGACAATTTGTCATTGGTTTAATCCATGTGAAATTTCATGGGGTCCAATATGGTACAATATTGAAAAATGAGACAAATATGCAATTTTGGAGTATTAAAACAGCAAATGACAAGATTTCTAATCTCTATTGGGATATTTTCCAGATATGGTTTATATATTTCCATGTACTCATATATATAGGGCGCCAATAATGCAGTATTATTTTGACAATATATGTAAATTAATTTCAAATATGAAATTGATTGTAATTTGTAAGGTAAAATGGATCTTTTAATTAAAATTATCTCGTTGAGGATGGTTGTGAAATTTGTGGTTTTTGTCCAATTCAAACATGAGGATTGGAGTCTAAATTATTGGTTTAAAGTATTTTTATTTAAATTTTATCAAATGCATAATATAATTTCAATTCTAAATTTTGGTATACCATTGGTATACTACTGAGTATGCCAACATTCATAAGAGAATTTCAATTTTGAATTTTGGTATACCATTAGTATACCACCTGATATACTTAGTATACCACCTGGTATATCAAAATTTAGAAGAGAATTTTATTATGATTATTATATATTTATTTAAAATATATATATAGTCGCTTCAAATTAGAATTTTCATATAAAAAAATACTTTACATATTAATTAAATTATTAAAAATTTTACATTTGAAAATGTTCATTAAATATTATTTTAAAGTTATCAAAATGACAATTTAATATAATAATTTTTTTTCATAAAAAGTAAAAATTTAACGGGATAGAAAAAATACGTGTTAATATAACAATGTAATTAATTAATGAATAATTGAAAATCATCACCCTTTTAGATGCATAAAAGTCCGATAGAATAAAAAAGATTGAACAATAACACAATAATCATATTTTTATAAAGAACAAGTATTCTTTGAACTGTTGATTCCATCTTTTAATTAGAACTAATTTGAAGGGAAAATTACATATAATTCCAATTGACAATTCAAACTTCAATTTCTATGTGTGCCTCTAATATGTAATTATCAAAAAAAGAAAAACAATAACCTGGTATACCGGCTGGTATATCATCTGGTATACCTGGTATATCAAATTCTAAAGTAAAAATTATATTCTGAAATTTGGTATACCGACTGATATACCGTCTAGTATACCTGGTATACTGTCTAGTATACTAAATTTTGAAATGCAAACATGTTCTAAAATTTAGTATACCGGACGGTATACCAAATTTTAGAATACTAATTATGTTCTGAAATTTGGTATACAAAATTTTAGATTGTAAATATGTTTTAAAATTTGGTATACCGGACGGTATACTAGGTATACTAGCCGGTATACTAAATTTCAGAATACTAATTATGTTATAGAATTTGGCATATCGGTGGACAGTATAACAAATTCGAGATTGCAAATATATTCTGGAATTTGATATACCACGAATACCAGCCAACATACCAAATTCCATAATGCAAATTATGTTTGCTTTTATCATATTAAATTTCATATGAAATTTAATGCAAATTATACTTGGTTTGACCATTTGGTATATCTGGTGTACCATCCGGTATACCAAATTCTAAAATAAAATTTTATTTTGAAATTTGGTATATCAGACGATATACTTATTCCAAAATGAAAATAATATTTTGGAATTTGGTATACAGACCGGTATACTTGGTATATCATCGGATATATTAAATTTTAGAGTGATTTTAAAATTTAGTATATCAAACGATGTACTAGATATACTAGCCGGTATACCAAAGAATAGAATGAAAATCTTAAATTTTATTTTTGTTCTGAACTGAACAAACCGAAAATCAAAATAACCGAACTAAATTGACCAAAACTCATTCGGTTCGATTCTCGATTTTGAATAAGTTTTGCACATCCCTAAATTATGGACAAACCTCATTTTTCAGGTACTCTTCTGGGTTCGTGCACTCAAAATTTGAACAACTATTTCTAGCAATGCCAAGGACGATCCAACACAAAAGTATCTGATCTTACCATATAATTTTTTGAGAACTTAATAGTGTTTCCTTAATTTTTATTTTACAAATTGGGGATTCCAACCTTTCTTTGTACCATTCTTACAAGTAATCATGATAATATTTTCCTGGATTGTTTTTTTCCTTCTAATAAAATGGACTGCTTGCCCCTTAAAGTCTCACTTTTGATGCAGTAGTATCGATTTGATAAAATTTTAGCAGCAAAGCATATATATATGTACGTATATGAAACACCATTGCAATTTCTTTTATTCAGTACTAGCTAATACAAAATTAGGAATCTTCTTCGGGGAACTTTTTTATGAATAATATTTTTGGGAAAAAGATTTGGGTTTTTGGGGTGTTTTTGAAACTATTTGAAAAATTGGTGTCTTTTACATTTCCACAATACATGTCTGCGGAAATAGGATATGGGGTCCATAGATGGGAGGCAGATCTAAGTTCATTCAAGCATAGAGTCCCTATGGAAATGGGTAGTGGGGCCCACCACAAGGTAAAAGATATAATGCTCGCCATCCTAAGGCTTTTCGGCACAACTTGAATGTCCATGGATAGGATTCCTTCATTAGCTACTTATGCAAGAAAAATCCAATATTCAAACTAAAAAGAAATTATAAATAAATACACTAACATTTATTTATAGTCATTAATTTTTATTTACAAACATTTTATTGTCCCTTTTTATTTACGAATGCATAAAAAATTTTCTTTTCACATTACTATATTAGTAAATAAATTTCACGAACTAAGTAAATATTTTTTCAAAAAAAATAACATACCTTATGAGTAAATGGCATTTTTCTAGTCTGACTCCAGCTCAATGCCTGACTACTTTCCTCATTTAGTTTGCAAATTTCCTCCTGTTCAGCCTGTCCAAATTTAAGATAACAAAATCAATAATTATTAATTAAAATGATAGTTAACAATTAATTAATTAATTAATTAATTGGTAATTAATAGTACAGAGTCCAAAGACAAGAAAAGAAAAAAAAGCTACTCAAATTGTGCTGGAAAGCTTAAGGATGCCAAGCATTATATCTTTTACCTTGTGGTGGGCCCACTGCCCATTTTTGCAAGGACTCTATGCGGGAATGAATTTAGATCAGCCCCCCATCCCTAGACCCTACATCTTATTTCCGCAGACATGTCTTGCGAAAATGTAAAAGACACCAATCCCCCAAAAAGTTTCAAAAACATCCCAAAAATCCAAATCTTTTCCTCAAAAACATTATTCATAAAAAAGTCTCCTTCTTCGGACTATAATAAGCATAAATCAAATAACACAATCAATCCCATTAGAAACTTTTTCATCCTAAAAAAAATTTCAATCCCAAAAGCTTTAATCATATTAAAATGAAAGGCAAATTAGAAAATAAAATTCAAAATGATTTTCTTCAAATTTATATCAAAACATGAAAAATAAGGCTTTAGTATTTTAAGCATGCAAAAATTTTAAGATCTTAGTTCAAAATTAAATCAATGCACATAGATAAATTATCAAAATAGAATAAACATCACAACACACACATTTCAATAGCTAAGAGAAAGAAGCTACCAGAACTTTTATTTTATTTTTAATTTCTTTTGGCATCATTTTACTTTTGATGCTTTTGCTGCTTTCTTTTTCCTTATGGAAAAAATTAGGATTGATTACAAGGAATGTAGATGTTATTTTTATGCGAGGGTACCTAATTCTGACCTGCATACACTCGGTTACTCAGACCATACAAATTCAAGCGGCTACTAGCTCTACTCATGTCCTAATTTTTAGTGGACAGTGGAGTAAAATTTATTACCTAATCTCCTATCTCTTTTTTTTAGAGAATCCTGGTAACCAAATTCCCAAACCATAAAAAACACAAAATTACTTGATGTCCCAACTGGTTTTAACAAATACCTAAGATGCAAATATTCTAAATTAATTCTATGCAAAAGTCTATTTCACCTATTAAAGTAAGTCTTAAAGTTTCTAATTCAAAAGAAAGCTAAGGCCACCATGAGATGTATGAAAAATAATAAACCATCAAGAAGTCAACTCATTTTCTGTCTAACATTAAAAAGGTCAAAACTAAATAGTCAAGGAATTGATTTTAGACAAAAAATTTTCCTTTGGAAAAGAATGAAGTTCAATAAAATGCTAAGGATAAAAGGCCAAAAAGAAAAATTTTAAACAATGAAAGACATGGGACAAGCGCTATGCCAACATCACGTAAACCAGAAAAAACTTTACCAAAATTTATTTGTTAGCCAAATTTAGCTAAACAAAATAAGCTCATAAAAATAACTTTAAAATATGCTCAACAAAATATAGCAGCAAATTTGGTCAACCAAAATCAATAGAAAATTTTCAGAATAGGCTTTCCAATATCAGTACAAAATTAGCATATATAATCCAAAAATGTTAGCACATTTCAACACAACACCACAAAAATCAACACAAAATCACAAGAATTCCAGCACAACACTTCTATTTCAAACCATTTCCCCTTACTTTCTCCTCGCATTATCCATAATGCGGAACAACAAATCAATCATGGGGCAAAATGTGCAAAAACAAATAAATAAAAATAAAGTACAGAGTACTGGCCTGTTATGGAGACATGGTTGCAAATTGAATGGTAAATTGTTGGAGTTGCTTCTTCTATTTGCTTCATTGAATTGCTCAGTTTCAGTTCATTAGACCACCTATTTAGT
Organism: Excoecaria agallocha; assembly: GCA_037975025.1. NCBI lineage: Eukaryota > Viridiplantae > Streptophyta > Magnoliopsida > Malpighiales > Euphorbiaceae > Excoecaria > Excoecaria agallocha. The sequence continues at coordinate 53,066,821 of CM075812.1, forward strand.
TTTATGCAAGGTGCTAGCCACCTAGAAGACCAGATAAAAAATTAAAATCAATATAAAATAAAAATCAATCAACTAGCAACTAGCGAAATAATTCTTATAAAAAACTCAATGAATCAATAAATGATTTAACATGAATAGTTCCAATACCAATCAAGAATGGCCTAATTATGTAAGCAAAACCAACCCAGAGTAGATACAAACAAAGTGACAGAAAAAGAAAATAAAAAAAATCATTGTAAATCAAAATTTCAAAAAAAAAAAAAGAAAGAAAGAAAGCAAAGATGGCAAGATTTTGCAACCTCACAACAAAAAAAAATGCAAATGACAATTAAAATAAAACAATAAAAATATTGAATTTAAATGACAAGGGGAAGGAAGTGACAGAAATACAATAAGAAAAATGAAATTGAAAACATTAGGTAAAAAAAATCAATTAAAAAATACATGTGAAAGTGAATAAAAATAAAAAAGAAGAAAAAAAATAAAACAGAAATTGAAATTCAAACAAAGTAGGTGGGCATTAAAAGTGACGTAGGACAAAAAATGTAAAAGAAGAAAAAAAATAAAATTAGAACAAACAAAATCAAAATGCAGATTCATGCATATTTTTTTTTCATATATCTCATGTTATCTCATTTTTTTTATAACAACCTAAAAAAACATACTAAAATTAGCAAAAGGATAGAAAAGAAAAAAAAAATCAAAGAGAAGGAAAAAAAACAAAAAGGAAAAAAAAAGAAAAGATATTATTACCACTTTAATTGCATTAACGCTATACTTCATATGGCTGCTTTGGTTGGTTTTTCACTCTAGCCATGGTAGAAATTTGAGAATTTAGAGTTTTGGATGTAGTTGCTATGGAGGTTCGGTGGCTATGTGAGAAAGAAAGGAGATAGGGAGGCGGGAAAGAGATGGACAATTGGGAAAGATAACATTATTTAGGTTGGGTTGGACTATGTGGGTAATACATTGAAATGGGCTAAAGTTTAAAAAAAGGTAGGTAAAAGTATTAACCCATAAAAATAAAACATATTTAAACCAAGAAAGCTCTTAAAGCTCAACTAAAAAAATTATGCATTCCACCATTAAAAAAGCGCTTCGTTTACCCATTAGCTCTCCTGCAGAATTTAAAGAACAAAAATTGGTTTAAGCCAAAATGTAATTAGATGGGTTGTTGTGAAACCCATTAACAAAAAATAAGCTCCTTAAAAACATAATGCCCTAATTAAAAAAAAAATATACAGCCCTACACCATTAAAATCATTCAAATTATTGCTCATACCTGTAGAAAAAAATTGGAGTCAGCCAAATGAGGAAGAAAAAGGCTGTAACAAAACAAAAATACTAAAAATTAAATCTAAATAGCTAAATATTGGATTGCCTCCTAAAAGCACATTTATTTAATATATTTGGCTATACTTTTTTATAATTTTAAACCTTTCAACCTGGTCTAAAATCCCATTTAAGTGTTTTTCCATTCATCACTTCTTACAAATTAGTATCAATCACCAAATTCTTCTCGAATTTTTTAGGCTTTTTTAAAGTGGAGTCCAAATAATATGAAAAATTCAAATTGTTGATGGAATCCTCTGAAAATGAATGCGGAGCGCTCCCTCCGGATGTTGACAGGGCCATGAAAAAGGTTAAGCGACGATCAAAATTTTCTGATTCAACAGGCTACAAAGATAGTCTGATAAGTGGGGCTATCATGGAATCATCGATGGAAGAAGTCTTTGATTCACTAGAAATAAACATAGATGCAGGTGATATTCATATTGACAGATCCGGGGCCATCCTTGAGGTTAATATTTTTGATAATCTCAAAGCTAAGTTATCAACTACATTGGGCAAAGCGGTTGTTGTGAACCTTCTAGGAAAATTGATCCGATATAAAACTCTAAATTCCAAAATTCAAGCAATTTGGAGCACTACTGACATCAAGATGATCGACATAGGAAGGGGCTTCTTCTTGGTGCAGTTTATTCATGAGAGGGACTACAAGCATGCTCTTTACGAAGGTCCTTGGATAGTGAATGGTGCATATTTACTGGTTTAGAAATGGAGTCCTTGCTTCAGAGTTACTGGTGGAACAATTGAGCATACCACTATCTGGTTGATAACTTAAGCAATGTTAGAGCTTCCCTTCCACTATTACTCAAGCAATGTCCTGACTGCCATAGCTGAGGTAGTAGGACCAGTTGCCAAGATCGACTACAACACAAGTGAATTGAGTAGAGGAAAGTTGGTTAGAGTTGCAATCTTTGTTGATCTTAGTAAGCCCCTGTTCCTCTGATAAGGATAGATGGAGAAATTCAACGTGTTGAGTACGAAAACTTGCCAAAAATTTGCTTCCATTGCGGAAGATTCAAACATTTTGATCCTTATTGCCCCCATAAAAATAAGAGTGATACTGCTGGACAGGATCGATCACTTGAAATAGAGAAAACACCAGTGGACAACCCAAGCCAGTTCAGCGCGTGGATGGTGATGGAGAAGCGCTAACGAAAGGTAAAACATAACCCCACCAATTTAGGAAAGACTCCCACATTCAAAGGGACTGGGTTCAGATTTGCTGCATTAATTGATGATGATGGAGAAGAACATGGAGATCAATTAGTGGACAAAGAAAACCGGCCCCTACAAGACATTATTCTAGAGAATAATCAAACAAAAGAAAGCAATGGGACCTTGGAAACACGTGGGACCAAGAAAGTTATCACAAGTAAGAGAGGAGGTATTCAAAAAGCAAAAACTTCAAGTGGCCATCTCCAAAAGCTAAAAAACATCAATCTAAACAAGACAAAAATGGTTTTGGGAGATTTTTTTGCCTTTAAAAGCAAGCAACAACATGAAGAAAACATAATGTCCCTACCCACGTCTTTTAACCCTTTGAAGCACTATGTGATGGAAAAAATGCAAATGGATAAAACTTCTTCTAGTACCACTACCCTTGTTGCCGAAGTGGAACAAGCGACATATGAGGCCACACCTTGGGCCAATTTGAAAGCAGACCACCAGATGGAGTCCACTTAGCTGATTCTGTAGGAAATGAGGCGATGATCACTGACAACACTGATGAAGGCAATATAGACAATGCAATAAATGATGATAATGAATACTATTCAGAAGAGGAGAGGCCGCTTGACCCCTACCTACGTGAAGACTAATGATCATCATCATGTCCCATTTTGTTCTTTATATTTATCTCATGTCAATTTTTATTTGGAACTGCCAAAGAGTTAAGAGCTCCTTCTTCTTAAGAACTTTGAATTGTTTTCTTAGAACTTATAATCCTAAGATGGTTATGTTACTTGAACCTCGAATTAGTGGCCTTGCTGCTGATAAATGTATCTCGAAAATTGGGTTCCCTTAATCCCACATAATTGATGCGACAGGATTTAGTGGAGGCATATGGATTTTATGGCTAGAAGAAGGTCAGTAGAAATATTGGTTAATAATCTGCAGTTTATCCATATGAGCATCTCCAAAAATAACAAATTCTTGTTCTATTTCATTGATATTTATGCTCACCTAGTGGCTTTTATCCACAATAAACTTTGGCCTCTTTTAAATTAGATTAACCTTTGCACTAAGGCGCCTTGGATGATGATGGGCGACTTTAATTCTCTCTTATATGTGCATGAGCGATAGGGGGGTTCTCCTAATAGAACTAGAGTTTGTAAACCTTTCTTGGACAGGTTTAGCTCTTCTAACTTGGTTGACTTGGGTTGTAGGGGTCCTGACTTCACTTGGAAAAGGGGTAATCTTCATGAGAGATTAGACCAAGGTGCATGAAGTGCTCAATACCCTGAAGCCTCTATCTTACACCTTGCAAGAATATCCTTTGACTATAGACCCCTTCTTTTAAAAATTAATGATACACGAATACCGATAATTAATCGGCCTTTTAGATTCCTCCAGGCATGGTTAACTAACTCTGGTTTTCAAAAATTTATCCATCAGAATTAGAGAGTTGATGGGAATCTTATGGACTCGGTGAATGGGTTTGCCGAGAAGCTTTATCACTAGAGCAATACCATTTTTGGAAATATTTTTCATCGAAAGAGAGTGCTTCTAGCACGCATTATAGGTGTTCAAAAGGCCCTTTCTCCAAAATATTCCTTTCACCTGGAATATCTAGAAGTTGAGCTGAAATATGATTTTGAGCAAGTGCTTCTTTGCGAAGAACTCCTTTGGCTCCAGAAATCAAGGAGCGAGTGGATTCACTGTGGTGATAAAAACACTTCTTTCTTCCATCAAAGAACCATTCATCGAAGGAAGAGGAATTGAATCAAATACCTTCAGAACTCTGATGGCATCTGGATTAATGACCCTTCCCTCCTGTGTAATATGGCCATGAACTTCTTTTTAGACCTTTACTATGAAGAATACCTTAACCGTCCACTGTATAATATCAAAGGCCAATTCCCTCCTGTTGGTGAAAAGATTACAGTGCTGACTGGTGACTTTTCTTATGAAGAAATCAGAAGAGCTCTTTTTAACATGAAACCTTAAAAGTCTCCAGGAATTGATGGGATCCATGCTGGCTTCTATCAAACTCAATGGCATGTAGTAGGTAAAGATGTCTGTAAGGAAGTGATGAGGATTTTTAAAGGTGGCAAGATAGATAGCTCGATGAATAAGACTCTTATTTGTCTTATCCCAAAAGTGGATGTTCCTAAGAATGTGACTCATTTTAGACTAATAACTCTTTGTACCATGCTTTACAAACTAGTCACTAAAACCATTGCTAATAGACTCAAAAATCTAATGCCTACTCTGATTGGCCCTACTTAGACTAGCTTTGTACTAGGGCGTTATATAACTGAGAACATCATTATTACTCAAGAATTCATCCACACCATGCGATTTAAGAAAGGAAAAAAAGGGTTTTATGGTAATCAAAGAAGACTTGGAAAAGCTTATGATCGAATTAGCTAGGCTTTTCTTAAGGACACTTTGATGGATGTTGGGTTTCCTCCTACTCTGATAGCTGTCATCATGTATTGTGTCTCTACTTCCTCCATACATTTGCTATGGAACGGAAGCAAATACGATTCCTTTACTCCCTCTCGGGGTCTCAGACAAGGGTTCCCTCTCTCCCTTTATTTGTTTATGCTTTGTATGGAAAGACTAAGCCAAGGGATTAATAAGGCGGTTCAAAATGGAATCTGGCAGCCTATGCAGCTGAATAGAGGCAGACCCTTCATTAGTCACACATTTTTATGGATGAATTAATCCTTTTTGGAAAGGCAGACATCAGTCGGGCACATGCCATTAACAAGATTCTCACAAATTTCTGTGTCAGTTCTGGGCAGAAGGTCAGCATTCAGAAAACTAATGTTTACTACTCCAAGAATGTTACCTCCCAACTTAGGAGGGACCTTAATCACAACATGGGATTCAAGGAAGTTTCAGACTTGGAAAGTACCTTGGTATGCCTCTCTTACATACGAGAGTTTAAAAAAAATACTACTCTTATATCCTTGATCGGATGAAAAACAAAATCACTAGCTGGAATATGTCTCACTTATCTGTAGCAGGTAGAATCACTCTCACCAAAGCTGTTTTGTCCAGCACGCCTTCCTCTGTTATTTAAGCTTCCATGATTCCGTCTACTCTCTGTGCGGAGTTTGATAGACTCTCCAAGCAATTTGTGTGGGGTGGAATGGTGGATTTTGAAAACCTGGCCTTGATCCCATGGAGCACAGTTACTCAACCTAAAAATAGATGAGGTTTGTCTTTGCAGGACTCTCACACTCTTAATTTTGCTTTTATGATGAAACTAGCTTGGCAGTTGTTTACCCAGCCACACCATTTGTGGGTTAGAGTCCTTGCTTCCAAATATAAATTCTTGGCTAGGAGTAGTGCTTGCCCTATTATACAAAGAAATAGTTCTCCAATCTAGAAAGGGATTTGCAATGCCTGGAGTAGTGTTATGGAACACACAATGTGGGCAGTTGGCAATGGAAGGAGAATTAAATTTTGGTTTGATAGATGGGTCCCTGGCCTTGATCTTCCTCTATTTCATCTAGCTTCTAAACCCATTTTAGAAATTTTAATTAACAAGATGGTTGATGCTTTTGCTAATGATAATGTCGGTTAGTGTTGGAATCTCTTTGAGGATTTCTTTATCACCATGCCCTGCAAAAAATTGCAGCAATATGTCCTTCCATTTCTAATACTAATGAAGACTTGGTGTACTGGGGGCCTTCTTCCTCAGGAGAATTTACCATAAAATCAGCTTACTCCAGCTTAACTGACAAAGGCATAACCGAGACAAACGCTTTTTGGAATTAAATCTGGAAGTTGAAAGTCTCACAACGCATTAAAACCTTATTCTGGCTGGCCATTAACAATGGTGTTATGACAAACTCAGAAAGAAAAAGAAGACATCTCACAGCCATAGATATGTGTCCTATCTGTGGCCCTCTTGGGGAAAATGGACTTCATGTCCTTTGTGACTGTTTTGTTACGAAGCAATTTTGGAGCTTCTGTCTCTCTGTAGATCACCTTCAGCTCTTTATGAACCCCATCAATTTGAAGAACTGGATGAAGATCAATATGGGGAATTCTAATGCTAGAATTGAGGTTGTTGATTGGCCCGAGATTTTTCCTATAAGCTGCTGGTACCTGTGGAAAAATAAAAATGAGTTCATCTTTCAAAACAAGCACATACCTATTTTCTTCTTGATCAGGGACATGATTAACTTCGCCAAAACTTGTTAGAGAGTGCTTAACCGCACTGATGCTGTTAGAAAGAAGGTTGATGATCCTCCTTTAGTTTGGACCCATCCTTCGATGAATTTTATCAAATTGAACTTTAATGCTTCTATCTCTATTGGAGGGGCTACTACCTGTGGAGGTATCATGAGGAACCACTTGGGTCACTAGTGCTCCGGTTATGTAGTTAATTTGGGAGTTTACCCTATCCTTTTAGCTAAAACTTGGGGTATCTATTATGGTCTTTATAGGGCAAAGGAGCAGGGCTATACCAAGGTGATGGTTGAGAGTGATAACAAATTGGCTGTTGATATGATATGTGAGAATTGCACTATCAACGCTTCTTACATCTCTCTAGTTAATCGCATTCATGTCCTATCCAAGGAGTTCCATGTGATTTCCTTCCACCACATTCACCGAGAGGCTAACTTCGCTGCAGATTACCTCGCTCACCTTGGCTATGGGATACCTCCAGGTTACCATGCTTTTCATTTGCCTCCTCAGGGGATAGGTATTTGGTTATGCCATGACTCAGTAGGAGTCACTTATAGTTGTTAGTTTTTTTTTGTTGTGAGCTTGCTCACCTTCCTTTACCAAAAAAAAAATTCAAATTGTTAGAATTATCACACAATTTAAATGATTCATTAATTAAATGTTCAGTAACATCCACCTTAAAAATATTAGACACATCACTGAAATTTTTCTTAGTATTATAAATATGAAATTTAATAATTTCTCCATCAAACTCCATAGTGAGTGTACCCTCATACACATCAATTTTTGCTTTGGCTGTATTGAGAAATGACTTTCCTAACAAAATATCTGAAGAATTTAAAAATTTATCATCCTCCACATCAAGCACATAAAAATGAGCAAAAAAAGACTAATCCATCAACTTGCACCAAAATATTCTCCATTACCCCTTCAGAATAAACAATAGACTTATTAGCAATTTAAAGTATAACATTTGTCGCTTTTAATGGACCAACATGCAAAGATAAATAAATAGACAATGGCATAATATATATTGAAGCTCCTAAATCACACATAGCTCTTTTTATCGTAACATTGCCTATAGCACAAAGGATAACAAACATACCTCGATCCTTTGAATCACAACAGAGACATTTTCTCCAACACTCACCCTTTCATTACCAACTAACTTTTTCTTATTAATACAAAATTCTTTAAAAATTTTAGCATATTGAGGTATTCATTTAATTGCATCAAGTAAAGGAATATTTACCTCAACCTTTCGAAAAATCTCAAGAATATCATTCTCTTCCTTTTTTTAAGACTTGGCTAATCTCTCGGGAAAAAGGGCGCTGGATGATAATGGTTTGAGGCTGTTCTGGAACTCTATCTTTGGGTTGTCCTTTTTGCACAATTTCCACCGCTTTATCAGCTTCATCTTCACTTTTTTTGATTACGTTTATTTGGCAGGAGTTGTTCCAGCTCTTTTTCGCTCTTTAAGGTGATCAGCTTCATTTTTACTTTTTTGATTACGTTTATTTGGCAGGGGCTGTTCCAACTCTTTTTCGCTCTTTAAGGTGATTGCACTCTTTTTTTTTCCATTGGGTTAATGATTGGTTCTGAATACAATCTTCATTGAGCCTCTAATATGCTTATTGAAGTTGCCACTTGACTCATCTATTCCTCCAAGTTTTGAAATCTGGTTTCTATCTTCTCTATTTTCTATTGAAATTGTTGTCTATTAGTTTCAATTGAATTCACAATTTCTTCAAGAGATATACCTGAATTTAAATAATTTTTTGTGATAAAATGGGCTGTATATTCTGGGAATTCTGAAAAGTTTGTGGCCATCCCCTATAATTGAAGTTTGTCTGACCTATCAAACATAAATTATCATTATTCACATATGGGTCATAACTCCATTGTGGCGGACCTAAAAATCTTTCATGTTCATAAAAACTCCCTTGGTAATAAGCTCCATACTGTTGCTTATTTCCTGCAGCCAAGTTCTGAACCAAGGATGTCAGATGTGAAATTTTTGAGTCAAGAGAACATAAAAATCTAGCCATTTAAAAGAATTAAATTTAACAGACATTAATCCCTGGCAATAGCATCAAAATTTGATGGGTGTCGAAACCAACAAAATAAAATTTATACTTAAAACTAACTTATAATTAGTGACAAGTAGGGTCGAATTCACAGGGATTGGTCAAGTTTAATTCCTTAAATAACTAGAGAATTAAGAAACTAAAAAAAATGATGGGGGGATTTTGTAAACTAAAAATAAAAAAAATAGAATTAAATTAAAAAATAAAATTAAAACAATAAAATAAAAATATAAAAAATAAATAAAGACAAAATCAATTGATGAAAAATTTCAGCTATAGGTATTTGCAACACAGGATTCAAATTATTGATCATAGATGAAAATATAATTCTAAAATTATGCAATGAATCGGTTATAGTCGTTGGCTTCACGCTCCCGACCTAATCTTTTTGTATTAATAAATTAACCAAGTAAGACTATAATTAATCTTTAGCTAATAAATAATCGTTTAACAAGTGAAAAAATTTAATCTATTGACAGTATTGCGATTTAGAAAGATCCGACCTAAGCCAACCAACCTACAAGTGAGATTGACTTAGACCAAATCAGGCATTTACTTAATATAACAACCTTTGTGAGGAAGCTATACTAATCGCTACTTGTTATTGGTTTCACCAAACAATTACAAATTTGACAATCTTAATTAGCTATATGTTATTTAATTAAATGAATGATTGTGCCTCATTGAATATGAAATAAATAACAATCGAAATATGGTTTCTCTAATCTACAATAAATAACATGAACATTGAATGAAATAAAAAACATAAATTAAGTGAAACACTCTCACAGTAAAAGAAATTCTGCCCTTGAATTAAGCTTTAACCAAAATAAATTGTCTAGCCACTATAGGTGGCAAATGGGCGGGTTGGATGGATTTGGGTTGAGTCATTAATGGATAAAAAAATATGGGTCATTAATGGATCAAAAAATATGAGTCATTAATGGATTGAGTTATTAATGGGTTGGGTTGATTTGGGTCGATCCATGAATTTGAATCAATTTTAAATATTTATTTTTTTAAATATATCCAATCGTAAACGTATTGAAAGTTTTTATTTAATATTTCGTCGTGTTAAATTAAATGATTAGAATATATTATACTGCATAACAGTTGGTTAAATCTTTGCTTCAGAATGAGAATGAAGAGAAAGAAGCTTACTTGGAGAAGAGATGTGATGCTTAAAACTTTCGTGCCTTAGTTCTCTCGAGCTATGACTATGACTACGAGTGTAGCAGTAACTGCAACTATGAAGCATCTTTATTCTTTAGTTAAAATCTGAGATTTTGGTGGGTAATGAGTATTGACTTCGTTGATTTTCAAGAAGACCTTTTGTTGCTAGTATTAGAGTGAAGGAGAAACTACGTGGCAGTATAATATGATTTGAAATTTTGCAATAATTAGATTGATTTAACTAGATATTTTCATCATCATTATTCTTAATAGTATAAAATGAATTAATGAATAATCATTAAAAAATTTGATTTGTTGAATTATCAAGATTGGTGAACAAACTGCTAATAAAATTGTTAGGACAAAATTTTTCGATTTTAATTAATTTAAATACAAAAATCAATTTTGAAACAAAAATACATGGAAAATTCATTTTGTTTCAAATATTTTAAGGCTAAAATACTATTGTTCTTTTATATATTTATTTTATTAGCAGCTATCAGTCATTGGGTTAATACCCAATGGATCAAAATCAAAATTTTGACAATCCACATAAAACACCAATTGGATTAATACCCAATGAGTCAAGATTTTTGAATCTTGAAAACACCATTTGGGTTAATACTCAATTACTCAATAGGTTAGAAAGTGATATGGGTCAATTTTGGATTGACCCAATGTGTATTAGGTTGGGTTGGGTTAAAAAATAAAATGGATCAGTTTTGGATTGATCCCGTGGGTATTTATTTAGATTGGGTTGAATTTGGATCAATTTTTTTGGATAAATTTGAATCGATCCATGGGTTTGGGTCAATTTTGCCAGCTCTACTAGATGGCTATTACAAAACTAAAACGGAGAATGAGAATCTAAGAATGAGGAAGAATTCCAAATTTGATTCCCCTTTTATGCCTCCTAAAACTCCTAAAATAAAAGTAATTTAATGCTACCCAAATATAAAAAAACACTAAATAGAATTCAAACTTTCTAAAACTACTGCCTTTTGTCTCCTAAATTAACGTATAAATGTCCCTAAATATCAATTGCAACAGAGGTCGCGGCTAGGTCAAATTCGCATAGGAAACAAATTTAAATCGTAACTCTGCACTATCAACTCCCTTGGACAAAGCTCTTGGGCAAGCCTTAAACCTTAACCTTGCCTTCTTGCCTTGGGTAAGGCTTTTGGGCAAGGCAACTATCAGACTTTGACAATCAACAACTCCTTTCACCATGTCTCAAATCCAAAAATTAAGTATTTTTCCATATTAGTTCCACTCAATTTTAGAAGTATATCTTCTTCAAAATTTGTTTCTACAGTTAATAAATTAGTGAAAAGTTCCTAAAATTGACTGAAAAGATTGCAAAATAACAAGTATAAATATGCAATTTTAGTGACTTGACAATATAGGTACAGAATGAGGGGCCCCAAAAGCTCTAACACAGGCTATGCACACTTTCTTTCTTTCTTTCTTTTTTCTTTTTTAAATAAATCAAAGATTCCTTGCTGGAAAGGTTTCAAAAAAGCCAACACCAGAATTACAACCAGCAGTTACAAGAACCAGGCAATAAAATATGACCGTCGAAAGGGACTTTGTTTTGCAAGACAACCAGTAATAAAGTTGCGTTCCCTAGGTTTCTGCTGGAAGGTAATCTTGCTAAGAGAAGAAAGACAGTTATCAATGTTATCAATTTTGCTGAAAATATTTGCATATTTCCAAGGCCTATTTTCTGTATCCTTGGTGAGCCAACATGTAACTTCATAGAATCAAGCTCAAACAAGACCTCAGAATTCTGGTTTAACAAGAGATCAAAAGAGATTTGGAAGGCTTTGTCTACTGCTAACAGCTCCGCTAGATTGGCTTCCACAACACCAACACTGTATGAAAAAAAACCCTTTAACTTGGGAAAATGTTTAAGTGAAAACTGACGAAAAATTACATGCACATTAATATATTGCTTGTTTCATTCTTTCACCTGGCTGGCTTTTATTTGCTGACTAATTCATAATTCCACTAATGCTGATTTCAAAGACATATAATTATGTACATATAGAAAATGCAGAGATGGAAGTTCAGGTAAACATTGGTGTCTGTTTCAATTCTAAGACCTCTTAGAAAGTCCGGACTGGAAGTCTACTTAATTCATCGAATAGTTTCAAATTCCCAAGTTGCTGCAGTGTATCATCCAAAGTTTATAACATATAGTGCAGATTAAAAAATTGCCTCATTTTGCACTTTCCTCTAATGTGCCCTTAGATTTATACATCCATACCACACAAGAAGTAAACCAAATTATCCTTCCGAAAATTGAAAAGAAAACTACAGATCTTATCTCATTTCAGAGAGTTCACTAAGAGTTGTACAACAAATTATCCTTCTGAATCTGAAAGAGATGTAGCTAATATCTTCTAGCATTAGATAGGGCCAGAATATCTAAATATATTTTTTGCATATTCGGAACTTATACCTCCACGGTAAAGTATACGGGTAAGGTGAAAATGCAATTCCATAAAAAGTATGATGCATGGCTACTTTCATTTGAGCATTCTATGGTACGTATTGCATTGCATACAAATGCATGCTGGTATGGATAAATATGTATTTAGTACATATTTCTCTTTTTTTTTTAAGTTTTTAATTTTGGATACAATGTGGGTACGAATACGAGCTGGTACGTGTGGGTACAACTTGAATACAAGATTATATTTAGTAGGAGTGTTCATGGGTTGGATTGGGTCAAAAATAGAAAAAAACCTAACCCAAACCAATATATAAAAAAATGAACGGTTTGGGGTGATTTGTAGCAGTTTTTTTTATTGTAATTTATAGTGGTTTGGGGTGGTTTTAAAACAGTTTGACTACGGTTTGAAGTAAATTAACTACTGTGTTGATAAATTTTTTTTTCAAAATTTAAATTGTAAAATAAAATAATAATAAATTCAAAATCCTTTTAAGCAATCAGGTTTCAACCATCTTTCCAATTATCTCCCCTTTATGATTATGCACTTGACAAAAATTCAAAATCTTTTTATGCAAGTTCCATTCCTTATCTGTCCAATGGGCTATTAAACACATATAATTTAGGTTTTGAACAAATGTCTAACAATCCATTGTAAGACATAAATGTTGAGATTCTAAGACATGTTTTAACTTTGACTTCTCCTCCTCATAAACTTTCAAGCAATCTCTTGCCACAGTAATGCGAGATGGAACTACAAACCTAGGTTTCAAAACATAAGAATAATTCCTAAACCCCTTTTTCTCAACAGCTCTAAATGGAATTTCATCCAATATGACATACCTAACAATCTCCTTTCTAAGTTCCTCCACATCGAAATCCATTGGCGGAGCCACACTTAACTGTGCACACCCTCAAATTTAGAATTTCTTTTGATATATATATATATATATATATATATATATAGACACACACACACTAAGACCCCCCTAATTTATTTTAAGTGTCCCCTCTCAAATTTTAATCCAATAATAATTACATAATTTTTTTAATTAAATTATAAAAATTAAAATGGGATAATGCAAATTCATTTAAATAGAAAATTAAATAAATGATAAATTTCAAATATTCTGTTTTTTTGTCCAAAAATAAAATTACATTAATTTTTTTTTAAAAAATAGAAAAATAAATGTTAACTTATTTAACAATTTAAATTTACAGCAAAGTGCCAAATACACTTTTCATTTCTATTTTCATTTTCATGCACACTTCTCTTTCCCTTTTTGCTTCTTCTTATTGTAATTTTTGAAGTCTTTCAAATTTTGAATAGGATTAAGAAGTATTTTTTATTAGTTCAATTGACACTTGATAAGAAAATTTCATTTTTTCTTGTAATTTTTAATATTCTGTTTATTAACTTTTGCTTTAATTGATTATTTATTATTTTATAGATTATTTAAGTTTTGGTAAGTTAAATGTATATTTTAACATTGATCTTGAATAAAATTAACAAAATAAGTAATTTGAGTGATAATTAATTAAAATGAAATGCTTTCTTTTTATGAATTTTAACAGTATTAATATTGAGCTAATTATACAATGATTTCAAAATTAAGAGATACAGTTTTCTAAGATTTGTTTGAACAGTCAATTAAACATTTATATCTCGATGGGTTAGTTTTCGCCTTTTAATAAAATCAAATTAGGCCTAATACACCATTAAAAGATAAAAATTAATTAAATATATCTTAACCATTATCAATTTATTTTATATTAATACTTTTATATTACAACTTTTTACTTTAGCCTAAATCTGTTACAACTTCAATAGTAAAATATTTTATTGACTAATATCAGAGTATATTTGGCACAAATTTGATTTTCTAAAAGTGAAATTGTATCAATCAAAATATGAGTTGCTTGTTTGACTATAAAAATAAATTTGAAAAGTCTATTTGAACCTGAGCTATAGAAAAATTAAGCCATCTATTTTACCCTATATATAGATATATATCTGAAGAAAGTTTCTTAGGAAGGAGTAAGAGTAGATTTGGAAATATATAATCAGATATAGAAAACTCAAAGAATCTTTAAATTTTGTTCTAAAATGGATTTGACGATATATAAGTGTAATACAAGATTCATACCTTATTGGGTCCTCACTTTTTTTTTTTAAGTGAAAATGGCTGGTTTCATCAAATAACTCGAAGTAGTATCCCTAATCCGACTTTTCTTCATAAGAAAAGTGAAAATAAAACTAAACCGATCCCAAATCTTCTAAACCATATTTTACTGGTTTGGTCTGATCGGGGTTCAAGCCACAACATGAACACCCATAATATTTGGCATTTCTTTTATTGCTTTTTTTTCAAAAGTTGAACGTTCAGCCTTTTGACTTTCTTCAAACATCACTCAATCCCTCTCACACACAATTGATTATTCCCGTAACTAAAACTGCCGGCGCAGGGAAGAGGTTTTGTAATGTGTATGCTTGCTGTGGGATCGAATTTTTTGAAGGGGCTGATGCCGATGTTTCAATATTTTCTTGCTTCTCTCAAAATTTCTACGTCTATTTGGATAATTCTTGGCAAATTCAGTGTAGCTTGCAAGATTTAAACTGGTACTTCTACCTTTGCAAATATGTGATTATGGGATTTTGCTTATATGTTGGACAAAGGGAGCGTGCAAGTTTCTAATTTGTATTTATCATGAAGCAAAGACCGGTTAAGAGCAAATTCAATACTATATTGGAAGTTTTTGACTTCTTATAGAGTCGTATTGCTGCAATTTTTATTTGTAGATTCAATAATTTGTAATGGTGCTACTTGCATTTCCCATTATGTTTATTTTATATATTAGACTTGTTCTTTTTTCCCTTAGGTAGTGTTTGTTCAGCCGATTCAAATAAAATATTTTAAAATAACGTTGAAATATTTTTCTAGACCAAAATATAAAATAATCAAGATAAAACTGAAAATTATTCCAAAATCTTTCAGTTAGTTCAGCCTGTGAGGCTTTGGCTTAACTAACTGAAAGATGTAGCGTATGAAGCTAAGGATATCTTTGATGAGGATATCGCCATTGCACTCAACCTCTCACCATTGCGCTTTACCTTTGGCCACACTACCATCAATCTCTCGCCACCGTTCCTCTTTTGCTCTCCTTGGTGACTGGTGCATCTTCTTTATTGGCCATTACCAAATTTGAACTAGCAAATTGGTTATGCCTATTGCCATTGCTATCCGATTATAGCCAAAATTCTTATTTATTGCCAAAATTGGTTGATATAAGCTACACCTTTGGTTTTAGACGCATCAACTGAAAAATTTTAAAAGTTTGATTAAGATAATTACTATATTCACGTAAATTTTTAAATTGTGTATATTTAATATTTATATATTTAATGGTCTAATTATTTAAAATCTGTGTTACTTTTTTTAAATATTGCTCAAATTTTTCAAATCAGCGTCAATATAATGCACAGAAAGACCGTTAAATATTAAATTTTAAATTTTGTAATTTAACTTAAATTTTAATAGTACTTATTCAAACACTACAAAAAAACTGTCAATTAGCGACAGATTATTGTCGCAAATTTTGCAACGGATTCACGACTGTTTTACAAATCCGTCGTGGGGAGGCTATTTTCTATTTTTTGCGACGAATAGCGACGGACTAAATAAACAGTCGCTAATTATTGGCGGGAAGTATGCGCGCCATGTTTTGCGACGGAATTAGCGAAAAATATATTCGTCGCTAAATTTTATAATTTTTATTCACGAAATTAGTTCCAGAAAATTTAGTGACGAACATTTTAGTCGCTACTTTTGGATGGAAAATTTAGCTCATTTTTTGCGGCGGATTAGCGACAGAAACAAATGTCGCTAATAGTAATTAGATACAGTAGAACAATTAGTGACAGATATGTTTAGTCGCTAATCCGTCGCAAAAAAATTAAAATATATATATATTTTTAATTTTACTATCATGATTTATGTATAGTTTCAAGTAATTTTAATATAGACCATATGAAATGAATATTTTATTTTGCAACAAAATTATAAATTATTTTATAAGTTGATAATATTTTTTTACCAATTATACCAAAATCTAAAGTTATTTATTTAGAAAATTTACATTTTTAATAATAATAATAAACTAATTGTTACGATTATTATATATTTGCGTGTTTAAGATTAATAAAAATAAATATTTATAAAATAGTAATATAAAATTTATTATTTCATTTAAAATAATAATAAAAAAATTTGTAATTTAATTTTATTTTATAAAATTTAAATCAAATATGAAATTATTAGGAATTCTATTGATTTCTTTATCAATTATTTTCAAATATAAACTTATTTATTTAAAAAATTTACATTTTTAATAATAATAATAAAGTAATTGTTATAATTATTATATAGTCATATTATGATAAATAATAAATATAAATATTTATATAATAATAATATAAACTTTATTATTTCAATTTAAACGATTTTAAGCTTAATTTATTATTTAATTAAATAAGAATTAATTAATTGAATTAACTTCAGTTTTTAATAATTGAAATGTCTAGTTCTATAATTAAATTATTTTTATTCAAACTTAATTGTAACGTCCCAAAAATTTGAAATCATGCGAGAGCACTTTTAATACATGTGTACAATATTTGATACTGGTTTTTAGGATTGATTTGTTTGCATAATTTCAAAATTTTAGAGTGATAATTTGAATTTAAAGCAAAATTTAAGAACTAATGACAAATGATTTAAAAAAATAAATGTATAATAATTATTAAAATAATAATAATAATAATAATAATAATAATAATAATTTAAGAAGACCTTTAGATTCTAGAAGCTTGGAGTGAGATATTTATTGGATATATAAAAACAAAAAGATGAAAATAGATGAAAATTTCGGGATCAAGAGAATTTGTGTGGCCACAAAAGTTTATAAAAGAAATTAACCTTTAAAAAAAAAAGAAAAGAACCTAAAAGGGACCTAAATAGAGAGAGAGTGGAGCAAGAACGTGAGGGAAAGGAGGGGGCATCGCTCTCGTCGCCGTTCTTCCATCGTCGCCCTAGGTGCTGATCACCAGTAGGGGGATCGAGATTGGCGTCGGTGCACTTCGCCTTTGCTTCATCGGCGTCGCTTCGTTCCTCCTTCGATCAGCCTTCTCCTCTTTCTGAAGCTGGACTATTGTGCTGCTCGTCGTTCCGGCGATCAATGGCAGGATCGACGGTTCGGTCTATACTGATGAGGCCTCTGTTGTCGCAATTAGCCTTTTGTACACCAATAGTTATACAAAGCAGGAGCTGATAATTGAACAATTTACTTGAATGAGTGTTCATGTCTTGTGATATAATAAATTCAAACATTATATAATAATAATAAACTAACTGTTACAATTATAGATTTCAATGCAAAAGTTTTTATATATTATTAATGGTAAAGTATTATATGAACCCTTAAATACAATTATCCTAAAATCTATACTTATTTATTTAGAAAATTTACTTTTTTAATAATAATAATAATAAACTAACTGTTACAATTATTATATAATTACATTATGAAGATTAATAAAAATAAATATTTGAAAATTAATAATATAAAATTTATTATCTCATTTAAAATAATTATCAAAAATTTTGTTATTTATTTTTATTTTGTTAAAATTTTGATCAAATATTAAATTATTAAAAATTCTAATTATATATATTTACCATTTTAAAAGGCATTAAATGCTTTTCTGGCTGTAGAGAACCAATAACTGCTGCAATAATACATTCTAATGGAGGATTAGAAGGGGGATCCAAATTCTGTAGTAGGACCTTGTCTTGTTGCATTTAAATGGAAGCCTGCAAGTTGTATTATATTAATAACTCACTCTATTTATGAAGACATTATCCAATACACTAATTTCCTCCCCTACCCCCTTCTTTTTTCCCTCTTTTATTTTAATTTTTTCTTATAAAGGTTTGCTATGAAAAAAAATCTGAT
Organism: Excoecaria agallocha; assembly: GCA_037975025.1. Taxonomy (NCBI): domain Eukaryota; kingdom Viridiplantae; phylum Streptophyta; class Magnoliopsida; order Malpighiales; family Euphorbiaceae; genus Excoecaria; species Excoecaria agallocha. Next base: position 53,085,265 of record CM075812.1, read on the forward strand.
AACATTTCCACCTTTTTATTTTCAAGTAATCGGCCTAAGGGAGCATGCCTCTCTAGGACTCTTATTATGCTTCTTACCTATGGTGGGGTTCCAAAAGAGTTCTTTCTGAACTTATTGAATAAAAGCTTGGAAGAAGCACAAGGTGCACTCTAGAAAGAGCATGCGGCTTATAATGGTAGTTTTCTAATTGTGAGTACTAGTTTTGCTTGATTAAGTTATGTCTCTTTGGAAAGTCTGTGCATATCTTTGTTTGTCAATCAAATTATTTTCTTTCACCATTTGTTTACTGGTTTGCTGTTTAATTGACTTTTTTGAATCCATGTCAATCCATATATTGGGCTAATTTCTTTTTTTTGACAAGCTGGATCTTCCTTCTTTTATTATTTTTTTATGTTTATGTTCTCTGAAATGGTCTTGCTTTTGCTCACAGTTGCTGTGAACCGTGGTGAGATGGATGATTTTATTGCGGTAAATATGATTTTATCTGGTATTCCCCTTGAAGAACCTTATTTGTAACATAATCTAAGAATGTGGATGAATGCCGAAAAGAGTGGTCTTCGAGGTGGAAAGCTTCCTATCTCTGAATCATATTATTTGATGGGGACTGTTGACCCCACTGGGCATCTAGAGAGTGGTGAAGTCTGCATTATCTTGTATGTAAGCTTGACAATTTTATTTTAATTATTTTGATGACCTGTTAATAAGTCTAATATTATTAGTGACAAGGAGTTATCTTTTGAAGCTGCATTTCAGCTGAACTAAAATTTCCTAATTGGCACTTTTTATTGCTGCAATGTAGTTTATTCATATTTTGTGCTACATGGAGTTATCACTCATGCCATTTGATAGGGTCAGGAACCCACATGCTGCTCATAATGTAAACTTTTACTAAGGTTCCTATCCATTAGACTCTAAATAATAAGGGTCAACTTGATTACACTGTATTACATTGATTAATGGAGTGTATCTCTCTAGCAGACTATTTGTTTCTTATAGCTTTGTTAGAGGTTACAACCAATTTCATCAGGAAAAGTGCTAAGTCTCTTCTCATTATTGTCTCTTTTAACTTCTCCATTTTTTAAATGACATGTCAGCAAGTTAGTTAAAATAGGTGGTCTCCTAACACATGAAATTTAAAAATTTGCACACATCATTTACAATGCAAAATATAAAACAAGATAATTTTCATCTTAATTTACAGTTGGCAAAATACTTTGATGCCTAGAAACTGGTATTATTATCCATGACAAAAGGTAATGATAGAGAAAATTGACACATTTAATTGGTAGTTTATAAAGCTTCTAAGTTTCTCATTATTCAATAGTATATGATACTGTTATAATTTGATAGGTCACAGATTGCAATTAATCAATGAGATATAGCTGTAAGATTCTCTCATTATTGAGTTTGTTATTCCTCTATGTGTATTGTTTTAAATTGTTAGAATATTTCAGTTGCAATATTTGTTCTGCCTGATGCATTCTTCATGAAAATTACCCATTTCTTATGCTATTCTCTTTTTTTTGAGTGTCCATATAGGCATTATAGTTTCCAAGGGATGCAAGTTGGTCTTTGATGCTTTCATCCTTTGGCAAACTTAACTAAAAGTTCAACTAAAGAGTTTGAAAGCAAATTGCATAAAATTGTTGTCATGCTGCTATATGTTTTAAGTTTTTTAATGATCATTTAAAGTATTTCATTCTTGTTATGGTAAATACACTACAGGAATGCTGCTGCTGTGGTAGAATTATGTGTGGCAACTGAAAGACTTTTTTAAATGGGTGATATTAGAGGTAAACGAACTTTTAATTACATGGTTTTAGTTACAAACTATATATGTAACAACTACTTCATTTATTCAATTAGCATATTAATTTATGAGAACTTGAGATTTCGTAAAGTCATTTTCATATTTCCTCTATACTTTATTGATTTATGTTTCAAAATATTACATTTTACTAAATTATGAGTTAAATAAATTATTATGTCCTATTAGATTAGGAATTAAATATTATACTAATATATACATTGAAATATAGATATACCAAGGTTATGGCACCCAATAGATATACAAAATAGCATTTTATAGAGAAATGAGATTTCTTTAATGAAGTGTGGCCTGTATATTTATTACTTCAAATTTTATTTCTTTTTAGCTTGACTTCTCTTAGGAATATAGGCTCTAACACTCCTTTGCGCGCTTGTGTAATATATAAGAACCTGAATGGTTTGGAATTTCATTTGTTTGTTGCAATTTTGATTTACTACTTTGGTATATAGACTCACTCAAGAATACAGTTTGACATAGAATTTCTTAAAATTAATTTACTTGTTTGAAATCTCAGGGGACCTGGTGTGGTTGTGTTGGTTCTTTCATGGATCATTATTCTATACACACTATGAAAAATGGTGGAGATGCATGACATGGTACCAGGCACAAGATTTGATAGATATCATGAACTTGGCCAACATGCATTTGGTGAAAAACTCGGGCTTTATACAGTTGTTCCTCAACAACTCATAGCTGAAGTTAGTGCGTACATTGTGTACATGGTTACAGAAGGCCAATCCCTTAGAAAATTCCGTGATGTTTGTAGTACTTTTAAAGTACTTGATATTTTTTGTATTTTTATGATATATTTTTTTAATTAATAGTATTGGACAATTTTTATTTATATAAAATTAAATTATGATTTGTTTATATAAAAAGTAATAAATTAATTTAAGTGTTGATTTTATATATCATAAATTAATTTATTGATTTTATTAATTTATTGATTATAAAGGACGTAAATTAATGAATTTAAAAAATTAACTTACAATTAGCGACGGATTCGCGACAAATATCTGTCGCTAATATATGTAATGAATTAGAATTTGACACAATCCATATTAGCGACGGAATTGGCGACGAAAAATAGTCGCTAAAAATTATTATTATAATTGCCGGGACTAATTATGGAAATAAATTAGAGACGGATATTTCCGTCATTATATTAGCGACTGATTTTCTATCCGTCGTTAATATATTCGGGACTGGGCTATTAGCGACTGTTCATTTTGCGTCGCTAATTTTATTTAGCGACGGTTCTAGTAATTAGCGACGGAGTGGTTTTTTTTTGTAGTGAAATCTTTTAATTGTATTTGTATTTATCATTGTGTGAATCTATTTTGTAATTTTTTAAGAGTATTAAATTATTCGAAATACCGGATTGTATTGTGTTGTATTATTTAGTACCGAAAAAATTGAAGTACCGAACCAAATTGTACCGAATTTTTATGAGAATTGTATCGAATTGTTTCGAATTTTCAAAATAATAACCATACTTAATTTTTAAAATATTCAAAATTTTAAGACAATACGAAAATTTATAAATTTCTGAATTGTGCCGTGTTGTGTATACTCCTAACACTAATTCCCATTTATTATCCTAATTCTGTTGAATTTTCAGATACTTTTATCACTGAATAAACATATGCAAAGCAAAGAAAAAAAAAAGCGTGATCGGATTACGTTATAAGGATGGCATTGACTTGGAAATTGGAATTGAATTAGGAAAATGGTGAGTCGGTCCATAAGAGTAGTTAAAGTTAGATATCCTTCTTACAGACCGTAAATATTTTGATACTGTGCATACTTTTTTTGCCGCTATTAAATTATTTAATTTAATTTTTGAGTGAAACATATATTCACTTGTTTTATATCATGTTTTATGTGCTCATACAGCAAGCGTCATTTGCACATCATCTAAAAAAGCGTTTATTTATTTCAAAATTAGAAAATACGAATATTTTTTAAAATTATTGCGTGTGAATGAATTTTATTATAAGGTTATAGGTGTGTATCATAGTCTTAGTCAAATCTTACTTTATATCTAAAATCCTAATCTATTCTTTCCTCTTCTATAAATAAAAATTAAAAAAAAAATCGACGTGTTACACATTTGATTAAGATTTATCTTTTTTGGAAGAACATGTTTGATTAAGATTGATCGTTGCAGCATATATAGATTGCGATTTTTTTCTGGCAAAGATCAATGTATCATAGTCTTAGTCAAACCATCGATGTTAAAAAGACAAAAAAAAAAAAATACTAAGCTTTCCTCTTCTTTGTCCCCGATGGCATGCCACTTGAACTCTAAATCTTCTAAAAAACTAAAATATAGTAATACACATCAATCGGGATTCAAGTAATACATGCAGTTAGTGTGGTAATGTGCTGAACTGCATATGTATCAATAAACACAATAAATATGATGATAAAAATAAACATTTATGAAAAAAGAAGATTATAAAGAAATTATTATATTGGAAGAGTTTTATTTGTATAGTAGCAAGTCGATCCAACTCGAACTGGATAATAACATAACTATTTTGAGAAAAGGAAGAACAATTATATATCAGGTTCAAAATAAGCTGTTGAGGATCTAACTATAACAATTTTCACTTAATCAAAAGCAGCACAGGCAGGTTCGGGAGGGTTAACAAGAAAAATATCAAGAAGCTGATCAATGGAGATATATTCCATGTCTGGATACAGAACTGAAGCCTCAACGTCATCTTTCCCCACTTTATAGCCCATCGAATCTCCCTTTACAAACATGCTGTGAAGGATTGCCATTGGAATATTTTGTGGATGTGGTAGACCTATATATCAAAAATCAACTTTTATAATCTTGATCTCTTAAAAAAATAAATTTAATTATATAAAAGTGTATAATTAGTTCTTACTCTGGGAGAGCTCTACCACCTGTTCCTCAGGGATGTGAATTCTATTAAAAGAGCGACCTGTCTTTCTCTCCCACAGATTAATTAGTTCCAGCTGAGAGATGATGTTCTTTTCCGGCCTGTAGATGATAACTTTATTGAGGGTTCTTGGATCATCTGCTGCTTTTATGGTATACTTTGCTATGTCTTCTTCATAGTTTAATACAGCTGAAAATTACATCTTATTGTTTAGCATAATAAATTAATTAAATGTTCGTAAATTTTATTATTATATATTTTTTTAGGTTTTCCTTTTTGATACATCAAATAAGTCTATATTTTGTACTATACTTATCATTAGGTCCTTGCTCAACATTCTTTTATTTTAAATTATCAATTTTCCTTATTTTTGTTATTTTATCACTTTAATATTATTTTGTGCCATTATTACTGTTTTTCCACACTAATATCCAGTAGAAATACAACAAACTGGATATGCAAGACTAGAATTTCACAGGTTCAAAACTGTTGAAGTGACCACTTAGGGGGTCAAACTCTTCAACTAGCTGCATAATATTGACTGTATAACTATATAGACAACCATTGATTTACAAATGCAAGTTGCCATGGAACTATAGTATATGTTCTTATGATTAGTTAATTATATCTTGGAGTTATTTTAGATTTGGTGTAAATTTTGAAAATAATTAGAATTTTGGTGCTATAGTTAAAATAATTAGGAATTTGATGTGTTAAAAATGGCAAATTTGGTGCTATAGTTAAAAAAGTTGCCATGAACCCGCAGTTTAGATGGCCCCCTCCGAGCTTTTCTCATCTCTCTCTCTCTCTCAGTATATTGTTTAAAGGCCATGATCATCTCTATGCAACTTTGCGGCGTGTTTCTGCGTGCAGACATCTTCTCCGGTGATGAGTCAAGAGTATACAAGTAATTCTTTTTTGAAGTTATAATTTTCTCGTGTACTTGACATATCTACACCATTATGCTAAAGGTGCTGCCGTCTTTGCTATTTGGGTTTCTTTCTTCTGGTTTTTTTGCTCTATTTTGCTTTCCCAGCTGCTGGTTGGTTTTTTATTTTTTGCAGATTGACTATTTTGGCTAGTTGGATGTCTGTGCATCTGTTGTTTCTCCTTTTGTTTTCTCCTTTGGTTGGAGGAAAGGTCCCCTTCTGAATTTGTGTATTTGTTTAGGGGGTTGTTTTGGTTTTTGGTTGTTTTTTGGTTTTTGCTATTTTTGCTTGAGGCTGCTATTGGTGTTTTTTTCTGGGTTAGTTTTGGCAATATTAGTGATCGCCATGATAATTTCCTATGCTTGCTTTCATATTGGTTTGTTTAAGTTTTGGATAAAATTTGGGGCTTTAAATGAAAAAGAAACTGAAATGTTTTACATTAGAAAGTATGGCTTTTTAGTTCATTTTTTTTGGGGTTATACACAGTTACCAATTTATATGCAGGTGTAGGGATAGTATAAGTACCTTTTAGCTCTTATTAATTGATTAATTAATTTTCTTGTTATGGTTATATGAGTAGTAATTCAGATAATTATGCTTGAAACTCAGCGAAACAATTAAATTAATTAAGCGAAACAATTAAATTAGTTGAAGTAAAAACTTAAAACTTATTTGAAATTTCAAATTAATCAAATTGAATAGATTTAATTCTTTTAAAACATTTATTACTGACAACAATCATCAAGAGAAGTTGCTACTGGTGATATATTCACTACAAGAAAATCAGCAAATAGCAACGGAAATTAGCAACCGAATTTATTGAATTTCAGTTGCTAATAAAAATTAGCAACGAAAAATAGGAACGGAACATTCGGTTGCAAATTTGGTGGTTGGTATTTTTAGCAATAGAAATTATTTTCCGTTGCTATTTTTACCAACAGAATTAGAACTTTCATTGCTATATTTAGCAACCAAAATAAATTTACGTTGCTATATTTAGTAACTGAAATCAGTTTCCATTACTATTTCTAGCAACCGAATTGAAGTTTTGGTTGCTAAATTCAGCCAAAATTATTAAAAAAAATTGCGACGGAATTGTCGTTGCTATTCCATCACTAAATTATTGTTGATTTTGATGAGAGGTTGAAGGGACTCTTCATGCTTTGCAAATTCCAAAATTTCCATCAGAAAATAGCCACAACTGAAAGAAAGTTGAATAATGTTTCACAGTTAGCTCAATATTGCAATCAGAAAATAGCCACAATTGAAAGAAAGTTGAATGATTTTCCAATTCAAACCAATAAATGAATGCACGGCGTCAATGAAATGCTAAAGCAGAGCAATAGGGAGAAAAAAAAATGAGCAGCAGCAGCAAAGGTTATCCATCCAAACAATTTGACAGATATAAAGATGCAATTAATCATTTCATTAATTTTACATCTGATGGAAAATAGATTAGGAAATAAAAATCACAAATCAGAATTAAAAAATATTCAAAATCAAACCATATTTTTTGTGAGCATATTGATTTTTTTTAGAAGCTGTAATGTTAGAGATAAAGAAAGAACTAAAATTGCTAACAGCTTATAGCATTTCATTTTTCCCTCTCAGTTTTTTTTTTCTTTCACACTTTTTTCTGTCAAACTGAATCATGTATAATTCCCACATTTAAAAAAAAAAATTACCCACCTACATTCCTAAAATCGGGGGAGCAACAACCTCTTGGCACTTTGACATTAACTGATGTTTTTTTTTCTCTTTAAGCTCTTTTTCTCCATGGCTAGTTTTTGTTTTTAACTGCTTCAACTCTGTTTCTGCTTTCCCAATAGCAACTTTGGCTTTTCAAAATTGCAAAATAATGAGCACCAGGATATCAATAACAGAGAAACCTTAACATAGAATAAAAATGTTCAAAATATGTCACAATATTCAGCATCTCAGAGAAGTGAGTAAAATTTAAGATATACTGATATACTGATCCAAAATACAAAGATCAAAATAGCACATTGAAGTACCAGTTTGCCAATTGATCAGAAATATCTATATTCATGTTGACAAGTTACCGATCTGCCCAATATCAGGAATTCTATAAGAAAAAATAAGGATATGGAAATACCCTTTAATTGAATTGGAACAAATAGAATGCTTAAAAAAATTATTATTTTTATATATTTTCGGGAAATTTGAATAAAAAAATAGAATTTTTCAGGAGAATTGATAATAGATTAATTAGTTAACTCAAATTCTTCTCCACTAGTATTCACTTGGAAAAAAACCTTCAAAGGGTTTCCTTCCAAGACTCGAAACTACTCGATCGGTCAAGAAGATTTGCCACCTGACAACATACAATCATAAATTAGTATATTTTCTTAATTGATTTTTCAAAAGGATCTTGCTATAAATTAGTGTATTAAACCAATTAATGTTAATTAAACTGGCGTAAAAAGAGCATAAAATGACTGCAAGCACAACAGAATGATGTAAACAAGAAAACTTAAAAGGTATACATAACTATAATAAATAATTAATTGAAGCACATAACTCCTCTGTAGAGCTTGCTCAAGTTCTGTATAAAATATCTAAATAATTTACTATACATAACTATAGTAAATGAATCAGAATACAATTCACTACCAATTCTTCTTTTCTATAAAGCAATGTTTTCTTTTTCATTAATAACAAAGCTCTTGAGTGGAAATTTTTACCTTCTGGTTATCTACACCTCAACTGTGGAAAGAGTCGGGACCAAATTTATATCCTTTGAATTGGCCTTTATATGTGCCTTGCTGCTTCCTATTCTCCAATTCAGTTTTAACCATTTGAAAAGCATTTTTTCAGTCTCTATTTTGGCAACCTACAATGACGAAGTTAAAAGATATTATAAGGATTAATTCTCTGCAGCATTTCACTGGATAGAAGTCACAAGCAGCATAAATATAATCAATACTTGGAGATTTCCATGAGGATCCCTTTCAAGCATCAATTGTTCCTGAATTGCCTGTGGTAGAAATTTAAAAACTTGCAGTGATTGAGTTGTAAGTTTATTTTTCCATAGTCCACCTTCATCCACAACATCATTGGCCAAGATTTCATTCAATTTTGCGATGAGATGCTGCACCTGCATAATAAAAAATAAATTCATATCAGCAAGGCAACATTGTTCCAAGTGCAACTAAGGAGCAGAAACAAAACAGCAGCACTTACAAACTACAAGTCCTATAAAATATACAAAAAATACATACATGTGCTTAGATAAATGTGTTTGCTCGTCAATGGTAAAGTGTTAAGATTGATAATTGGTACCTCAGGAATGAAGCATAATGCAAAAAATTAGAAATACACATATAGTTTATGCTTATGCATGAAGCATCTAAAATATGGCTCTGCAAAATGCAAATGCATGAAACAACAATTATGCAATGATGAAATGTCAGAACCTATAAAATGGGGATAGATTTTAGACTGTAGATAAAATGAGCTCTCTCACTGAATTTGTATGATCCTTAAATCGAATTGTGTAGCCAACTTCCTCTCCAAGCTTGACCCTCATCTCTTCAGCTACCCTTGAAGCAACGGCTTGGTAATCATTCAGGTTAATGCATGTAAGAAATATATTATGACAAAACCACCATAAAGTAACAATAAATTGAAACAACATGAAAATCTAGGTATTAGGGATTCATGAAATGTGTAGCACGTGGTTAAGGTTTTGTAGCTAAAGAAAAGTTCCTTATTTTTGCCATTGACAGCAAGACGTTCTTTTTTTTCCATTCTCATTCTGGAAATCTCTTGTTCTACTGGAGTAATATCGAGAAAACTCAAACAAAAGGGAAAAGGTAACAGGCAATGCAACACATTCTTCTAAGAATAAAATTTCAAGGACATACTGGAAAAACTTTTACATAAATATTTCAAATATGGAAATTTGCATTCTTCAGTCTAGAAAGTGGGTAGGATTTCTTCATATATAGATTTCCAAAATAAGAATCACCAAGTCCAGGCTACTCAAGTACACAACTTCATATCCATGGGCACACAAAAAAATATGCAAAATACAGGGCAGAAAATAAAAATAATTGAATCAGTAGTTCAATGTTGAAAACGGCACCTGGATAGCCAATCTTCTTGGTTGGGTGCAAGCTATGAGGCGTCCTCCATCAGCCCAACCTGTTTCTTTAAGGAACTGTAATTTAAGCACAAAATAATTAGCATTTCAGTTTTGCATTAATGTATATAAGACTAGAATAAAAGAAATACAACAATAATTACAAACCATTTGGAGAGTAGATGCTGAGATGAATAGGGACATGAGAAATCTGCTTCGTTTTCCTTGTCAACCTATCCGTTTCATCCTAAATTTCCTTACGAACCATGGCTGCCCGAAGAAAAAGAAAGGGTTAAAAGAAAATTCGGAACAAGTTTATTTAGTACGCAATTCTATGCAATAATATTTCCAATGAGAAAGCATATAGGAAGAATTCAAAGGTTCGTATGTAAGAATACATGCACACATGCATTGGTTTGCTCGAGAAGAGAATTAGGAGGAATTACTTTATATCCTAAAATACCAAAACAGACAATTTCTCAGCTTTCAAGAATCACGAGGTTGAAGAGAATTGCGATCTGCAACTATTAAATTCCTCCATTCAGACCTAAATAGAAGACCAAGAATTAATTTTGAACATTGCCTGCATCAGATTAACATAAGTGGACTGCCATCATTCATCAACATAAAATTAATTATTCATAATCCTCCAACATAACTAAATAAAAGAAATTAAAAAGGGAAATAAGTATCAATAAAACTACTTACCAATAAAACTACTATAGAAATAGCAGAAGTAGCAATGCAGTCATAAAAATCAGAAATAACGATTACTTGAAAAAATCCTTATTTACCCTATAAAGGACTCTCATTAATTATCTTTTCCTGTAGATGGATAATTACCATTTATTTACTGTGATCAAAGCAATCTCCCTTCTAATTATACCATAACAGTACTCATCCTAATCCCTACATACTACAAGTGAGTTGAATAGTCAAACAATCATATAATTAAAGCATGTCTTTTACTGCACATACAATACCTTTGATGTGTGCAGCTCATCCATAACTTTTCTCACATTTTTTCCTTTACTCAGTCCCATAATTAAAGCATGTGTTTTACAGCACATACAGTAACACACACAAGATAAGAATAAAGGTCCTGTAACTACAGAGAAAATTCAAAATTTCCTAGTTTTTTTACTCCATAAACTAAACGATCATAAACCGAGATAAGAGACAATATCCAAAATTTAATTTCTTTTAACTGCGCAAAAAATAGGAGATATACAAAAATTAAACAATTAAAGCTCATAACAATAAAAGAATTGAAAATAATTTAATAAATCGAAGGCGTCACCTATTATTCAACAAGTTCTTGACAGCAACTCTAGTACCATCACCAAGAACCCCACTGTATACAATCCTGTATCCGCCTTCACCAATCACATTCTTTTCACAAAGCCCATTGGTTGCAGCTTCGAGCTCCCTTAACGTATACCACCGACATACAATCACAAAGAAACAGAGAAAGATCAAGAACAAAAACACAATTAATCACACATATAATCACAAAAAAAAAACCAAAACATAGCATCAGAGTTCTGAAGTGCATTCAAGATTTGAAGAGTTCCGGTTAGAAGAAATTATGAAAAAAAAATAAACAAATGTATCTAAATCTAGAAAAAGTGACAAAATAATACCAATGAGTGAAAGCCACTGTGAAGGCCAGTAAAAAAACAAAAGAAACGAGCATAAAAAGCACAACAAGGAAAAGAACACCAGTAACCAGAGGCCTCCATCATCTTTTACTGGGATAACAATAAAAAAATCCCCTCACTCCATAGATGGATTCGCAACATAAAAAATGCAAAGAATGAGAGCAAGAAATGTAACTGTTGATTAGGAAACAAGAGAAGCCAAAATTTGCGAGTAAATTGCCTCAGATCTCACTTAGATCATACATAAAAACACAAATAAAAGGCTATAGGGTAGTGGTGAGAGGTTGTACGTCAATGGAGTTTGAATAGAGAGAGATGGGGGATTCTCAAAAAATGATGGAAAAGATAAAGGCAAATAAAAGAGAGGGAGGCGAAATTTGATACTTAGGGCTAATTTATGGCTAGGGCAACAAATAACAAAATTACTTAAATATCCTTCATTTACCAATAGAATATAAATTCCGTTGCTATTTTAGCAATCGAAAATATATTTGGTTACAATTTAGCAACGAAATTTAAATTCCGTTGCTATTTTAGCAACCGATAATAAATTCAGTTGATATTTTTCATTAAATATGAAAAATAGCAATGGAATTCTATTTCGGTTGCTAAATAGCAACGAAATTTATTTTCGGTTGCTAAAAATAGCAGCCGAAAATAAATTATGTTGCTATTTAGCAACCAAATTATTTTTCATTGCTAAAATAGCAACGGAAAGTAAATTTCATTGCTAAATTAACAACGAAAATCATATTCCGTTGCTATTTTTCATTCTAAACTTTTTTCGCTATCTATTGGCACCTTAATTAGCAACGAAATAATGATTCCTTGCTAATTTCTGTTGCTAAATTTTGGTGCCAAAAATTTCCTCCACTTTTAGCAACGAAAGATAACCAAATATTTTTCCATTGCTAAATCTACAAAGTTTAACCAATTTTAGCAATGAAAATTATTTTTCGTTGCTAAATAGCAATGGAGTTGGTTTTTCGTTGCTAATTTAGCAACGGAATCATTTTCGTTGCTATTTCCAAATTTTCTTATAGTGGTTCATTCTTATGCGGTAAATTTGGGCTAATTAGGGATTTTGTTTTGCAGGTAGTTGCTATAAAGCAGCTTGATCGGAATCACCTTTAAGGAAATAGGGAATTTCTAGTAGAGGTTCTCATGCTCAGTCTCATTCATCATCCAAACCTTTTTTATTTGATTGGTTACTGTGCTGATGGGGATCACCACCTCTTTGTATATGAGTTTATGCCACTTGGATCATGGAAGATCACCTACATGGTTAGATTTTCTACCTTCTTTCTGTAAATATGCATTATTTGTAGAACCTTTATGCTCCTTGTTTGATTATGCTCGCACAATTCAGTATACAAATATGGCACTTCATAGGCTCAACTTTTTGTTTTTGACTTGTATTAGATGGTATAATATTTTCCCTATAAAGATCTTATAGGTGAAGTTCTGGGCTTATTTGCCTAGTTTAATTGAGTTTTGATTGAGACATTTTCTTGAATTTTGCCTTTAGTTGTTTGTATGGTTACTGAATTTCTTGAGTATGGGGATTTAAAGTTAATGCTTATCCAAATGGATCCATGTAAAATTATTGCCTTCTTTAATATGTGGTTAAGATTCTGGAAAAGAAAAATCCATTTGGCAGTCTAAGGGGGTTTCATTTAAAAATTGTTATCTTTTAGTAAGAATACAAAAACTAAAACCAATTTCAGTTGTAGCCTTGAAGAGTTTGCTGGAAGAATGGAAGCTTTTGTACCATAGTGCTATCAATGGCCTGAGTTTCAACACATTTTTGGGCAGCATATCGTGAGTAGTATACTTCTCATACAATCCATCGCACCATTGATCATTAATTTACATATGTTATGCTACATCAGAGTTCTTTTAACTACATTACATATGTTGTGTTGCATCAGAGTTCTTTTAACTACATTTTGTGACGTGAAATAAAATATTTGATATGCTTCCATGGTCTGATTGGTTAGTTACATTCCGCATGGTAGTAAGAGTTTGCTGGTTGAACTTGGTCCTGGCCCAAGTAATAGATCCTCCTTATGTGACAATGTATATCATTTTGTGAAAAACTTATCTATCTTAATTACATTTACTTATATATATATATATATCACTAACCACTTGCATATTTCTTTTGACTTCGATTATTTTTTTCTTCCTATTTGATATCAAACAACATAAATGTCCTTTAGAAACAAAATGAAAATACATACACCTTATATTGGACCAAAATTGATGAGTTAGTGCACAACTCAACATATCAAAAGTGGAACCACCTTCTTTTAGCTCTTATATATATGGAATAAATATTAATGAGTTAATAATATTTTACTTACCACCTACTTTGAGCTCTTATATATATGGAATAAATATTAATGGTGAAAACTTGGAAAAAGAAACGGAGTATTTTGCTTTTGCCAATTATTTGCGGCTGTCCCTTTATTTCTAGTAACACCATCAATCCTAATATTAATACTTCCATGTTCTTTTAAGATTCCATTTCTTCTCAATTTGGCCTTTGTATTCTTTTGATAGTAAAAATATAAATACATGAAAAATATTACTGAACTCAATATATTCTTTGTCTACTTATATAATTCTATTTGTATCTCTCAATAAATCAAAGATACAAGTTGTTGTTGTTGTTGTTGTTGTTGTTATTATTTCATGTTTGGTTGAAGGTCTTCAACTCTGTTTATAATTTAACTGAGCATTATTGTTTGCTAATTCTTTTTCCAGTCTCTGTTAGTGAGATAAAAGGCACTGTATTAGCTCTTTAAGAAGATCAGTAGCACCGTGATTGATGATGGCCTTATCAATAAGGTGGGTCAATTATTTATGGTCTCTATAACTTCATACATCGTTGGCTTTGTTGTAATCTAACTTGCTTATATATTTATACCTTAATTTAATTGGCTAAATAACTCTATTATTTATTGAATTTTGTCTCTAGAAAGTTTTTTTGATAAAACAACTTTTCTATTATTTTGACAGGCTAACTTGTTTATATAGTTATACCTTTAATTGGATGAATAGCTTTATTATTGATTGAATTTTATCTTCAAATTTATTTTTGATTCATTCTCTATTTTTCATTCATTATTGATTGGATTTTATGTCCAAACATGTGTATATATCATTGGTTTTAGGTGGAATATTATTGAATTTCTTTTTCTTTTGAATTGATTTACAAATAGTAATCTTATATTATGATTAGAAATTAAAATGCTATTAATATGGGATCATTGTAAAACCATAAAAGTCAAAATTATATATATATTTTGTTCAATTTTATCCATCTTTTTCTACACGTGAAATGAAGTTTTAGTAATTTGCTTGGTTAGTGTGTCATGGAAAAATCCACTAAACTTAGACATAATTATATATTAATCAAGTCTTAATTTAATTACAGCAAACTATTGTCATCTCATTTTACCTGTACCATCTAAATTATGTGCTGCGAAATGGCTTGTTCTTTCTTTTAATTGTATTTGGTGTCATAAAAAATTGATAGTATCTAAAGTAAGAGGTGGTTATTCTTTCTTTTAAGTGTATTTGGTGTCATCAAAAATTGATAGTATTTGAAGTAAGAATCGACAGCTCTATTTTTTTCTTTGTATTTCTGTCGTTCTGTTTAAAAAAAAAATTGTCAACCTACTAATGTTGATGATTTTGCTGTTGTCGACCTACTAATGTCAAATAATTTGTTCCATGTTTGTATATTTTTAGTTGAGTGCATGCTACTAATGTGAAATAATTTGTGTTTATGCTTGATTGACTGTGTTTATCAGGTTACAAAATTGTTGCTTTTGAAGCAACAAGAAGAAAGGCATTTACTGGAGAGAAATGCGAATGCATCTCTTCAGAAAAAAATAGAGGATCTTTAGAGAAACTTACTTGATACTTATACTTTTAGGTTACTTTTTGTGCTAAATGTTATTACCATTAGCTGTTACAAGTCATTAAAAAACATTTATTAACTTCTCTCTTTTACCAGATTGCAGGTGGGAGATAACAACCTACTTTCAATCCATTCCTCAGGTTAGTGCAAACAAGAAAGCAGGATTATGGATCCCAACAGACAGATGTAAAATTTCTCTGAAACCTATGAGGTAACAACATTTTTCTTTTTATTTATTACATTCAGTAGTTATGTCTTAAAATTAATTCATAATATTATTTGCATTGGTTCATTAAAGCAGCTCCATTAGGGATTGAGGGCAATTGCATGTAATAAATCATATGCTTTTGGTAGAATCCATAATACACAGCTTGTCATAGGTGGTTATTAACTGCCCATTTGCTCATACAATTTAGACTTTTCTACAATGGTGTTGCTCTTTTATATATGAAAATATTCCTTGGTGTTGCTTTTTTATATATGAAAATATTCCTTGCTATTTACTGTTTCAACTAGTTGGTTGACATTTTCAGATTTTTCTAGAAAGAAGGATAAAGGTCACTAGTGTTCTCATTTTGACGTCATCTCATTCAGACTCTAAGTTCTCCATAATTGCTTGAAATTAAATATTTATATTTTTTCGCTTATGCTGTTTGAGCTGCTTGTTATTAGTTTACTTATGTGGAATAGCTTGCCTTACTATTTTGTATGATTTAATAGGAATTTGGTTCCAGCTTTTGATTTTTTTTGTTTTCTTGCAATTAGATAGATTGGTGAATACTGATAATCCTACATGCATGCTTGTATTTTTTATGATCTGTTAATTAGAGATACTTATTCCTATTGGTAAAGATCTCGAGCTTTTTGTTTAGGTTATTAATTGTTGAGAGATAGCGAACTTTAGCTTAGATCAAAAGGTTTTTTCTTTATATATATAATTTGGTTAATTTTGAGGTATAAGAGTGAGTGAGTGCATTATCATTTATTTGGAGGCACTTCTTTAAAGCCACTGGCATTTCATACACTGCTTAATGGTTTTTTTTTTATGTTAGTCCATGCTAATCCAGTATCATAATATTGCTTCTTTAAAGCCACTGACATTTCATGCTCTACTTAATGGTTTTTCATGTCTGTCCAGGCACTTAGTTACAGTCAGGCTCACTAATAGTTAGCTCATATCTTAATGTGAGATTCCATATGATAAATGCTAAGGTTTATTTACTAAGATCCTTGCAAGTAACATCATCAAGCATTAACCTTTAAAGTAAGATTATCAAAGATTATGAAATTTTTAAAAGAAGGT
This sequence comes from Excoecaria agallocha, assembly GCA_037975025.1. Classification (NCBI taxonomy): domain Eukaryota; kingdom Viridiplantae; phylum Streptophyta; class Magnoliopsida; order Malpighiales; family Euphorbiaceae; genus Excoecaria; species Excoecaria agallocha. The sequence continues at coordinate 53,101,940 of CM075812.1, forward strand.
CGGATGATGCTTGTGATCATCACCGGCTAGTGTTTATTGGAAAGGTTGGATTACAGATGCCGTTATCACTGGCAGGTTATTTTATTTTTTACCTTAAAACAAGTATGATTTTAACATCTTGTTGCCTCTACTTGTGTATAGCAATTTAGAGGCATTTAGAGAGGAATAGATTGTGTTTTGCTTAATCTGCTGTGGAACTGTCATCATGGGGATGGATGTGTCTCATAACTCTCTTGGGCATTCTGACCAACTCAATAGCTGTAGCTAACGTACGCTGAAGTCAATTTCACAATTGAATTTCGATGCTATCAAAATTGGTGAATAATATCTGACTACAATAATTTTTTACCCTTTTACTAGCTACGCTGAGATGGTTTAGGATAGTATATAGTTTGGACTTATATTTAATTTGTTCTTATTGATATTTTTTCCAGGTTTTGAAGAGAAGCAATTATGACATTGAACCCATGCTACGAACCTGTGGTATTTCAATCAATACCAGCTTTGCTCTAGTTATTCTGTTTGCTCTTTGTAGTCTAATGTCTATTGTGTTAAAGAAGTAAAGGATCGGTAAAGGATTGTAGTGCTTGTATTATAGTCCCACCGAATGAAAAGAAAAATCAATATATCTAATTTAAATTTCTTGGGGTTTGCATCTGATTGGGACTGGTGGTCATTTTTATTTCTACACTCTCAATATAATAGTTTTCCTTTCTTTTAGGACTGGCAATAATTCTCAACTAGAAAACATTGGATTTACCGATTCATAAGGACATATATTATTCATTTATCAGTGTAATTGATAAGATTTTAAAATCTATTTCAACTAGAAGTACTTATTTGATTTTATTGATGTTTAGTACCTTTTTAATTCCAACGTCATTTATATTTTCACTTAATGGCCTTTTGCAGTATGATTTGCTTTCAATTTACTATTTTGTCATGAAAGTTTCTTTTATGGATATATTGTAGTTGGTATTTTCATGCACTTTGGAACTCTGGATATTTGAAAAAGGGAAACTTATATGTTTTGACAAGTACCAAAGGATGTATGCTCTGACTGATAATTTCCTAGAGATTAGAGTTAATAAGGGGTTGTAGAGAAAAATGTGCATGTATACATGCATCTATTAACAGAAATTTGATTATATATACCCTATATAATAGAAGTAGTATCACCTTTTATGTCAAATTTTATTTCTTTGTTGTCATGTTTGTATTTAAGTGTCATCAAATGTCTTAAGTACTGCAATGGATGATCGTAAGTGCACTTTTGTTTCAATTGTCAGATATAGGATTCTGCATAAATATTGATTTTCTAACTTTGAAAGTAAAAGTAATTTTTTGTAAAAAATCAACAATAATTTAGTGACGGAATAGCGAAGACAATTCCGTCGCAATGTTTTTTAATACTGCCTCCATTTAGCAATAGAAACTTTAATATGGTTGCTAGAAATAGCAACAAAAATTGATTTCGATTGCTATAAATAGCAACGGAATTTCTATTTGATTGCTAAATATAGCGACAAAATTGATTTTGGTTGCTAAAAATAGCAACCTAATTTCTATTCGTTTAGTAAAAATAGCAACAAAAATTCTAATTCCACTATTAAATTTAGCAACGGAAACAATTTCCGTTGCTAAAAAATACCAACCATTAAATTTGCAACCGAATGTTCCGTTGTTATTTTTCGTTGCCAATTTTTATTAACAACAAAAATTCAACAAATTCGGTTGTAATTTTCATTGTTATTTCTTAATTTTCTTGTAGTGTCATCATTATTGGAGTTATGAGATTTGAGAGAGAAAGAGAGTGTTTCAAAAAGACAGAGTGAAAAGGTAGAGTCTTTATGATGCACTTTATGTAGAAAATCCAAAAAAGAAGAATATGCAATAAATAAGTTGGTGAAAAGGTGCCTTTTTGAAATCAAACAAAAAATCCCTTGAATAAAAAGCGAGAACTTTCCATTTCCCAAAAATGGAAGTTACTTTATTTAAAAAAACAAAATCCCATTTTTAAACCCAAATACATGTGCTGATATTTAGGAATAAAATAAGGAAAGATTGACAACGTGCAATAAAACTTCCTAATTAAAATAACTACCAAAGAGAATTAAACTACCTATTTAGAACAGAGTATTCTTGAACTCACAAACCCATAAAATATAAAACACATACACATATATAGCTATTTCACTTAATAAAACAAATTAAATCTAAAAGAGAATATAGTTACCTTTTAAGATGATTTTTCTAAAATGCCTATACCTAATTCTCTTCCGATTTTGCAAAATTGTTCTTCTTTTAATGGTTTTGTGAAGGTATCTACAATTTGTTGTTCAGTAGGGACACAACTTAAAGTAATATCTCCTCTTTACACATGATCCCTTACAAAATGATGTCTAATTTCAATATGTTTGGTTCTTGAATGCATCATTGGATTCTTTGTGAAATTTATTGTGCTAGTATTGTCACAATAAATCGGTATATCTTTAAAATTAAATCCATAATCGATCAATTGCTACTTGATCCACAAAATTTGAGCTGTGCAACTTCCAGCAACTGTGTATTTTGCTTCAATTAAGTGTTGTTTTCTACTTGACCAAGTGATGAGTGCTTTTCTTAATAATTAACAAGTTCCAGATGTGATTTTTCTTTCAATTTTACAACTTGCATAGTCAGCATTTGAAAAACCAACAAGATTAAAGCTTGAGTTTTTAAAATAACACAAACCTATCTCTTGAGTTCCCAATAAATATCTTAGAATACACTTCATTGCAGCTAGATGTGATTCTTTTGGATTTGATTGAAATCGAGCACAAAGACAAACACTAAAGTATATGTCAGGTCTACTAGCTGTTAAGTATAATAGTGAACCGATCATTCTTCTGTAGATCTTTTGATCCACACTTTTACCATTCTCATCAAGATCAAGCTTAATTAATAGACTTATTGGTGTGCTTACTAATTTGGCTTCATTCATTTTGAATTTCTTCAACAGTTCCTTTGTATATTTGACTTGATTAATGAAGATACCATCCTTGTTTTGATTTATTTGTAGCCCTAAAAAGAATGTTAATTCTCCCATCATAATCATCTCAAATTCCTCTTTCATTAAATTTTCAAATTCCTTGCACATAGAGATGTTAGTAGCTCCAAATACAACACCATCCACATATATTTGCACAAGCATGAAATGATTTTCTTCATCTTTTATAAATAGAGTGTTGTCTACTTTTCCTCTTGAAAAATCATGTTCAATTAAAAAATTTGAAAGCCTTTCATACCAAGCTCTAGGAGCTTGCTTTAAACCGTATAAAGCTTTTGTTAATTTGAAAACATGATTAGGAAAATCCGTATTTTCAAAACCTAGTGGTTGTGCAACATAAACTTCTTCCCTTAAATAACCATTTAAAAATACACTTTTAACATCCATTTGATAAAGCTTAATGTTCTTAAAACATGCAAATGCACATAAAATTCAAATGGTTTGTAAACGTGCAACAAGTGTAAATGTTTCATCAAAATCAATATCTTTTTCTTGATTGTATCCTTGAGCCACAAGCCTTGCTTTATTTCTTGTTGCATTTTCTTGCTCATCCAGCTTGTTTCTAAAGACCCATTGTGTACCAATAATTGAATGATCTTTAGGTTTGGGAACAAGAGACCATACTTTGTTTCTTTTAAATTGATTTAATTTTTTTTCATAGTAAGAATCCAATTGTTATCATTTTGAGCTTCCTCAATATTCTTTGGTTCAATTTGAGAAACAAAGGTAGAGTTACAAAAGTATTCTCTCAATTGTCTTCTGGTAATCATTCCAGTAGATTGACTACTTAATAGGTCTTTTTTAAAATGGTTTCTATAAACATTCAACTCCTTTGGTTGATCAGCAGTTTGTTCACTTGCAACTTGTTCGACTGTGTCTTGCACTCCTGCTTCAGCTGTTCTGTTTTGATGAAATTCTTGTCTCAATCTCTTTTGAGATTCTTCTCCTTTATTTCCTGTATCATCATTAGAAAAATACCTTTCTCCACTGTAGACATCAGTTTCGTTAAACTTAACATTAATTGACTCTTCAACCAAATGTGTTCTTTTATTATATACTCTATATGCTTTACTTTTAAGTGAATATCCTAAGAAATTTCTTACATCAGATTTAGCATCAAATTTTTCCAAGCTATTTTTATCATTCAGGATAAAACACTTACAGCTAAATGTATGAAAATAACTGATGTTTGGCTTTCTTCCCTTCCAAAGTTCATATGAAGTTTTATTTAGAGTGGCTCTAATTAAAACTCTATTGATAGTGTAGCATGCTGTATTCACTGGCTCAGCCCAAAAATACTTAGGAAGGATTGTTGTAATTCAGTATGGTTCTTGCCATTTCTTGTAGGATTCTATTTTTTCATTCCATTACTCTATTTTGTTGTGGAGTTCTTAGTGCTGAAAAATTGTGTTCAATACCCTTTTTTGAGCATTAATCTTCAAATTTGTTATTTACAAATTCTCCACCATTGTCACTTCAAATTTTTGCAATGTGATAGTCTCTTTCATTTTAAACTTTCTTTGCAAGCTTTTTGAAGGCATCAAATGTCTCATGTTTATGTGAAAGAAAAAATGCCCAAGTAAAACGTTAGAAATCATCAACAATCACAAAAACGTAACTTTTGTCTCTTAAACTTGATGGTGAAATAGGTCCAAATAAATCCATATACAATATTTCTAAGCACTTTTTAGTTGAAATTATTTTATTGGATTTAAACGAACTTCTAGTTTGCTTACCAAGTTGACATGGCTGACACACATAATTTTTATTGAATTTAATTTTAGGCAAACCAACAACAAGATTTTTCTTAGATAATTTTTCAATTGCATGTACACTTGCATGACCTAATCTTTTATGCCGCAACCAATTTTGATCATCATTTGAAATCACGCAAGTTAATTTATTAACATAATCATCATTCAAACTTATTTTACTAACATTTCTAGCTCTATAACCAGTTAGAATAACATCACCTATAACATCATCTTCAACTTTGCAATCTTTTATTTCAAAAATAACTTTTCGATTTTTATCACGTAACTGGCTTATGCTCAATAGATTATATTTCAGCCCTTTCACAAGCGAAACATCTTCAATGCATAGGTTGGTTCCAATAGTCCCAACACCAATAATCTTGCCTTTATTCTTGTCACTAAAACTGATAGTCCCTCCATCTATTGTAGAGAGTTCAACAAATTTCTTTTTGTCTAAAGTCATATGTCTTGAGCAACTACTATCAAGATATCATTTTTTATTCTCGTTGCTCTTAAAACAAACCTGTAAGATAATTATTTCTTCTTAGGTGCCCAATTCATTTTGGGTTCTTTGTGGTTAGATTTTCCAGTATTATCATTAATGTCCTTTGACTTGCCCTTTTTCATATGATAGCAATTCTTAGCAATATGCCCATTTTTACCACAATAAGTGCACATGATTTTTGATGAATGAAAACCCAAATTTTCATCTTCCTTGACATTTTTCTTTTCTTCAGCTACTATATTAACTTTTTCTCTCTCCAGATTTTCAATAATAGCATTTAATTTATCAACTTTCAATTCAAGTTCCACCCATTCACATGTTTTGATACTAAGCACATTTTCAAGATCATTTAAATCATCAAGCAACTCAACATAACTTTTTCATTCTCCATGAGAATAAAGCAGTAATTTCTCAACATTCTTTTTCAACTTTTCATGAGATTCTTGTAAACTCACATGATTTTGTTTAAGCCCATGATAAATTTCTAAAATATCACTATTACGTTTCTTCAATTTTTTATATTGCAAACATAGCTCATCAAATATCTTTTTTAGCTCCTCAAGATTATTAAAGTTATAATCATTTACTTAATGTTTGTCTTCATTAGTTTGGATTTGATCTAGATTAATTAAATTAGAAATTTCTTCAACTTCATCATTCGAAATAGCCATAAGTCCAGCCTTATCTAAACTTACTTCAGATTCAGACTTTTCATTTGAATCATCACTATTGCTCCATGTTGCCACCATTGCCTTCTTTTTGAATTTCTTATCATTCTTTTTCAATAGAGGACATCTTGACTTAATATGCTTAGATTTTTTATAATGATAACATGTTATATCACCAGAGTTTATCTAAGAATTTTTTAGCTTTGGAATTGCATAACTTTTTAGGAAATTTACCATGTTTCATTTCCCTTTTATAAAACTTTCAAAATTTCTTATTCATCTAAAGAATTTTCTCCAGAATTGACAGCCAGAGCAATACCCTTTTTATTTTCTTGATTATGCATCACAAGCTGATAAGATAATAATGAACCAATAAGATCATCATAAAAGCAGTTTTGTAGATCTTTGTTAAGAAGTACAATAGCTTTTTCTTTCCAGTTTGAGTTCAAAGATCTAATCAGTTTCTTAATTTACTATTCTTCACTCATAATTTTGCAAGTCCTTTCATCAAACTTGTTATTTTGACAAACCTATCACTCTTTTTAGAAATAGTTTCATTAGGTTTCATTTTAAATGATTCATAATCACACATTAGAACATGTAACCATGAATCTTTAACTTTAGTTGTTTCTTCATAAGTTGCCACAAGTTTATCCTAAATTTCCTTAGCTGTATCACAAGCTATAATTCTGTTAAATTCATTTGAATCTAGAGAGCAATATAACAAACTCATAGCTTTTGAATTTCTTTGAATATTCAAGATAACTTAATCATTATACTCATTTTCACTTTTAGGAACTTCTTTCCCATATTCCATTTTAGTTGGAGGTGTATAATCATTGACTACCATCTTCCAACTTTCCATGTCTTGCATTTGAATGAAGTGCCTCATCCTTGTTTTCCAAAATGAGAAATTTTGACCACAAAACATTGGAGGACGAGTTGATAATTTTCCTTCAGTAAAAGTTGTGTTTGTTCCAGCCATCTTTTGGATCTCTCTAGGTTGTTAAACCTGAAACATAAAAAGATACCTGTTTTGATACCAATTGTGAGTCCCAAATATACTCTAGAGGGGGTGAATAAAGTATTTTAATAAAATTAAGTATAGGTGGAACAAATTAAAACTTGATAAAATATATATATATTATTTTATCGATATCAAGTATACATCCCAATGTGTGTCGATTATTCTAAATGAAAATGATAAGTTATATATTTATGTTTCAATGATCAACAAATATCATTTTAGTATATGTGAATTACTTTATAATGAATAACCAAAATTAATTTGCAATGAAAAAGTTATGCACATGAATAAAATAAAAGAGAGAGAGGGAGAGAGATATTGACACAACAATTTATAGAGGTTCGGCTTTATGCCTACATTCTCTCCTTAAGACAACTCGTCTTAAGAATTTATCTCTTTCTAGGGTGACTCTATTTAGCGGGCAAAAGTAAAAAGCTGATTACAATGATAGCTATTTAAGTTTTCTCCTAATTAAAAAACTCAAAAACATTTAACCCTTTTTTCCAAGCAAAAGGATCTAAACACTTAGTTTTTTTCCCAAGTAAAAGAACCTAAATACTTGCTAGCTTCTTTTCTTAGGCCCTAGCAACCTAACCTCACTTTATCTCATATGGTTTGAACCTCACTATAGAATGATTACAAGTAAAAACTATAATCATCTTAAGAATATGTGAATGACGCCTATGATGAAGTGAAACTTACAGCAATGTAGTGTTCAAAAACTAAAGTGCATGTTTCACTCATATTTTACACTTAGAAAACAACAATATATAAGAGAGAATTTCATAGCTATTAGGTGTAAACACAATTTAAAATTTGTTTCCTTGTTTAAAGATTAATTTTAAACTTTCCATAAATCAATTAAATCATCTAAAAATATTTATCCAAAAAGAATGTTTCTTTAAAAGGATTAATTTATGGTTGAAAAATAATTTTCTTTCCTAAATAAGCATAAATTAATTTTTTTCTTAAGAAAGAGTTTCTTTAAATGCAATGAGAATATAAATAAATGATGAATGTGTATGTGTGTGAATCCTCAGAAATGATTGTACATAATTTTTCTAAAGAAAATCCAATCTTCAAGTCAGTTTCAAACAATCAGGTTCAATTCTTTTTTGATAAAAATAAAGCATGATTCAGTCTTGTTCTGTTGTGGATAAAACACGAAGCAACCAGTTTCTCTTGTAGACCTGCACATGTAACTTTTAAAAAGCCTAAAGATGTCAGATTGTTTTGCTTATCATCAAGATATAATATGGGCCTTCAGCTTATAAGAAATACATATAGTTAGTGTGGTAATGTGTTGAACTGCATGTGTATTAATGAACACAATAAATATGATGATAAAAACAAAAAGATGAAAATAGATGAAAATTTCAGGACCAAAAGAATTTGTGTGGCCACAAAAGTTTATAAAAGAAAGTAACCTTTAAAAAAAAGAAAAGAACCTAAAAGGGACCTAAATAGAGAGAGAGTGGAGCAAGAACGTGAGGTAAAGGAGGGGGCACCGCTCTCGCCGCCATTCTGCCATCGTTAACCTAGGTGTTGATCACCAGTAGGGGGGATCGAGATTGCCGTCGATGCACTTTACCTTTGCTTCATCGGCGTCGCTTCGTTCCTCCTCCGATCAGCCTTCTCCTTTTTCTGAAGCTGGACTGTTGTGCTGCTCGTCGTTCCGGCGATCAATGGCGAGATCGACGGCTCGATCTATACTGATGAGGCCTCTATTGTCATAATTAGCCTTTTGTACACCAATAGTTGTACAAAGCAGGAGCTGATAATTGAACAATTTACTTGAATGAGTGTTCATGTCTTGTGATATAATAAATTCAAACATTATATAATAATAATAAACTAACTGTTACAATTATAGATTTCATTGCAAAAGTTTTTATATATTATTAATGGTAAAGTATTATATGAACCCTTAAATACAATTATCCCAAAATCTATACTTATTTATTTAGAAAATTTTCTTTTTTAATAATAATAATAATAATAATAATAAACTAACTGTTACAATTATTATATAATTACATTATGAAGATTAATAAAAATAAATATTTGAAAAATAATAATATAAAATTTATTATCTCATTTAAAATAATTATGAAAAATTTTGTTATTTATTTTTATTTTGTTAAAATTTTGATCAAATATTAAATTATTAAAAATTCTAATTATATATATTCACCATTGTAAAAGGCATTAAATGCTTTTCTGGCTGTAGAGAACCAATAACTGCAATAATACATTCTAATGGAGGATTAGAAGGGGGATCCAAATTCTGTAGTAGGACCTTGTCTTGTTGCATTTGAATGGAAGCCTGCAAGTTGTATTATATTAATAACTCACTCTATTTATGAAGAAATTATCCAATACACTAATTTCCTCCCCCACCCCTTCTTTTTTCCCTCTTTTATTTTAATTTTTTCTTATAAAGGTTTGCTATGAAAAAAAATTCTAATAACATTTCCACCTTTTTGTTTTCAAGTAATCGGCCTAAGGGAGCATGCCTCTCTAGGACTCTTATTATGCTTCTTACCTATGGTGGGGTTCCAAAAGAGTTCTTTCTGAACTTATTGAATAAAAGGTTGGTAAGAAGCACAAGGTGCACTCTAGAAAGAGCATGCGGCTTATAATGGTAGTTTTCTAATTGTGAGTACTAGTTTTGGTTGATTGAGTTATGTCTCTTTGGAAAGTCTGTGCATATCTTTGTTTGTCAATCAAATCATTTTCTTTCACCATTTGTTTACTGGTTTGCTGTTTAATTGACTTTTTTGAATCCATGTGAATCCATATATTGGGCTGATTTCTTTTTTTGACAAGCTGAATCTTCCTTCTTTTATTATTTTTTATGTTTATGTTCTCTGAAATGGTCTTGCTTTTGCTCACAGTTGCTGTGAACCATGGTGAGATGGATGATTTTATTGCGGTAAATATGATTTTATCTGGTATTCCCCTTGAAGAACCTTATTTGCAACATAATCTAAGAATGTGGATGAATGCCGAAAAGAGTGGTCTTCGAGGTGGAAAGCTTCCTATCTCTGAATCATATTATTTGATGGGGACCGTTGATCCCACTGGGCATCTAGAGAGTGGTGATGTCTGCGTTATCTTGTATGTAAGCTTGACAATTTTATTTTAATTATTTTGATGACCTATTAATAAGTCTAATATTATTAGTGACAAGGAGTTATCTTTTGAAGCTGCATTTCAGCTGAACTAAAATTTCCTAATTGGCACTTTTTATTGCTGCAATGTAGTTTATTCATATTTTGTGCTATATGGAGTTATCACTCATGCCATTTGATAGGGTCAGGAACCCACATGCTGCTCATAATGTAAACTTTTACTAAGGTTCCTATCCATTAGACTCTAAATAATAAGGGTCAACTTGATTGCACTGTATTACATTAATTGATGGAGTGTATCTCTCTAGCAGACTATTTGTTTCTTATAGCTTTGTTAGAGGTTACAACCAATTTCATCAGGAAAAGTGCTAAATCTCTTCTCATTATTGTCTCTTTTAATTTCTCCATTTTTTAAATGACATGTCAGCAAGTTAGTTAAAATAGGTGGTCTCATAACACATGAAATTTAAAAATTTGCACACATCATTTACAATGCAAAATATAAAACAAGATAATTTTCATCTTAATTTACAATTGGCAAAATCCTTTAATGCCTAGAAACTGGTATTATTATCCATGACAAAAGGTAATGATAGAGAAAATTGACACATTTAATTGGTAGTTTATAAAGCTTCCAAGTTTCTCATTATTCAATAGTATATGATACTGTTATATATGCAATAGTATATGATACTGTTATAATTTGATAGGTCACAAATTGCAATTAGTCAATGAGATATAGCTGTAAGATTCTCTCATTATTCAGTTTGTTATTCCTCTATGTGTATTGTTTTAAATTGTTAGAATATTTCAGTTGCAATATTTGTTCTGCCTGATGCATTCTTCATGGAAATTACCCATTTCTTATGCTATTCTCTCTTTTTTGAGTGTCCATATAGGCATTATAGTTTCCAAGGGATGCAAGTTGGTCTTTGATGCTTTCATCCTTTGGAAAACTTAACTAAAAGTTCAACTAAAGAGTTTGAAAGCAAATTGCATAAAATTGTTGTCATGCTGCTATATGTTTTAAGTTTTTTAATGATCATTTAAAGTATTTCATTCTTGTTATGGTAAATACACTACAAGAATGCTGCTGCTGTGGTAGAATTATGTGTGGCAGCTGAAAGACTTTTTTAAATGGGTGATATTAGAGGTAAACGAACTTTTAATTACATGGTTTTAGTTGCAAACTATATATGTAACAACTACTTCATTTATTCAATTAGCATATAAATTTATGAGAACTTGAGATTTCGTAAAGTCATTTTCATATTTCCTCTATACTTTATTGATTTATGTTTCAAAATATTCCATTTTACTAAATTATGAGTTAAATAAATTATTATGTCCTATTAGATTAGGAATTAAATATTATACTAATATATACATTGAAATATAGATATACCAAGGTTATGGCACCTAATAGATATACAAAATAGCATTTTATAGAGAATTGAGATTTCTTTAATGAAGTATGGCCTGTATATGTATTACTTCAAATTTTATTTCTTTTTAGCTTGACTTCTCTTAGGAATATAGGCTCTAGCATTCCTTTGCGCGTTTGTGTAATATATAAGAACCTAAATGGTTTGGAATTTCATTTGTTTGTTGCCATTTTGATTTACTGCTTTGGTATATAGACTCACTCAAGAATACAGTTTGACATAGAATTTCTTAAAATTAATTTACTTGTTTGAAATCTCAGGGGACCTGGTGTGGTTGTGTTGGTTCTTTCATGGATCATTATGCTATACACACTATGACAAATGGTGGAGATGCATGACATGGTACCAGGCACAAGATTTGATAGATATCATGAACTTGGCCAACATGCATTTGGTGAAAAACTTGGGCTTTATACAGTTATTCCTCAACAACTCATAGTTGAAGTTAGTGCGTGCATTGTGTACATGATTACAGAAGGCCAATCCCTTAGAAAATTCCATGATGTTTTTAGTGCTTTTAAAGTACTTGATATTTTATGTATTTTTATGATATATTTTTTTAATTAATAGTATTGGACAATTTTTATTTATATAAAATTAAATTATGATTTGTTTATATAAAAAGTAATAAATTAATTTAAGTGTTGATTTTATATATCATAAATTAATTTATTGATTTTATTAATTTATTGATTATAAAGGACGTAAATTAATGAATTTAAAAAATTAAATTACAATTAGCGACGGATTCGCGACAAATAATCTGTCGCTAATATATGTAATGAATTAGAATTTGACACCATCCATATTAGCGATGAAAGATAGTCGCTAAAAATTATTATTATAATTGCCGCGACTAATTATGGAAATAAATTAGTGACGGATATTTCCGTCACTATTTAGCGACTGATTTTCTTCCGTCGTTAATATATTCGGGACTGGGCTATTAGCGAATGTTCATCATGCGTCGCTAATTTAATTTAGCGACGGTTCTGGTAATTAGCGACGGAAGCAGTTTTTTTGTAGTGAAATCTTTTAATTGTATTTGTATTTATCATTGTATGAATCTATTTGTAATTTTTTAAGAGTATTAAATTATTCGAAATACCGGATTGTATTGTGTTGTATTATTTAGTACCGAAAAAATTGAAGTACCGAACCAAATTGTACCGAATTTTTATGAGAACTGTATCGAATTGTTTCGAATTTTCAAAATAATAACCATACTTAATTTTTAAAATATTCAAAATTTTAAGACAATACGAAAATTTATAAATTTCTGAATTGTGCCGTGTTGTGTATACTCCTAACACTAATTCCCATTTATTATCCTAATTCTGTTGAATTTTCAGATACTTTTATCACTGAATAAACATATGCAAAGCAAAGAAAAAAAAAAGCGTGATCGGATTACGTTATAAGGATGGCATTGACTTGGAAATTGGAATTGAATTAGGAAAATGGTGAGTCGGTCCATAAGAGTAGTTAAAGTTAGATATCCTTCTTACAGACCGTAAATATTTTGATACTGTGCATACTTTTTTTGCCGCTATTAAATTATTTAATTTAATTTTTGAGTGAAACATATATTCACTTGTTTTATATCATGTTTTATGTGCTCATACAGCAAGCGTCATTTGCACATCATCTAAAAAAGCGTTTATTTATTTCAAAATTAGAAAATACGAATATTTTTTAAAATTATTGCGTGTGAATGAATTTTATTATAAGGTTATAGGTGTGTATCATAGTCTTAGTCAAATCTTACTTTATATCTAAAATCCTAATCTATTCTTTCCTCTTCTATAAATAAAAATTAAAAAAAAAAATCGACGTGTTACACATTTGATTAAGATTTATCTTTTTAGAAAGAACATGTTTGATTAAGTTTGATCGTTGCAGCATATATAGATTGCGATTTTTTCTGACAAAGATCAATGTATCATAGTCTTAGTCAAACCATCGATGTTAAAAAGACATAAAAAAAATTTAATTGTATTTGTATTTATTATTGTGTGAATCTATTTTATAATTTTTTTAAAGTATTGAATTATTCGAAATACCAAATTATATTATACCATATTGTTTAGTACCGAAAAAACCGAAGTAGCAAACCAAACTGTATTGAATTTTTATAAAAAAAATGTACTGAATTATTCCGAATTCTTAAGACAATAACAATCTTAATTTTTAAAATATCCAAATTTTCAAGATAATACGAACATTTACAAATTTTCAAATCATATTGTACCGTATACACTTCTAATACTAATTCCCATTTATCAGCCTAATTCTATTGAATTTTTCAGATATTATTATCACTGAATAAACATATATAAAGCAAAGAAAAAAAAAGTGATGGGATTACGTTATAAGGATGGCATGGACTTGGAAATTGGAATTGAATTAGGAAAATGGTCAGTCGGTCCATAAGAATAGTTTATGTTAGATATCCTTCTTGATCAAAGATATTCATTGGCTTATATATATATATATATATATATATATAAAGTTTTATGCAATTCCATGTATCGCTTATCTAATCTAACTACTATTTTATAAAGCTTATCCTCTGTACATTCCTATTGGCTCTCTTGATTTGCTTCCCAATACTGCCTTTTGTTTTAGGTTGTTTTCCTATATTCTTTTCACATATTCTTTCAATAATTTTGGATATAGCAATTTTGCTTTTAACTATAAGGTATATATAACTATTTCCAAACTGGCAATGCAAAGGCCCCTCTGATCAGCCTTCCTCGTCTCTGTCCCTGATGGCATGCCACTTAAACTCTAAATCTTCTACAAAACGTAAAAATAGTAATACACATCAATCGGGATTCAAGTAATACATCCAGTTAGTGTGGTAATGTGCTGAACTGCATATGTATCAATGAACACAATAAATATGATGGTAAAAATAAACATTTATGAAAAAAGAAGATTATAAAGAAATAATTATATTGGAAGAGTTTTATTTGTATAGTTGCAAGTCGATCCAACTTGAACTAGATAATAACCATAACTATTTTGAGAAAAGGAGAACAATTATATATCAGGTTCAAAATAAGCTGTTGAGGATCTAACTATAACAATTTTCACTTAATCAAAAGCAGCACACGCAGGGGCGGGAGGGTTAACAAGAAAAATATCAAGAAGCTGATCAATGGAGATATATTCCATGTCTGGATACAGAAATGAAGCCTCAACGTCATCTTTCCCCACTTCATAGCTCATCGAATCTCCGTTTACAAACAGGCTGTGAAGGATTGCCATTGGAATATTTTGTGGATGTGGTAGACCTATATATCAAAATTCAACTTTTATAATCTTGATCTCTTAAAAAAATAAATTTAATCACATAAAAGTGTATAATTAGTTCTTACTCTGGGAGAGCTCCACCATCTGCTCCTCAGGGATGTGAATTCTATTAAAAGAGCGACCTGTCTTTTTCTCCCAAAGATTAATTAGTTCCAGCTGAGAGATGATATTCTTCTCCGGCCTGTAGATGATAACTTTATTGAGGGTTCTTGGATCTTCTGCTGCTTTTATGGTATACTTTGCTATGTCTTCTTCACAGTTAAATACAGCTGAAAGATCAATAGTACATATTTAGGGTTATTGAACAAGGAAGAAGCTGCTGAAGATGAAATGGCTATAGATTAAAAGGAATGTGTACATTTAGTCTAAATCTAAATTTCACCCAAATTACTAATCACTAAATATTTTACGGACCTGGAAGCAAAATGCTCATCCGGTATGTCGTACGCATTAGATGCAGACAGTTAAATTAAAAACTAATAGTTGCAGCCACAAAAATAAAATGATTGAGAAGAGATAGAAATGGCCTACCCTTAGCTTGTCCATCACCATAGACAATAATGTCATATGTTTGTGCTTGATGTGGATGGAGCAAATAATTGACAAAGTAGGCTCCGTAGCAATTTGCAGACACAAAAGTGTAAGGTATCCCTGCAGCTTCTATTGCTCTTCTGATTTTTCTCTTCTTCTCAAGAAATGCTTCAAATGGCGGTAATGCCCTTACCCTGTCTTCTTCCACTCCAAAATCCGATGGGATGAACCTCTGCACCAAAAATAATTATTACAGAATTACAATCCCTAAACTAATATGAAAAAAAAAAAAAAAAAAAACTTGAACAAAATAACATTATAGTTATATATGCCTTTATGTTCCCCGCAGCAATAATGGCAGTGATGATCTTGAATTGGTCAAGAATTTGAGGGAAAGCTAGAGCAGATATTACAACATCTACTTCCCTAAGTAAGCCAACAATCTTCTCATGCTCATCTAATTCTCCCTGTAGAACAAATATTTATTGGTTATACTTCATAATAACGATAAAAATACAAAAATAAATATAAAGGAATTACATGAACAATGGTGACTCCAAGAGATTGGAAATCGTTGAGGATGTGATTCTTGGAGAGAGGAGAAAGAGAGGTTAAGGGGCGAGAATAGGCAAAAGTTGAATGACCTAACGAGATGCTAGCCTCTACCAAGTGTTTGCCCAAGTAACCTGTTGCACCAAATATCAGGATCTTGCTCAACTTCTTCTCCATTTCTCTTTACTTTCTTCTATCCCAATATTAGCTCAGCTCAATATATAGAAGAAACATAACTAAAAGCAAGGGCGGATTCATGTACGGATAAGGGGGGGACAATTATCACTTTATCTTTCCAAAAATATTTTTCCCCTAATTTTTTTTTTTAAATTCTAACCTTTTAATTGATACTATTTGCCTTCTAATGTTGGTTTCAATCAAATTAATCCCATTATTATTTTCACCAAATTTGCTTGGCTTAATTATTAAAAGTTTGAATTGCATATCAATTTTTTTGTAAAGGATTAATTTTTAATTTCTAATAGAAATTAATTATAACATACGTATTTTTGTGAAGAAATTATATTGCATTTTTTATATATGTCTGGGGGTGGAATGCAATGTTATTAAAATCGGACCGGATAACGAACCGAGAGCTTAAGGGTTCGTGGTTCGACTGGTTCTTTGGAGTTCAACCGGGTTTTTTTATTTTTTAAAAAATATATTATTTTTTAAGTTTTATATAAATATTATGAAAATATCACTATATAAAAAAATTAAAAATAGTTTAGAAAAATATATTTATCATCAAACATTAACAATAGGACTATATTTTCAAGTCATTCAACATTTATAATAAAAATTTAAGATAAATATAGTAAAAAATTATAAATTTTTAAAGAAATTCTTCAAATATAAATTATAAAATTTTATTTTATTTATAAAAAATTCATTAAATTGTTTGAATTTTAATTATTTTGTATTTATAATTTTATTTTATTTTTTTCCAGAAAAAATAATATTGTATAAATATTTTGGACAAAAAGTTGGTTTTTCTAAAATCAAACCGGTTTTATCATTTAACCCGGTTTTTTTCCGGTTTTATCCCGGTTCAACCGGTTTTTTGGCGGTTTAAAATAGTATTTTTCGGTTTTCATCTATTAAACCAATTAAATCAGCCAATAATTTACTGTTAAATCGGTTCGACCTTCCGGTCCGATCCAATTTTAATAACCATGGTGGGATGATAGTAGAGGTGGATGGAGATTTGTAAAGAAAATATTATTCTCTTAAATTATCACATATTTTAGCCACATGTGCCGCTTTCTGGCTCTCACGTTTTTTTTTTTTTAAAGTATCCAAAGACTGAAATGATTCTAAGTTGGCAGGGAGGGTAAAGTATGAGGCAGTAAGAAAGGACTCTATAATTGGAGAAGTTGTGCCACAAAAGTAGTAGTAGATGGTTGTGATGACATCAGCTGGTCCTGAAAGTTTGTGGAGGCTGCAAATATCGAGGAGAGGGACGACCTATATTGTACATTACCTGCACAGCCCCACCTATGTTCCAGTATTCAAAGAAATTATGAAATATATATATATATGGATTATTATTCTTAACTAAATATACCCAGCATATTTATATGGATTATTATTCCATAAAAAAACTGCTTTTCCAACCATTTTTTCATGTGGTGATTCAAAAATATTTTAATGTATAAGCTTCCTTTCACGCATGGAGTCTAATTAAAAATTGACTTAATGTACAATTTTACTTCCGAAAATTTTCAATAAAAGTAATATTATTCCTAATATTTATTTATATATAATATTTCTCTGGATGTCTTAAAAAATATGCAATATAATTTTTACCCTAAAGTTTCTGTTAATTTGATCGAAAATCGTCAGTTGACCTCTTATATGGACACACACGTAAATATTAAATGACGCATCCACATACGTAATCAACCGATAATTTTCGGTCAAATTAACAAAAATATTAGAGTAGTGGCTACATTGCATATTTTTTAAAATATTCGAAGAAATATTGTACGCAAGTAAATATTAGAAATAATATTTTTCTTTTTGAAAAATTTCAGTGGTAAAATTGCACATTATGCCTTAAAAATTATATACTCTCTTAAAACTATAATTATTTATATATATTCTTTAATCTTTACCATATTAAAATAAATATTATATTGTATACAAATTACAATAGTCCAATATTTAATTACATTAATTTTTTCCTAAGTAGTGGCTTACGAATGCAAGAAAATTTAAAAACATTAATATATTGTAAATTAAAAGGGTAACACTTGCTGAAAAAAAAATCAATCAGTTCCAATAAATTTTTAATAAATTAAAAGAAACAAATCCTACATGTGCAAAGCATTAAAAGGAGATTTAGTAGATGGTTGTGTTATTAAAATCGGACTGATTGATTGAACCGGTTTAACTGTGAATCGATAGTCGATATGATTAGTTTAATAATAGATAAAAATTGGACTGACTAAAAATCGTAATGAACCAGATAAAAACCAAATAAACCGGTGAAAACCAACCCGAAACCGGATAAAACCAGATGAAATTCAATTTTCATCATGACCCCACTACTCTTAGAACTTCTCAAAGAGTGAATCACTTTATTTGCCACCAGCACCCCATTTAGGATAAATCTACCTTTAAGAAAAGCACTTTGTTCTTCCTCTATTACTTCACTAATGATTGCCTTTAGTGAAGAAATATATTTCATATTCAATACGCACCGTTTGTATATTTTGTATTTATCTTATTATTTTTTTGTTTTGTTTTGTTTTCTTCACATGTTAGTCACTCACGTGATTATTACTAGAGATAGTTAGTTAGTTTTCTTGGTTTTCTTTTAGCTGATGTTTCTATATAAGTAACACTTTATTTTCATTTTTACAGAGTAGAGTGAAATAAGAAGATTATTCATTTCTTGTTCTCTCTGGTTTTGATAATGGTGTTTAGGGTTTGAACATGGTATCAGAGCCTTCAATTTCTTGGCTCCATAGAAGTGATTAGTTTCTTTTGTTTTTGTAGTTGGAGTTTATTGTGACTCCGCATTGTGTGAGTTCAGAGTTTTCTTCAAGATTGTTTTCTTGATTTCTAGATCTGAGATCTGAAGTTTTCTTTAAAATGGCAGTTACTAGAGATGATGTAGAATCCACAGACACAAGAGAAAAAACTCGGAGGTTTATACCACAGGCTCCCAGAACATATGTAGAGGATGATCCATTGCAGTTACATGGCTCAGATCACCCAGGGATGGTGTTAGTAACTGACCGGTGTCTAGTAAGTATACTAGATCGGCTAAGTAATATAGAAAAATATAATTATGACCCAAAATATCGAACCCAAGGGAAACTTGTTTTTGTGTGAATGATTTTAATTTTAAAACAAAATTTGTGTAAAAAAGAAAGAAGAGGAATCCCAAAAGTTGTGATAGTTGAAGTTAAAAACTAAAAACAAAATTTTAAAGCTTAAAATAAAATAAAATAGTTGAAAGAGTTGAAATAATTAAAGGTAAAACAAAAGTGACAAGTAATTAAGGTAAAAATCAATATTAAAAGCAACTTTCACTAAATGACTATCCTCCTTAACCAATATTATTATGACTTAATCAAAAGAAAAACACAAGTGATTATGAAGAATTCAGTTTAATAAAACCAAATAACTTTACTCAAGATTATCATTCCAAGCATTATAATTCTCTTATTCAGATAAACTCAACACTTAGCATAAAGATCTGAATTAATCCTCCTAGATGTCTATTAAATTCTTTCTCAAGTAATTTAACTTTCACCTATTCTTAGTTACACCTTTCTTAATCTTAACTTACTTCAATTAACACAAAACTATAATCTATTCAGATTATAATCATGCATTAACCTAAATAAATTAACCTAAGAACATGCATATCAATAATCCACCCAAAACCAATTACTAACCAATATTTAATCAAGTTAACAACCAATTTTAGTTGAATAAAGATAAGATTGTGTTTAAGAACGAAGAAATAATCAAATTTGCATTAAATTGAAGCATAAACTTAAGTCATAACAATAAAAGTTAAGGTTTCAAGTATCATTTAGCAAAAGTTAAAGAAAACTACTCACTAAACATATTTAAAATCAAAACAAAGTTTTAATGGAAACAGTAAAATCAACAACAACTAAAAACTACGTAAAATAAAACTTAATGAATTAATGTTGATAATTTGCTTGATGAGTAATTCCTCTCTTTCTTTGGTGTTTTAGACTCCTTTTTATAGGCCAAATTAGTGGTAGAATCCTTCTCAAACTCCAGAAATAAAATAGGAAGCAAATTCTCCTTTATCGGGAAGTCTGGAAAATCCTTCGCTTTATGGGAGTGTCTTATGCATGGCCACTCAAAAATTCCTCTTTGGTGATGTACTGCCGTGTATCAATTATTTCGAGATATATGGTCAAGCAAGTCCCTTTATTAAATTGCATGCGGCCATACATTTTTCTTTGTTGTGTTTCACATGGCCATGCAATTTCAGCAACTAATCGACACACGACCACGCATTCCTCTTTAGTTTTTCTTCATGTGGCCACTCAATTTCTTCTTCCTTGAGACACATGGCCATGCATAATTTCCTTCTTTGAGACACATGGTCACACAAAGAGGAAAACCCATGATACACGGCCACTCATGAATCAAAACATTAAAATACGTGGCCACTCATGAGTCTTCTAGACTTCACGTTAATTTTCTTGCATGAATTTTCCAAATTTACAATTTTGGTCCATAATTACTTGTATTTTTTTGCAATTAAGCCCTTTTCTTAGCAAAAATACCTGAAAAGCACCAAAACTTTAAATTAACTTCTAAAACACACAAATCAACATTTTAACTCTAAATTAACCAAAATTAAATCAAATTAACTAAATAACAACACTTAAAATATACTAAAAACTATACATAATTCGCACTTATCAAATACCCCACACATAAACATTGCTTGCCCTCAAGCAAATTAGAACAATCCAACCCTCAAAACAATCAAACTTGAACAAAGAACTATACATTTACAACCAAGCTTAACATTTAATAAGTGAACTACATAAGTATTTAATAAGTTTTACAAACTAAAAAAAACAAAAGAAACATAAATAAAACAAAACAAAACAAAACACAAAACATAAAACATAAAACCGATTCATGAAAAAGATGAGGAAAGTTAAAAGTCAATCTCCCTGAAAGTGATGTTACCCCCTCTTAAAAATTTTGTTGTCCATAGTAAATGAAGGCGAACTATGCTGATGAAGGTAGACACAGTGGTGGGTTGCGCTCAATATTGCTATACAAATGTATCCATTTTATTCTTGATGTCTAAAATAGTGTCTTATAAAGCATTGAAGCGAATCTGCTACATATTCATCTATTGACTCAACTGGTTAAAATAGACTTCCCATTCCAGTGTTGTTGGCTCATTGACAGGTGGATTTTTAGCTGGTACAATAGCCCTTTCATGCAGTTCATCTTGTGGTTCTTCAATCTGAATGTTGTTTTCTCTTAAATATTCCTCACGAGTAGCCTAATGGCCACGTGGCCGAGGAATCAAAATTTTCATTCTTTTGAGCATTTTTTTGTCAATGCATGGTAGATCTCCCTCAAGCGGCTCTCCAATGGTGGGGTCTTCAATTGCATTAGCCAAAACTATAACGATCCAGCCAATGGAAATATTAGTTACGTTTTCTGGCATTTTCTGTAGTTCCTTTATCCTATTAGCTACAATCAACGCTTTATTGATGAGAATGCCATCTACCATACATTGAAAGACCATGGCTTAAGAAACACTAACGGTACTTGCATTATTCAGATTGTTGTAAACACTCTTTGTCAAAAATCGATGAATTATCCTTAACGCGTGATCCCTTAAAGCATAGACCTTACATTGTCATCTTATCCATGGTTCATCTTATTGAGGATCTCTAATTCTCTCCCAATTTTCTACAGTGGATACATCGGCTAATTCCACAAGAGCATCCGGCATAAATCCTAAAATTTCAGAGAACTATTTAAAAATCAATGAATATCCCCTTTTGCCCAACTTAAATCCCACAATACCGGTATCAACATTTTCCTTAAAGTTGCATTTAAATGAATAGAGGAAGTCCCGTGCCAAATCAGGATACACCTTAGGTTTCTTATTGATGAATTGCGTCCATCCAATGCGTTAAAGCAACGGGAGTACCTCATTATCCCATAAATTTTCAGCAGGAATATTTAGAAAAAAATAGGTTGTACATACGTGTGTGCACTAAAGTAATCAAACTTATCAACCTTGGCACGATCCACATATGATGGAATACGTATTCTGAAGGAGCTTGCAACATCGGAATACTTGGTCCGTTTAGGTGCCATTGAAAAAAATTAAAGAAATAATTTGAGTGTAACATGACAAACCATGGACTAAAATATACCTATTGTGCAGGTAAACTAATGGGAAAGAACAATATAGGCATATTTTGATGAAAGGAATAATGAGGAGATTACGAATGTAAAGTACATAAGTATGAATTAACATGCATGCAAGATATGTATTGAAGAGAATGTCTCCATGGATAAGTAAAAAATATAGCCTAACATGTATTGATAAGGTCATGAAACAATCATGTAAGATGTGGGAGAAGTGATGATTCATAAATAAGGATTAAAGAGATGTCAACCAAAGAGTTAAAAAGAAGTTCAATTAAAGATAAACTCATTGGAACATTTCATCGAACATATTATGTGCACATGTTTGAGCATCAAATTGAAGTGTATAATGAAGAGCATTCTCTACCCAATTGAATATTTAGCATCTATTACATGCACATTTGATCCACAACAACTTATATTTTCAAAAGAAACTAACATAATTTTTAGATCTTATATGCAAAATGACCTCAAAAATAAAGTGCATAGGCAAAAATAGCAACAAATCATAGCATGTAATGGCATTAAAACACAATATAAGAGGTAAGAAGAGTAGATACTTACTTGAGAGTGAAGACCCAACAAATTTGTAGCACAAGATGTAGGTGGAGTGTGTAAGTGTGAATGCCCTTATAACGATGAAGAAGATGATGGAAAAAGATGAAAAATGGAAAAAAGAGAGAAAATATGCAAGGGGAGGGAGAGTGGTGACCGGAGATGAGAAATGTGGTGGTGGGTGGTGGTGAGTGGTCGTGGGTGATTTTGTGAGTGAGGGAAGCATGGTAGTGTGAAAGAGCAAAAGAAGAAAGAATGTAAAAATAAGATACGTGGGGTATTTGAAGACAAATGGGCAGAAGATGGTCACATGGCCACACGTGGGTATAGCCATACCCATACGCGAGCACGCATAGGGAGACAACAAGAGAGACATGGCAGCGTGGATGAAGGCCAAAGAAATGCACTGGCGCGCGTAGATGGGCGAAGATGCAGGAGCTTCATGCGTGGGCATGTGTGTGTAAGGAGTAATCCTCAAGTGGGTGCACATGAAGGTGATGGGAGGTAGAAACTCAAGATGTGGACGCATGTGTGTAAGGGGAAATCCTCACGTGGGCGCGCATTAGCGTAAGTCTGGGCACTCTAAAAATTTGGTCGACACTTTGAAATTGGAATTTGTTTCACAAAAACTTGATTTTTCATCTGAAAATATATCTATTTTAAAAACCAATGATCTTATGAAAAATCAATTAAACATAATTGTATCTTAAAAATATTTTTGGACCATATCCCCCCATTTTTTAACACACCTGACACTAAACTTGTTTTGCCTTCCTAAAATTGGATTTTTCCTCTTGAAAATTTAAAACATAGTTTGTTTGAAAACCAAATACCATTAATTTAAACATTTGTAATATGAAAAACTTTTTAAGCCACTATTTTTCTTTGATTCATGAATCGAAAACAAAAAAAACACAAAACAAATAAAATTAAAACTACTATAACAATATGAATTGAAATTATTACAAGCACACAAACACATAAAAATTGAACTGTAAAAATAATAGAGGGAGAAGAGTGAAGTTTTGAGTTTTAAAGTCTCCAACTAGATTATCCAAATCGCTTTTTAGTGATCTTGAAGAACCATAGTTGCCTCAGCAACCTCTTGTTGTCCCAATTGATACGGTTTGAGCTAATGTCTGTTTACCTTCAATTCAAGACCATCTCTTAGATTTTTGATTGTCACTACACCGAATTTATTGTTTGACTTGACTTGATATGGCCTAAGCCACTTCGTCTTCAACTTTCTTAGAAACAAATAAAGATGACTATTATATAAAAGCACTAGCATACCAAGAACAAACTCTTTTACCCTTAAGTTTTTATCGTGCCAACGTTTGGTCTTTTCCTTGTAAAGTGTTGCATTGTCATACGACCATTGTCGAATTTCATCAAGTTCATTTAACTGCAATTTCCTCTTTTCTCCTGCATTTCTCTAATCAAAGATAAGAAATTTTGTAGCCCAATAAGCTTTATGCTCTAATTCTATTGGAAGATGACATGCTTTTCCAAAAATAATCCTATAAGGAGACATGCCTATAGGGGTCTTAAATGTCGTTCGATAGGCCCATAGAGCCTCATCTAGTTTCTGAGAGCAATCCTTCCTAGAATTACTAACTATTTTTTTCTAGAATTGATTTCAGCTCCCTATTAGACACCTCTACTTGCCCATTGGCTTGAGGATGGTATGGGGTAGTTATCTTGTGTTTGACTCCAAATTTTCTAAGCAAGGTTTTGAATTGATGATTGACAAAATATTTGCCTCCATCACTTATTATAGCTCTTGGTGCTCCAAACCTAGTAAAAATTTTCTTTATAATAAATTCAAGCACTATATGGGCATCACAAGTTCTAGAGGTTGTGGCTTCCACCCATTTACTAACATAGTCCACAGCTACTAAAATATATTCAAAACCAAAAGAATTAGGAAATGGTCCCATAAAATATATTCTCCACACATCAAAAATTTTCTACTTCAAGCATATTATTCATAGGCATTTCATCCCTTTTAGAAATATTCCCAACCCATTGACATTTATTACATATTTCAATGAAAGCTTTGACATCCTGAAATAAAGTTGGCTAGAAAAAACCTGATTGGAGGACCTTTTGTACCGTTCGATTAGGTCCATGATGGCCTCTAACCTCGCCTCTGTGGCACTATTGCAAGATAGCTTCTTGTTCCGATTTCGGTATACACCGTCTTAGCACTTGATCCGAGCATATTTTGATAAGGTACAGATCATCCCATAGGTAGTGCTTGGCATCTGCTTTCAGCTTTTTCTTTTGTTGCCAAGTAAACTCCTTAAGAAGATAGCCACCTATAAGAAAGTTAGCTATATTAACGTACCATGGAACTAAATTTTCATAAGTATAAAAAGTACAAATGTGTTCATCGGGAAACAAGTTAGAAATTTCTCCCTTTTCAATGAAAGTATGATCCAGTCTAGATAGATGGTTAGCTACGAAATTCTCAGCTCCTTTCTTATCCTTAATCTCAACATCGAATTCTTAGAGTAGTAAAACCCATCAGATAAGCCTTGGTTTGGAATCCTTCTTCGCAAAAAGGTACCTCAATGCCGTATGGTCCGACCACACCGTAATTTTGGACCCTAGGAGATAAGATCTGAATTTTTCAAATGAAAAGACTATTGCCAAGAGTTCTTTCTCCGTGGTTGTATAATTAACTTGGGTTTCGGTGAGTGTATGGCTTTGCATAGTAGATGGTATAGAAAATCTTCTCCTTTCGCTGTCCTAAAACTGCTCCGACTGTATAATCACTTGCATCACACATAATTTCAAACGGTAAGCTCTAATCGGGTGATGCTATGATGGGTGCACTTACTAACTTTTGCTTCAATAGATTAAAAGCCTATAAACACTCAGCATTAAAGTTAAATGCAACATCTTTAAGTAACAAATTAGAAAGTGGCTTGGCTATTTTAGAAAAATCCTTAATAAACCGACGATAAAACTCGACATGATCAAGGAAACTTCTAATGCCCTTAAAACTAGTTGGTGGGGGTAATTTTTCTATCACATCATCTTTTGCCTTATCAACCTCAATGCCTTTTTTAGAAATTTTATGCCCTAGGACTATTCCTTCTTTAACCATGAAATGATATTTTTTCCAATTCAAAACAAGGTTAGTCTCTTGACACCTTTTTAAGACCAATGCAAGATTATTCAAACAAGATTCAAAATCATGATCATAAATTGTGAAATCATCCATGAAAACTTCCATAAATTTTTCAATAATATCATGAAATATGTCTATCATGCATTGTTGAAATGTGGTAGGTTCATTACAAAGACAAAAAGGCATTCTCCTATATGCAAATGTTCCATATGGATATATAAATGTGGTCTTTTCTTGGTCTTTCGGGGCTATAGGTATTTGTATATACCCCAAATATCCATCTAAGAAACAATAAAATCAATTTCCTGCCAATCTTTCTAACATTTGGTAAATAAAGGGCAATGGAAAATGGTCTTTCCTAGTGACATTGTTTAACCTCCTATAGTCAATGCATACTCGCCATCCCGTTACCGCACGTGTAGGAATTAACTCATTATTTTCATTGATTACTACTGTCATTTCCCCCTTTTTAGGCACACATTGAATATGACTTACCCAATTACTATCAAAAATAGGATATATTATACCTATATCAAGTAATTTCAATACTTTCTTTTTCACTACTTCTTGTATAGTTGGGTTGAGCCTTCATTGGGGTTGCACCACCGATTTGAAATTATCTTTAATGGGTATCCGATGTGGACAATAGCTGGGGTTAATCACTTTCAAGTCAGATGTTGCACAACCAATAGGTCATTTATGCTTCTTAAGGACTTCAATGAACATTTCTTCTTCCAAACCTGTCAATAAAGATGAAATAATTATTGGTTCAGCATTATCCTTTAAAAATACATATTTCAAATGAGATGAAAATGTTTTAAGTTCAGAATTTCCCTTAGGAGGGGACGGTTCATCCTCTATTGTGTCACTTTCACTGTGTTCTTTTTCCAGATTTTGTATCAACTTCTTTTCCTTTGCTTCCAATTCCTCCATTTTCTTGGGATGCATCAAACATTCTTGAAGCTCATCATTGAGAATGATATCGTCTTGCTTTGTGTTAACACACTCTTGAATATCATCAACAAAGTAGATGGACTCTTCAAAATCATATGAGGGGTGTTTTAAAACTTTATTCACATTGAAGACCATTTCCTCCTCGTTGAACATCAAAGTAACTGTTTGTCCATGAACATCAATTAGGGCTTTTACCGTGTTCAAGAATGGCCTCCCTACTATTAATGGCACCTTCCTATCTTCCTCCATGTCCATTACTACAAAATCAATTGGAAAGATGAAATTTTCTACTTTCACCAATAAGTTCTCAATAATTTCTTTTGATTTCTTCACTGATCTATCCGCCAATTGAAGTGTCTGTTTTCTTTAGATCATCTAGGTTCAATTTCCTGCAAATTGAATAAGGCATCAAGTTAATACTAGCACTTAAGTCACATAAAGCATGTCCAACAAAATTTCCTCCTAATTCACAAGGCAATGTAAAACTACCAGGATCTTCTAATTTTTCAGGAATTTTATTGATTAATATAGCACTATAATTACCGAATAATTGAATCGTTCCTATGCCTTCTATCTTCTTTTTATTAGTACAAAGTTCCTTCATAAATTTAGCATATTTAGGCATGTGTAATAAAGCTTCAACAAATGGTAAATTTATATGTAGCTTCTTAAACATGTCTGAAAATTTACTTAATTGTTCATTTTGCTTTTCTTTTCTAGCTAGAACAGGAAAAGGTAATTGAGACTCATCAAGCACCGTATAAACAAGTTTTTCTTTACCTTTACCCTTCTCAACCATAGGAGGTACTTTCTCAATTTTTTCAAAGTTAGGAATACTTACCTCCATTATCGGTTCCACCCTTGGGAAAGAATTCTTACCAATTTCAGTTTTTTCTAACTTCTTTCCACTCCTTAAGGTGATTGCTTTAGCTTCCTCCTTGGGATTGTGGTCCACGTTAGATAGGAATGTTCCTTGAGTCCAGTTGGACAATGAACTAGCAAGTTGCCCCATTTGGTTCTGTAGATTCCTAACGAGGGGGAGGTTGATATATTTGAAAACCGGGTGGGTGATGGTATGATTGTGATGGGTATTGGTTTGGGTAATGTGATGAAGCTTGATTTTGGTATGGAGGATGGTTAATGAGAAGTTGATTATGGTTAAAAAGGGATCTACAATGAGGGTTAGAAGAAGAAGCTTGATTACCTTCTCTCCATGAGAAATTTAAATGGTTTCTCCATCCCGGGTTGTAGGTATTACTAATGGGTTTAAGGCATTTACTTTTTCTACTATTCCTTCGTTATTCTTCATTCCCGGAGATCCTTGATTTCCTTCATAAGCATCAACTTTATTAGATAACATGGAAACATTCTTAACTTTAAGCTCATTTATTTCTCTTAAATGCTCTTTTCTCATTAATTTCATTTGATCTTTTAACATAACTACTTAATCAATATTATGAACTCAATGTTTTCATTGTGCTGCTCTAGAGGTCGCCCATTAAGCATCATTGGTAGCCATCTCATCAAGAAGTAAAAATGCATATTCAGGAATTTGGTTCATAAAGCTACTGTTAGAGGTTGTATCTAACAAAGATCTTATTGATTGATTGGAACCTGCATAAAAAATGTGCATTAGTTGATAAACAGGAAACTCATGATGTGGACAGGTTTTTAAAAGTCTCCTAAATCTTTTCCATGCTTCATGGAATGGCTCCTTATAAAATTATTGGAAATCATTTATTTGTTTTCTAATGAGGGCTATTTTAGTAGGTGGGAAAAACTTGCAAAGGAATTTTTCTTACATTTGTTGCCAAGAATGGATGGATTGATTAGGTAACATTTGTAGCCAATCCCTAGCTTTTCCTATAAGGGTGAATGGAAAAAGTTTTAGCCTAATTACATCAGTCGATACATTAGGAATTTACACAGTGTCACTAACTTCTAAGAACATATCCAAGTATTGTGCGGGATCTTCTATGTCCAAGCCCGAAAATTGATTTCTTTGTACCATCGTGATGGTAGCGGATTTAATCTCAAAAGGCTGGTGGTGAGGAATCCTAATGGTTCTATATTCTTCATTCCACCTAGGAATAGCATAATCCTTAATTGTCTTAGTTCTATACCCATTCTAGGGAGCTTGATGGGCTAGTCTTGCTCTTCAATCCTAGGTGGAGGTGGATCATTCATAGGAGGTTCTATCACTGGGTCATCAATATTGCCTCTTAACCTTCTATTCCTATGTAATGTCCTCTTAATTTCAAGATCTACGGGTAAAATGGGATTGTTTCTCACCATAAACCAATATCACCTAAAAAATTAAAACAAAAATTAGAAAATAGGTGAAGAAGAGAAGAAGAACACACAAAAATAACTTTAAAATTAAAATAAATATACAAACGCTAACGTCTCCCTGACAACGGCGCCAAAAACATAACCGGTGTCTAGCAAGTATACTAGATCGACTAAATAATATAAGAAAATATAATTATGACCCAAAATATCGAACCCAAGGGAAACTTGTGTTTGTATGAATGATTTTAATTTTAAAACAGAATTTATGTGAAGAAGAAATAAGAGGAATCCCAAAAGTTGTGATAGTTGAAGTTAAAAACTAAAAACAGAATTTTAAAATAAAATAGTTGAAGAGTTGAAATAATTAAAGGTAAATCAAAAGTAAGCAAGTAATTAATGTAAAAATCAATATTAAAAGCAACTTTCACTAAAGGACTATCCTCCTTAACCAATATTATTATGACTTAATCAAAAGAAAAACACAAGTGATTATGAATAATTCAGTTTAATAAAATCAGATAACTTTACTCAAGATTATCATTTCAAGCATTAGAATTCTCTTATTCAGATAAACTTAACACTTAGCATAAAGATCTGAATTAATCCTCCTAGATGTCTATTAAATTCTTTCTCAAGTAATTTAAATTTCACCTATTCTTAGTTACATCTTTCTTAATCTTAATTTACTTTAATTAACACAAAATTATATCCTATTCAAATTATAATCATGCATTAACCTAAATAAATTAACCTAAGAATATGCATATCAATAATCCACCTAAAACCAATTACTAACCAATGTTTAATCAAGTTAACAACCAATTTTAGTTGAATAAGAAATAATCAAACTTGCATTAAATTGAAGCACAAACTTAAGTCATAACAATAAAAGTTAAAGATTCAAGTATCTTTTAGTAAAAGTTAAAGAAAACTACTCACTAAACATATTTAAAATCAAAACAAAGTTTTCATGGAAACAGTAAAATCAATAACAACTGAAAACTATGTAAAATAAAACTTAATGAACTAATGTTGATAATTTTCTTAATGAGTAATTCCTCTCTTTCTTTGGTGCTTCAATCTCCTTTTTTTAGGCCAAATTAGTGGTAAAATCCTTCTCAAACTCCAGAAATAAAATAGGAAGCAAATTCTGCTTGATCGGGAAGTCTGGAAAATCCTTCGCTTCATGGGAGTGTCTTATGCATGGCCACTCAAAAATTCCTCTTTGGTGATGCACTACTGTTTATCAATTATTTTGAGATACATGGCCACACAAGTCCCTTTGTTAAATTTCACGTGGCCATGCATTTTTCCTTATTGTGTTTCACTTGGCCATGCAATTTCAGCAACTAATGGACACACGACCACCTATTCCTCTTTAGTTTTTCTTCACGTGGCCACTCAATTTCTTCTTCCTTAAGACACACGGCCACGCATAATTTCCTTCTTTGGGACACATGGCCACGCAAGGAGGAAAACCCATGATGCACGGCCACTCATAAATCAAAGCATTAAAATACATGGCCACTCATGAGTCTTCTGGACTTCACGTTAACTGTCTTGCATGAATTTTCTAAATTTACAATTTTAGCCCACAATTACTTGTATTTTTTGTAATTAAGCCCTTTTTTAGCAAAATATACCTGAAAAGCACCAAAACTTTAAATTAACTTCTAAAACACACAAATCAACATTTTAACTCTAAATTAACCAAAATTAAACCAAATTAACTAAATAACAATACTTAAAACATACTAAAAACTATACATAATTTGCACTCATCAGTAACTAATCTCCTTAATGAGAGCAATTATATGAGTTTGGGTGTATCTGTAATAAAATCTTTAGAAGCTAAAGATAAGCTTGGATTTGTTGATGGTTTAATTAAACCACCGCTCAATAATGGCTTTATTATAAGCGCTGGAGGAAGGTAGATTGCATGATTAAACAATGTATTTGAATTCCAATAGCAAAGAAATAGCATAAACATTTATCTATAGTCTAACTTCCAGGATTCTATGGGATCTATTAGAAGAAAGTTTAGGAGATTGTAACAATATGCCTCAAATATATCAGATCCAGAGAGAAATAGCTTCTCTTGAGCAAGGAAATGGTTTCGTGATAGTTTACTATAGCAAACTCCATAAATGTTGGGATGAGATCTCAAGGTTGTAACCTATTTCGATTTGTTCTTGTAATGGCTGTGGTTGTGAGATGAATAAAAAGCTTGAAGATATAGATACCAAGAACAAGGTGGTTCAGTTTTTGATGGGACTAAATCAAAGCTTCGATAATATTAGGAGTCAGATTTTAGTATCTGATCCTTTGCCAAGTGCGAACAAGGTATATGTTATGGTATTATGCATAGAAAGGCAACAGGAGATAAACATGATGCATGACAATATTGATGGCAGTGCTATGCATATTAGGAGTACAGGATCTGATAGACATACTGGAGGTAAGGGCAGTTTCAGGAAGAAGGATTCTAAAAGGAAAGAAGATAAGTTTTGTGAGTTTTGTAGAGCATAAGGTCATGAAAAGGACAACTGTTTCAAATTGCATGGGTATCCAGAGTGGTATAAAGATTTGAAGCAGAGAAAGAACGCTGGGAAAGGAGTGGGAAAGGATAAATAGGCATACATGGTGGAAACGCCTCTTGAGTGTGATAAAGGTTTGTTGAAGAGTGGAAACATGCAAAGTTTACAAGAGCTCATACAACAAGAGATTGCTAGAGTTCTTAAAGGGAAACAGATGATGGATACACAACAATTGAGTTTTGCGCAAGTGGAGTATACAGGTATGTCCTTAGAATAGGTTCCATCGACAAATATGAAGTGTTGGATTATAGATTCAGGTGCTTCCACTCATATTTACTCAAATAGATCTTTATTTCAAACATTAGATCCTGTAGAAAGACCCACAAAAGTTCATTTTCCCAATGGAATTGTTACACATGTGACATACAAAGGCACTATCAAATTTTTCTCTTTAACCTAACTAAATGTCCTTTATATCCCTACCTTTAAACACAATCTTCTTTTTGTAAACCAAATTTCCACCACTTCTTCACTTTTGCTTGAATTTTATCCAAATTCTTGTTTGTTACAGGAATTGAAGAGTGAGAAGCTTGTAGCCAAAGGCCGTGTCATAGACAACCTTTATGTTTTAGATCAAACATCTTTCTTTATTATTTCATCTTGTAACCATGATCAATCAGTTTCTTTCCCTTCTTCTACATCTTGTAAAAGTGTATGTGATATAAATAATACATCTGTGACTGTAAATAGTAGATATATTTGGCATCAAAGATTGGGACATCCATCGTCCAATGTAATGAAATATTTGTCCATGTTTAATGGAAATGTAAAAAGTTATACCAATCTTGTAGATGTTTGTGAAGTTTGTCTAATGGCGAAGCAAACAAGGCTACCATTTTCGATTAGTTTCTCTCGAGCACTTGCTAAGTTTGATGTTGTGAATGTAGATGTTTGGGGTACTTATGCTCATGCTTCCATATCTAGAGCATGTTACTTTTTGACTCTTGTTGATTACTATAGTAGACGTACGTGGACATATTTGATGGCTCAAAAATCTCAAACATCGTCGCTTTTGTCTTTATTCATTAAAATGGTGAAGAAACAGTTTGGGACTAGCATTAAAATCATACGTTCTGATAATTGAGGGGAGTTTATAGGACGTAGTTGTCAAATGGTATTACAGGAGAATGGTATTCTTCATCAGAAATCCTATCCATATACTCCATAGCAGAATGGAGTAGTTAAACATAAACATAGACATCTTATTCAAGTGGCAAGAGCTTTGCTTCATCAAGCATCTTTGCTAAAAATTTTCTGGGAACATGCTGTTCTACATGCTACTACTTTAGTTAATTTGTTACCTTCCTCAGTTCTTGATTGGAAGAGTACTTATCAGTTGTTTTTTGATATGGAGCTGGCATATGCGCACCTCAAAGTTTTTGGCTGTTTTTGTTATTGTACTAATAATAAACTGAGCAAGGACAAGTTTGAATCTCGAATTATTAAAGGTGTTTATCTTAGAGTGTCTCCTGGACAAAAGGCTTGCAAGGTGTATGACTTAAAGGAAAAGTGTTGCTTTGTTACTAGAGACTTGATTTTCTATGAAGCAGTTTTTCCTTTTAAGCAGCCCTCTACAACTACATCTCCTTTACCACCAGTCTCGATTGTTCCCATTTTGCTCGTTGATGTTTCAACTTTAGATACTGCTGTGCAAGACATTTCTATTATATGCATAGAAAATATGCCTGTCCATGAACAAGAAGTTATTTTAGATTCTTCTTGTCCATATGTTATTCCTGTTTCGGTATCAAAACTTCCAGTCGTGATTTCCACACTAATTCAGTTCATGACTGTTTTCCACCTATTGCTGACATGATTATACACCACTTACTTTTCCTTTTGTTCATCCTAATCAATTTTCACCTGCTTATAGGTGTTTTTTTTGACAAACTTGTCCACTCTTAAAGAACCTGTAATACCCTTACTGAACAGTCTGACTGATCATGAGATAACCCGAAATTTTTTTTCTTTTTAATCTTAACTACTCCATCAACTGCAGACTTGCCCAACATGCAATACTTATAACTTAAGTACACTGATTAACCTATAATTGTCCAATTGACTAATCACCAAATAATAATTCGACAATATAACGCCTAAAAATTTATCTAACCCACCTGCAAATCAAACAATTTCTTAGCCCTTCAGGGGCACCACAATACATAAATAATTTTCCACATACATCTCATACATCCATTTTCATTATTAATCACATTTCCTAAGATGAATAAATATTACATATTACATTCTAAAACCATGAAAACAGTCCCACAAAAAGAACACTTTACATTTAAAGCACCTCGTCGGAGGGAAGGGACGGTGAGGAGGCGGTGGCAGCCGCGCTGATCGCCGACGCAGGCGCTGTTGATCGATGACAGCGCCTCCCTCCTTCTCTTCCCGTTCCCCCCTTCCCCGATCCTCACTCCCCTCTCCTCTCTTCCTTTCTTTTTAATAATAATAATAATAATAATAATAATAATAATAATAATAATAATAATAATAACCCCCGCTTTTCTCCTTTTTAAATGTTGACCCAAACCTTTAGTCAAAATAACAAAAATGCCTAATAACATTTACCTTAGCCTCCCTGCTCTATATATCTATATACACATAAATATCTTAGTCTTACTCAAACATAAATTCACACATTTAATCACTTTAAATTAAATATTAATACAGTGAGTCATGCAATTTCGACTAGGGTCATTTCTGGGACATTACAATTTTCTCCCCCTTAAAGAATTTCGTCCTCGAAATTCAAACTGATAATCTATACCACTATTGCTATCAACTTCCTAAAACTATTCTTTACCAAACTCATCCTTCTAGTACAATAGTTCTTTTAGCTTGGCATATATGAAGTTCAAATACGTTATAACCCAATACGTGTATAAATGTGAACGAGAATAAAACTTTAGTTAACTTTAACTATTTCCAAAGAGTAATTTTAATTTTTTTTAACTTGATCAAATACTGCTTTCTTAAGACTTTAACCCCTTCTTCACTTAACCAAATCACTCCTTTAAACTCTTGGTTATCCTGATCTTCGTCATTCAACTATGATATTTGATTTCTGTATATAGGCTCCTTATTCAATATAACTGACGAAGTCTATGCTGGGTTTCCACTATAAACCCTTACTAGTATAACAAAATTGCCACTAACAAAACCGAATAGAAAACATGTAAGTATATGACTATACAATAGCATTTGATATGTAGACTATGAAGCATGTGGCCATATGACTGAACTGTATGCATGTATATCGTAGATCTATGCATGGACTGAAACACAAATGTACACATGAATGACTAATGTATAATATTAGTGGCAGTATATACTAGTTGGGTTAACAGAATCACCCAGAGACATTACCTCATAACTATCTAGATAACAAAAAGTTGAACTCGGGTCCTCAATCACCAACTTCCTTATTTATACTCACATTATATGAGGAATCTGATAACAACAAACTTGCCCCTTTAAAAATTCGCTCATTCCATATGGCATGTACATAAGTTACTTGTAATAATTCCTTCGCTTACGTACGCACGCCGATCTTAGGATCAGCTAAACCTCGTCTGAACACATAACATTCTTTCTTAAGCATCATATTGCAATAATCTCTACATACTCTATTAATACACTTATATCATATTTCTTAATGTTCGATCACAATTTATGGTCCTCACAGAATATCCTTAATACTTCGCCTCTTATTTGACATCTCAAAAATGCTTATAATCATTCTCTAACCTCAAAAGCAATCATCACAAACAACTATCAATCAAGAGATGAGAAACAAAAAAAAAAACTCCGTCAAAACTTTTCCCTCAATATAGGTCAACCATAACTTTATCGATCGATTATCAGAGTTTCTCTCTTATACTATCATCCGTTTTCCTTAATTATACATTCAACATATTACACTTGGTTTCTTCCATTACAACTATATCACTATACTGTGATCATTTCCTATTTTATACAACAATATCATCTATACTGTCTCATTCAAATATAGACATATACCTCATCTTCATTCACTGTCACCCAAACAATACTCTTATATCTATTCTTTCCAACTTAATTCCCTAATATTTTCTAAATCATCCCATTGCGGCCTAAAGCAAAATTCCAAATGATCAACATTAGGCCAATGGGCCATAACTTTCAAACAAATTTTTCTTAAAACTCTTATTAACCAGAACCGACGAAACCAAGCTGCTCTAATACCATTAAATGTAACACCCTTACTGAACAGTCAGACTGACCATGAATAACTCGAAATTTTTTTTTCTTTTTAATCTTAACTACTCCATCAACTGCAGACTTGCCCAACATGCAATACTTATAACTTAAGTACACTGATTAACCTATAATTATCCAATTGACTAATCACCAAATAATAATCCGACAATATAACGCCTAAAAATTTATCTAACCCACCTGCAAATCAGACAATTTCTCAGCCCTTCAGGGGCACCACAATACATAAATAATTTTCCACATACATCTAATACATTTATTCTCATTATTAATCACATTTCCTAAGATGAATAAATATTACATATTACATTCTAAAACCATGAAAACAATCCCACAAAAAGAACACTTACATTTAAAGCACCTCGAAACACTATACACCTCAAAGGTGAACTGCCCAGATTAGATCCCCTCTTCAAACGGTTGAACCAAAGCAGCTGACTAACCAGACACAAGCCTATCTTGATACCTGCACGGATAACAAAACCCGTGCTAAGCTATAAAGCTTAGTAGGGAGCAGTATAATCTAAAGATAATCTTTACAACCTATGACCTCAATTATATAAATACAAAGCTTAATAATATTGCCCGTTAATACCTTTAATTACCTTGGATCCAAACTTTTACATTTAGCAATAAATCACAAGCATAAAAGAACATAAGTAATTGTTACCACAGAAAACGTTTGACATAATTCCTTCATATATATGCATCATTAAAATATAATATGCAATATAATTTCACTTTCATGTAATCATTAAAACAATTCTTAGTCAGATGCATTATATATTACATAACCCCACATCATATCAAAGATTATGCCCTTGACCCATAACAGAGTTGTATACATACCCATATATATATATATATATTTATATATAAACAAATATAACAATTTAAGAAACTAGCTTATATAATATTAGAGAATCATATGCTCATCAATATTGTAACTTTTAATTTATTATCCATTTGCTATATACATAAAAGAATAATTCTTATGCAAATTAGTTCTGAACTATAACATTTTTTTTCTTTTACACTTTTGAACTTATTCTCATATTAATGCCCCTAGTACAGTGCCGACAGAAATACTCAGACTGGATATACGGGATGTGGACCCCATAAGGCCACAACAGACTGAGAAACGATCCCAATGGACCATTTCTCCACAGAACATATAACAGATACAGATAATCACTATGGAGATCAATGACCCTACCATAGCAAAGCAAATCACCATGACTTGCACCGCGGTACTAATATCCCTATGGCCAGCCAATTATATCCTGAGCTAGTTTTTACTGCCAGACTATTTTTAAGGGCACAAAATTCACTTACTTTCAAATATTTATCAAATTTCTCATCATTTCAATTCATTTTCAATCCAGAAAATACATGTGAACCATCTTTCACTTATGTCATGAATTATTTCACAATAATTCAACAAACTCTCTTTAAATTACCTTTCAACCATCAAAGGAATCTACTTTATATAGATTCTTTCAAATCATTTTTAAACATGCTAATAACCATATGTGAACAGTACTTATACTAGTCATGATCGTTCATACCTGACTATTTTAGGTTCATAAAAATGCATTCATATACAATTATTTAAACCATTGGTGCATAACTCCACATATAAACACATAAGCACTCCAGAAGAACGTACCTGTATGATTTATCTTAATCATCTCCCGTGCTCCACTATACTTAATTTAGTCATCAGACAAGCATACTCAAATACTATATTTGTTACATGTACTCAATACGTCACTTTTAATGGAGATGTCTATATATGCATATACATTTCATATCAAACTTATATATGTAACTATACGATCTTAAATCGTTATATACTAAACAACCAACCATGTGTAAAAGCATATTATTTTAAATTCAGTTTCACGCGATATCATAAAAGCATAAACAAACTACTATATCTACTTTATTAAATATATTTGATATTCAAATACCGAGCAAGAATTTATCAAGGAAAGTAAATGTTTGACATTTCTATCAATAATTTGCCACTAATTACATTATTACTTATTTTATATCAATACCATTATAATTCTCACGTATAGTCTATTCAATTATGGGGGATTAATAATTTATTTACATGATAACACAAAGAATTCTTACAAAAATCCTTACATTTTTATATCATTAAGTTTATACAACAAACGTTATTTCAAAACAAGTTCACATTCCAGAATTAAACCTCTACTGTTTAACACTAACTTACCTTTAACCATCCTTAAATAAATCTAATATTAATAACCCATTAAATTGTAACTTATTTCAAAAATTCCAATTAAAAATTAATTATAATCTACATCTTAAGCCCATTGTCAAATAATAGCTCCTTAATTTATTAATAATTTTAACATGTAACTATAATTCCCTACTTTAACCTATAAACTCAAAATATGATCTTTTACCTTTAACTACTAATTTCCAGCATTATTATCTATGAAACTTCTCAACCTTAACCTATTTGAAGATTAATTCCAAGAATTAATTAAGACAACATTACAAGCATCAAGGGTAAAATTAAATATTTTATTCACCCTCAAGTCCATTAAAACTAATTAAAACTTCAAAACTAGCTTTGATAATTCAAAGAGATAACTCAAAAATCGGAAAGAATTCTACTTGCAGTATCGTCTAACAATAAATCATCAATAAATCCTTACTTTGGTCGTAACGAATACAATCTATCACTTTTCATGCCATTTAAATCAAAACAGAATCTCCACACCAAATAAGATTAAACTAGGTATTAAAATTCAATCTAATTTGATCCAAATAGCCCATAAAAGCAAAATCAGAGTCATAACACACTGTAGCTAACCAAAGCTGATCAAAACGAAAATATTAACATGAAAGTTCAATTTGCCAACAGATATATAACATAAATGAAATTATAACAACAAGACAAATCTTTATCAATTCTTAAGCCTTGAAATCATCCCATAACAATGTCTTAATTTACCATTTATATTAAATCTAATTCATGTATTTCTAACAATTCACACACACAGAGGCAGCCATTTAACTTAAACATTCAATAAATGTTTCATTAAAAATTTGAAGGAGATAAATCTAGTATCCCATATCGTAAAATCAAAACTCATAATACTCTCTCCATTTTGACTTGCCGGAGCCTTGCCGGAGACTCACCGGAGACTCGTCGGAAAGCTACCGAAGCCATCCACCAGAAGATTAAGCCACTGGCAACGTCCCGGCGACACTCATGCGCCCCCATGCTGCCATTATTCATCGGGATCAGAGCTTGAAGATCCGCCCTCACCATCGTCGATCTCCCTGCTGCTGGCGAGTGGGAAGAAGCGACAGCAACCGAAGGAATCACCACAGCCTTGGAATCCCACCGGTGCCATCAGCTCCCTCAACCGCCATCGAGAACCACCGAAAAAAGAGAAAGAAGCTATGGTGGTGATGGGAAAAAAATCGAAAGAAGAAGAAGACCGCAGCGTCACCGGAGGGAAGGGACGGTGAGGAGGCGGTGGCAGCCGCCCCGATCGCTGACGCAGGCGCCGTTGATCGATGGCAGCGCCTCCCTCCTTCTCTTCTCGTTCCCCCTTCCTCGATCCTCACTCCCCTCTCCTCTCTTCCTTTCTTTTTTTTAATAATAATAATAACCCCCACTTTTCTCCTTTTTAAATGTTGACCCAAACCTTTAGTCAAAATAACAAAAATGCCTAATAACATTTACCTTAGCCTTCTTGCTCTATATATCTATATACACATTAGTCTTACTCAAACATAAATTCACACATTTAATCACTTTAAATTAAATATTAATACAGTGAGTCATGCAATTTCGACTAGGGTCATTTTTGGGACATTACAGAACCAACATCTTACACAAAAGCAAAGGATAATCCACATTGGCAGCAAGCTATGAATAATGACCTAGAAGCATTAGAGAAAATGCATACATGGGAGATTACTGATTTGCCACCAGAGAAACGAGCAATTGGTTCTAAATGGGTGTATAAAATTAAACTTAAACGTGATGGTACAGTTGACAATTATAAAGCAAGGTTAGTGGCAAAAGGTTACAATCAAATTAAGGGCCTTGATTTTATAGATAGCTTTTCTCTTGTTGCTAAGGCAGTAATTGTTTGTGTTTTCTCAGCTTTAATAGCAGCTAAGGGTTGGGTTTTACATCAATTGGATATTAATAATGCATTTTTACATGGTTATCTAGATGAAAAGGTGTATATGCATCCTTCTGATGGTTATTCTAAGGCACAATCTCCTCAAGTTTGTCACTTAAAAAAGTCTCTTTATGGTTTAAAACACGCTTCACGTCAATGGAATGTTGAACTTACACGTCAACTTTGCTCTTATGGTTTTCAGCAGTCCTTTGCAGATAACTATTTGTTCATCTTTCATACTGATGGAGTTTTTCTAGTTGTTCTCATCTATGTGGATGATATGTTGCTTACTGGTAATTCACCAATGGAGATTTTGAAGATTAAATAGTTTTTGGATGCTACATTTACAATAAAAGATCTTGGTTTTGCCAAGTATTTTCTTGGATTGGGGATTGCACGTTCTGTGGAAGGTTTATATGTCCACCAAAGAAACTATGTACTCGATTTAGTTCAAGAAGCAGGATTATTAGGAGCAAAACCAGTTACTACTCCTATTCAAAAAGGAGTTAAGTTAACATCCACTTCAGCTTCTGGTACTCTCTTGGATAATGCCTAACCATATCGTCGGTTGATTGGGAGGTTGTTATATTTGGGTTTTACACGGCTAGACATTACCTTTATTGTTCATCAGCTCAGTCAATTTGTGCAAGCTCCTAGAGTTTTACACTGGCAATGTGCTCTCCACCGACTGAAATGTTTGAAAAATGGTCCTTCATTAGGATCGTTTTTTCCTGCCAATAACTCTCTTGTATTATCTGCTTACTGTGATGTAGATTGGGGAGCTTGTACTGACACTAGATGTTCAGTTATTGGATTTTGTGTATTTCTTAGTTCCTCTCTGATATCTTGGAAGAGTAAGAAGCAACCTATAATTTCTTGTTCTTATGCTGAGGCTAAGTACCGCAGCATGGCCATGACTGTCTGTGAACTTTAGTGGCTTAGTTACTTGTTTCGTGATCTTGGTCTTTCTCTTCCTCTTCCGATTTCTTTGAAATGTGATAATAAAGCTACCCTTTATATTGCTGCTAACCCGATTTTCAATGAACATACCAAACATATTGAAATTGATTTTCATGTTATTCGTGAGCAGCTTAAGTTAGGCTTCATTGACACAACTTACTTAGCTTTTTAGTTGCATATTGCTGACATTTTCACAAAGGCTTTGACTACTCCCTTCTTCCTCAAGCTCTGTCATAAGTTGGGACTGGTAGATTTTTACCACTCTCCAACTTGAGGGGGGACTGAAGAAATATATTTCATATTCAATACGCACCGTTTATATGTTTTGTATTTATTTTATTGTTTTATTGTTTTGTTTTCTTTTCTTCATGTGTTAGTCACTCACGTGATTATTACTGGAGATAGTTAGTTTTCTTCGTTTCCTTTTAGCTGATGTTTCTATACAAGTAACACTTTGTTTTCATTTTTACAGAGCAGAGTGAAATAATAAGATTATTCATTACTTGTTCTCTCTGGTTTTGATAATGGTGTTTAGGGTTTGAACATTTAGACGATTGGCTAATAGCTTTGCTATTATTTTGTAAAGATAACCAATTATGTTGACTGGTCCAAAATCTTTAACTTTGGTTGCTCCATTAACTTTAGGAACCAAAGTGATAAAAGAAGAATTGATACCTTTAGGCAACGTCCCTGTGTCATAAAAGGATTGAACCATATTGAAGATGTTAATACCAATGGAAGGAACTTTAAGTTGCTTTAATGAAACCCAAGTTGAAACCATCAGGTTCCTATGACTTGAAACTATCATAGTTCCAGATAGCATATTTAATCTCTTCAAATGAGAAAGGTAGCTCTAAACTAGTAGCTAGATTAGAGGGCAGCTTTTTAAAAAAATTTGGAGGTAGGACAGGTCTTGAAACAATTTTTTTTCCAAAAAAGGTTCTCATAGAAGTTCAAAACTTCTCTCCTAATTAGATTCAGGTCAGTAACCAACCCCTCTTTAGATTGAATGCCATTGATGAAATTAGCAGATTGCCTAATTTTAGCAAAAAATGGAAGAACTTCATATTTTTTTCTCCTTAACACATTTTACTCTAGATTTCTACTGCCAAAATGATTCTTTTACTTTGAGTTTTGCCCACATATTTTTTAGAAGAACATTGTGCCTATCTAGCATAAGTTTCCTGATAATATCATGGATATCTGCTAATTCAAGATCACACTCAATAGCTTTAGTGTCCCTCTCTAATTTTTCAATAGTAAGGTCTAAGTCCCTAAATTCAAATTTTTTTACACTCTGATAGATTGCTTCTCAACATTTTATGTTTTGAGGCAATGTTCACCATGCCCTTAGAACCAAAATTCGACCACCAGTCATCAATCTTTTCCAAGAATTATGGTTCTTGTGGCCAATAGTTCAAGAACCTGAATGGTTTTGGTCCCTAATTAATAGAATTCAAATTCAAAAGGATAAGAGAGTGGTTTGAGATACCTCTAGGAAGATTTAACTGACAAGGATTATTAAATTTTGAAAGCTAAAGATCATTAATCAATAACTTATCAATTATGTTCCTGCTAATAAAATTGCCCCAAGTAAACTTTTTCCCGATAAGGGGAAGGTCAATAAGATTTGCAGAGTTCATAAAGTCTTAGAAAGATAGGTCTTTTTCTGTTTAAATTTGATCTCCACTCGTCTTCTACATTAAGAGCAGCATTGAAATCTCCTTCAATTAAGATTGGGAGAGAAGTGTTTATCAAATTAAAGATTTGAGACCATAGTTCCAATTATAGATCTTTTCTAAGAGGAGCATAAACACATATGATTAGACATTCTAAATTAAATTAATGGAGCACTCCCTTTA
Source organism: Excoecaria agallocha (assembly GCA_037975025.1). Classification (NCBI taxonomy): domain Eukaryota; kingdom Viridiplantae; phylum Streptophyta; class Magnoliopsida; order Malpighiales; family Euphorbiaceae; genus Excoecaria; species Excoecaria agallocha. The sequence goes on from CM075812.1 coordinate 53,145,140, forward strand.
ATAACAACTAATTTTCCTTTTTTGAAATAAAAGAATCAATGAAAAATTCCTTTTTCCAAGAGACCATAATACCTCCACTATTTCCATCCAACTCCATGACTTCCAATTAAAGCCTATATTTCCCCAAATTGCTTTTACTAGCTTGTCATTTATCTCCTTTACTTTAGTCTCTTAAAGTAGAACCATATCCACCTTTTTCTTTTTAATCCAAGAGAAGATTGCCCTTCTCTTAATCCCTGAGCTAAATCCTCTAATATTCTAAGACAAGAAAATCATAGAACCATAGTAATAAAAATCCTGTAGAATCCGAGAAAAAATCCAATAACAGTCTTGAGCTAAAGATACATTTTCTGTTGCTTAAGCCTCCTTGTCACTTGCCTCCAGCTCATTGATAGATTTGAAAAAATCCTCTCTACCCTTTAGAAATCCAATTCCTAATAGAGATGCCACTTCAAGGACTTTATTGGTTTCATCACTGGTTTCTAGAGGAGATTTGGCAGTTGAAGGAGGTAATAAGCAGGAGTTTCGATTTTGAATGCACCCATCAGTTAAAGAATCATCAGCACAAATACCAGAGTCATTCGAGACACTAAGTGAGGGAAGTTGGATTTCACTTGGTTTTTTGCTTTTCCATCCTCTTTTATTTGATAAGGGATGAGGCTACAATAGAGATTTCTTAGGATTAATAATGCAGAGACTTCTAAATTTTTTGCTTTCTTTTTCCTGGTAAGTTTAGACCCATAAGGCTTACCATTTGAGCCTAATTCTATTAAGTTGCAATTTAGGTCTATGGGGGAAGAACCATGGGAAATGTCTTCTATAGATAAGAGCGGAGAAGAGTTAGGGGACCCAATTAGAGCATCAAGTTCTGCTAGTGGCCCATTACTGGAGAGTAAGCATGAGAGACATCATTAAATATTTTATGCATGGGAGACATCATTCAATATGTTGTCTTTAATATTTAATTGTGCAGGACTAGGTAGGATGTTGGGATATTCTTTAGGAACTATAGAAGAATAATCTTGAGCCACCAAAACTGCATTAGGAGAATCAACTTCCTTAAGGCTACTTATTTCGATTGTTTATCTGCTTGAGTTTGAAATAGAGCTGCCCAAAGATAATTTTGATGAAGACTTTAGTGATGATTCCGATGACATAGTAATAGGGGGAGACTTCGATTTAACATGATTAAAACTAGGAAAAATAATGTATGGTTCCTCCACCAATCGACCTAGAAAGATTTCACCCTTAATCCTGACTTTGATAGTTGTGTTCATGCTATCAAACCAAGAAGTAGTGATTAAGATTCTTGATACATCAAACCTAACTCTACTCCTGCTGTTTTCATCTAGACTGACAAAACTCACATTGATGATCGCCAAAGTGCTAAAAAAAATTAGCATTCCTTGCATGTAAAGGCACCCCTTCACACCGAATCTATGCGAATCTGTTTGTGCATATATCTTTTGGTTTCTATGTTTTAACAACTTCAAACCATTCAGATAACTATGAAAGTCTCCCTCTTAACATCTTATGCTTTTTTGCACAGATGAGAAAGTAAGGAGAACCTTCCATTGGTTTGTAAGAGCATCCAATATAGCCAAAGCTAGCAAGACTTTCCTGGATAGTAAGGCAGTTTTGAGGGTGATGCAACCATCCTACAAGACTTCTGTTGAGCCACTCCAAATCTTCTTCTTTGACTGCATACTGAAAGTTTGCAAATCCCATATTGTTATTAACTTCTATGTCACTCCGAGTTCCCTATGAGTTTGTTTTATATAAGCTAACCACTTCAGAATACGTCCTTTTATCTCTGAGTTTTGCAGATGTAAGAATATTGCTAGAGTTGGGAAATCTGTTGGTCGAGGCTTTGGTATCAGTACGTCCAAACTTTGCTATATTCACCTTGATCCTCTTTTGTCCTAACCATGCCCCATTTAATTTTTCAATAATATTAAAGACATCTCTAACCCCAGAATCTTGACAAAAACAAAAATTGTTCCTTTTTTACTAAGTTTTCTAGCTATAAAAACTTTATCCACTGATATGTACTAGGAAAAAACTTCCTTAATCCAAAAGCTAGACATCCCTATGGGAGATTATCCATAAAAACATTAAAACTACCAGACCTATTTTTGGATGGATCAACATCTAAGGATGGATCAGTCCCAGGTCTGCCAACATCCAATCTTGCGTGGTTCTTTGAAGATCTACACGAATGGATAGGGAAATGATGAACAGGGATGGAAGCATTCTTGACAGCCATTCTAGAGTTGTCATTAGGAGTTCCTATTTAATTGTTAGGAATTATATTTAGATATAAATCTCTTATGATCAGTTTTCAGCATTTACATGTAAATAATTTACCTAAATTAAACAACGTACATGTATATACACAAATTGGATTAATTTATTTAATTTGTGAACATTGGTTCACATATGCAATAAGGAGCAGGATATTGGTTCTTTTTGAAAGAATTTTAGAAGTTTGAATTTTATTAAAAAACATCAAACTTTTTTTTATTTATAAAACATAAGTTATTTAATAAAAAATAGTTTGGTTAGTTTTTAATCATGTAAAATCTTTTTCTACTTATTACAACATTTATGAAGCAGTATAGGAAAATTGTACAAATATATAAATGCAATTTTATATGAAAAAAATTTGCAAAAGACCTATACAACCTTGTAAGAAGTAATAAATACTAATAGAATAACAAATGCGAAAGAAAAATAAATATGTCAAAGAAATAACATATGCAAAATACGAAACAAATGATGCATAAAAATAATATAATGAAAATATTGCTAATAAGGATAAAAATCAAATTTAAAAAAGATAGAGTTTTAAATCCCAAAAATCATGGATTTTGATTTTAATAAAATCTCACCTTATGTTAATTAATCTAATTAAACACTTTTAATTTAAAAAAATGGATTTTATCCTTAATAGACGACAATTACAACAATAAAATGAATATAAATGAATTAAATAACAAATATAAAAAAATATATAACTTATAAATGAAATTAAAAGAAAACAATAAAAAGGAACTTAAATAAAGAAGAAATATGGTTGTATTTTGAAAAAAAGCATTGGTGTGTTTTAGAAAACACAGTCGCGCTTCTCACCCTTCAACCCAAAACATACATGCCTATATATAAAAAAGTTAGATAATTAAATAAATAAATACAAAGCAAATAAAAACATAATAAATAAAATGAATTAAAGGGCACAAATAAATAAATAAATAAAAGTGTATAAAAATAAATTGGACTATATGTGTTTATACCTTGTAACACGGATATAAAATCACGTTTCTATAGGATAAACCTAATCAATTTTATACCCTCCGGTTTGCTTTACTGGGAAGACTTGGCACAAAGGATTTTCTTCTAAAGTTAAGCATTATTCCTCAAAATGAGATGTCTTGTTTATTCTATGTGAACTCGGTGGAATCTGTTAATCGTGTTTTTACCCAATGCCCCTTTTCTTCCTGGATTTGGTATAGGTTGGTTCATTGGTGGGGATTTTCTTTCTATATCCCCTCCTCTTTCAAAGATATCCTTTTTTTTATAAGTTGAGATTATATTAATAAAAGGGAAGTGGGAGCTGAAGAGCTGCCCAGTAACAAACAACAATCAGTAGGAAACAAAACCCTCAGGCTCTCACAACAACTGCAAGCCGAAGAGCCAGAAAACGAAACCAACCAGAAAAAAAATAACTAGGAAAAAAACACGAAACAAAAGAGCAAATACAGGAGCTCAAAAACTAAGAACCAAAAACAGGACCAAAAAACACCACCAGGTGACAAGGAAAATAAGACCTTTTCCACCACAGCTCAAAACCAGCCACTACTGTAACCTGCTAAAACCATGAAGACCTGTCACACCTCCGATGTAAGCCAAGCAATCAGGTCAGATGAATGAAGAGCTCCTTATTTAGCCAAGCCGTCAGTAAAATGGTTTGATTCCCTTCGTTGGTGAACAAAAGTAATATTGCTAAATTTAGCCAAGCAATTATTAATGTCATTAAAATAACTATTCAAATGCCAAGGTCTAGTGCCAGTATAAAGGTTTAACCAAGCAACAACCGTAAAGGAATCAAGTTCAAAAGAAACAGGGATATTCTGCTGAATAAAGAAATTGACGGAGATCATTAGAGCTTTGCGCACAGCAACAACCTCGGCTTCCACAGAGTTCTTTCTCCCAACATTATAGGAGAATAAACATAAAATTGAGCCTGATGAGTCCCTCAGAACTCCACCAATGCCTGCAGGACCTTGGTTACCCAAAGAAGAGCCATCAGCATTCCACATTACATGCCCTGGAATAGGAGGTTGCCAGCCCAGATTTGGTCTATTCTTGGGGAGCTTATGTAGCTTTCTAATCCCGTCAGGAGCTAGAAGGAGTTCTTGGCCATTTAGAAAGCTCAATTCTTTGTGATCTTTAATCCAAAAAGCAGAACGAGCCAAGCAGAGTTGAAAAAGAGAGGAGATTGTCAGCGATTTTCCAGAGAAAATCAGAGCTTTTATTTCAAGCCAAATTGTCCAGATGCAAGCCAGAAATAGAATACTCCATACTTTACGATGAGGCCCGCTGCCGGCATAAAAAGACCATTGTAATAACAGATTTGAGAAGCTATTCAAAATATAAAAGACGTAACCCCACCACCTAAATATGGAATACCATAGTCTGGAGGATAAATTACAGGTTACCAAGAGATGATCCACCGTTTCAAGCTCAAGTTTGCAGAAAAGACAGAGACAGCCACCAGGATCAATAATGCCACGATCTGCCAAGAACACCTTTGTACTGATTTTTTTCTTAATACACATCCATAAAAATATTTCAACTTTTGGAGGGGCCACGTTCTGCCAAAGCACCCAAGAGAATTGATCAAAATTATCATCAGAGAAAGAGGATTTGCCCAGGACCTCACAAGCAGATTTAACCGAGAAAACTCCTTCCGAGTCATGGATCTAAATTTTGCAATCTAGGCGACTAAAAGAGAGGGAAAGGAAGTTAAGAAGCACCATCATATCATCAAGTAGATTTACTTCCTAAACCAGTAAGTTCCTCCTTCATTTGAACTGGTAGTACTAAGAGCCTTTTGACCAGTAACCATAGCCCGAAATATGTGCTTCTTTAAGAAGTGAGATGCTGAATAGGCGAGGGAATTTATCTTTAAAGGGCATATCCCCAATCCAGCGGTCATACTAGAAAAGGCAGGAGCTACCGCCACCCATATCAATTGCTAAGCTGATATTAAAAAATGGGACGTTGCTGATCTTCTCAATGTCTCTCCAAATAAATGGGGACTATGCACGAGAGAAGTATCAGGGCATCGAATAATGCTAGGCTTGTATTTGCTGAATATTAGTTTCTGCCAAAGTGAATCACTAGAGGGATTAAGCCTTCAAAACCATTTGAAAAGCAGGCTATGATTCCTATATACCAGTGAGCCAACCCCAAGTCCACCAAGTGCCTTTGGTTTCATAATACTATCCCAGCTTGTTCTATAAAAGGCTTGCTTATTATCAAATCCTCCCCAAATGAAGTTCCTCATAATGGAATTTAACTTCTTAGCAATCCCAACAGGCAATTTGAAAAGAGACAAGAAATAAGTGGGCAAGCTCATCAAGGTGGATTTAATGAGGGATAAGTGACCAGCAAGTGATAGAAACTTCCCTTTCCAACCACTAGGCTTCTGTTGAAATTGATGGATTATTGGCTTCCAAGTGTCCTTCTTCCGAGGATTAGCGCCCAAAGGAGGACCCAAGTAAGAACAAGGTAGATGTTGGACTTTGCATTTGATCATATTTACACACTCTTGCACCCAATCTTTACTTACATTGATACCGATTAAGTAGCTTTTGTGGAAGTTAATCGCAAGCCCAGACATCAAAGCAAAGACTTTGAGCACCCTTTTCAATTAAAAGATGAAGACTCAGTGTGGATCATGAAAGACAATGGTGTCATCTGCGTATTGAATATGGGATAGGATCATATCACCCCAACCCTTGTTGATAGGCTTTAAATCACTGATAACTCTGAGATGTATAGCTTTCTTTATGAGAACTGATAACCTATCAGCTGCTAAAATGAAAAGGAGAGGGGAGAGGGGGTCCCCTTGCCTCAGACCACGCCCTATCTGAAATTTTGGAGTTGGAGAGCCGTTAATAAGGACAGAGACGTAGGCATTAGAGATGCATTTTTTGATCCAGAACTGCCATTTGGCCCCAAAATTCATCTACTCCATTACCAAATCCAAGTAGTTCCAGTTTACTGAGTCAAAAGCTTTGTGGAAATTGACTTTAAAAAGAACTCCATTGTGATTACTTTCCTTTAAAGAGTGAATGACCTCATTAGAAACAAGAACACCATCCAGAATTTGCCTTCCTTTAATAAAAGCACATTGTTCCGGTGAAATAACCTCTTCGACCACCTTTTTCAATTTGTTTGCCAGTAGTTTGGCTATTATTTTGTATATACTTCCAATTGAACTAATCGGGCGAAAATTCTTAAGGTGGCAAGCTCCCTCAATTTTTGGGATGAGAGAGATAAAAGAAGAGTTGGCACCTTTAGGAAGCACCCCCTTGACAAAAAAAGAATCCACCATAGATAGAATATCCGAACCAATAATATCCCAAGCCAATTTTATGAATGCAAAATTAAATCCGTCAGGGCTAGGAGCCTTATTGCTATCATAACTCCAAATAGCATTTTTTATTTCCTCATGTGAAGTTGGGGATTCTAAGAAAAGAGAGGATGAGGTGCAAAGCTTGTTGAAGGAGTTCTGCAGGAAAGAAGGCCTGATGGGTAGCTTTTCTTTGAATAAATCACTGTAGAAATCAAAAACTTCATTTCTAATGAGGTCTGGGTTTGAAGTAATACCCAAACTGGTGCTTAGCTTAGTAATTTGATTACGACATCGATGAATAGAGGCCAATAGGTGAAAGAAATAGGTGTTCCGATCTCCTTCCCTAAGCCACTTCAGCCTGGATTTCTGCCTCTAAATGGATTCCTTGGCCCCCATTTTCAGTAACATGAATTTTCTAATGATTTCATTGATGTCTTCATTTTTTAAATCACAGTCAAGGCTGTCGATTTCACCTTTCAGCTTAGAGATAGACTGATCAACCAAACCAAATCAAGAGACATTCCACTCAGCAATGAAATTTTTGAGCAGTTTGAGTTTCAGATTAACCTGCCTATTCTGAACAAGACTGAGATTGGACCACCAGGAGCGAACGCAATTCAGAAAGTCTGCATCTAATAGCCAGGCATTGAGGAACTTGAATGGCCTAGGACCTTAGTTGATTTCATTACAGGAAAAGACAATAGGGGTATGATTCGATATACCTTTCGGGAGTGAAAACTAAGCCAAATTACTGACCTTGAGGAGCCAAAGATTATTCACCAGAAACTTATCTATCTTGCTCCTGCTGATAGAATTGCTCCAAGTGAATTTTTTTCCCGATCAGAGGTAAATCAATTAATCCAGTTTTATTCACAAAGTTTAAGAAGGTCCTATCTTTAGAACACATACTCCCATTCCATCTTTCTTTAGAGCAGAGAACAACATTAAAATCGCCCTTGAGAAGAGCAGGGATGTTACTACCTAATATCTTTTCCAACTGAGACCAGAGATCTGATTGTTCTAAATCTCCTAAAGGCGCATAAACCCCTACAATAAGGCAATCCAATTTGCATTCCACTAAACAGCCTTCAATTGCAATCCAACCCCTTCCTTTAGCAAAATTTTTAAGATTAAAAAACCCCGAGCACCAAGAGATAAGGATACCCCCACTATTCCCTTCCATATTTTGTGAGACCCACTCAAAACTTCTATTGTTTTCTGACGTGACTAGAGTTTAACTCTTGCATTTTCATCTCTTACAAAAGCAACATGCCAACATTCTTTTTACCCACTAACGACGCAACAGAACTCTTCTTAAGGGCTGAGTTCAAGCCTCTTAAATTCCAAGAAAGAAAAATCATAGGTACCAAGGGGAAGAAATCCGAACCGTACCTCTATACTTATATGGCTAGATTATTGTTCTTTTTGGGAAGTCCAATTTGCCAAATCTTCCTCTTCGGACTTGATGAGAAACTCGAGTAACTACTCCCTATTCTCTATCGTACTGATACCCAGCATGTCTACAACTTCCAAGATTTTGAGAGCTTCAGAGGAGGCAGAATTCACTTCATCAGGTTCAGATCTACTCAGGTGATAATTAACATTCAGAATGCAGCCATCAGAGAGGGAGTCTCCAGCAATACTATCGCTGTAATTGAAGGATGACGGATTAGTTTCTGCCATAGCCAATGTTTTCCTATTTTTCCTTCCTTTCTTGCCCAACTTTCTCCTCAATTTAGGATATTGTAGAGAAGCCTTAACTGGATCAATTGAATAGAAGGTTCGGGTTTTCTTAACTCTTGCCTTCCTTTTAATCGTTTTCTTCCCTGATGAGTATTTTTCGTTAGAACCAATTCTAACAACTAGTTTATTAGATTGGGCCTAGCCCACTCTGATAGAGACTTTGTCTGGGTTATGTAAGGGATAATCTCCCAACCATTAGGATTTGGGATGAACTCTAAATTGGACTGGGACAAATTGGATGAATCGGGCCCAATAGGAGAATTAGCAAACTTCTCAGCTGGATGCACCACGAGTGAGTTTAATAGGGAGCAAAAGGCTTCCACTTGACTTGAGGAATTAAAGTCTGTCGCCTCATGTCTATTATCCGTTGCAGCCCTTATGAGTTCTTGGGAGGTGTGCGCTGACCCCAAGGAATTAATCTCGAAACACGAGATTGAAGCTAATTTTCCAGGTGACTCTTCATCTGCTCCGTCCACCTACTGTTTGTGCCCAGGCTCCACAGGATGCATCTTGATGGAATCTGACCTTTGCGTGAAGCAAGAGGGTTGGAAGTAGGAAGGTTCTTCATACACCCCAAATGGAAAAGTGACCCCATCTATTCTTGTCTTCAGGGTGTTGTTGATTGGCACCTGGGCAGATGTTGCAACTAAGAGCCTAGCTACATCTAGGAAATGCTTGTTCCTTGTGTAATCATCAAAGGAGATAAAATCTCCATATAGGGCAGCTATCGTGGAGAAAAATTTTGGGTTCCATGCATTCAAGGGAAAACCCTCACACCTCAGCCAAACAAATCTTTTTTTTTGTAGATGTCGGATGGTTCCCATGGCTTAACAGCTTCAAACCATTCACTAAGCCAATCTACTGCTAGCTCTAACATTACCATTTTATCTTCAATGGTGGGAAAGGTGAGTAAAACCAGATTACCCCCCATCGGTTTGCAAACACAGGAAAAATAACCTTGCTCAATCATGGCATCTTAGATCACTGTCACGTTCCGTGCATGATGAAGCCACGCCACCAGACTTCTACTAAGCCAGTCCCTGTCCTCTTTCTCCACCTCATATTGAAAGTTTACTGCACTAGCCTTTAGATTTCTATATAAATCTTTCCTTTTCCCATCCTTACTCACCAGCCCGAATTTTGTAACATTAGCGTATGATCTGGAGTCTCTAGGTTGGAAGACTTAGGTTTCTTGACATTGAAACTTTTCTCCATGCCTTTTTTAGCAGTGTTGGCCCCGAACTTGGCAAGGTTCACTTGTAGCCTCCTGCCTCCTATCCAGGCACCATTTAACCTTCTAATTATATCATTTATATTCTTGGACGTATTAAGAGTAACAAAATCGAACTTGGATCCACTGGAGCTCAATTTTTTTGGAATGAATACTTGTTCAACTGAACCATACCATGAAAAAAGTTTTCTAAGGCCAAAAGAAGGCCAACCCAGTGGCAGATTATTGGCAAATAATCTATATTGAAAGGTTGCCTTGTTTGAGCGCTCAACCTTAAGGAAGGAAGCATCTCTAGAACCCTCGTCAACCCTTCTTGTGAGACTGACAAAAGAGCCTCGCGGAGGAGATGAGCATATATCTCTAGACTTAAGAGGAGGAAACAACACAGGGTTGGAAAGGTGAAAGCTAGTGGAGGGGGGAGGAGAGTTCTCCATCGCTGCACTCGTTGATTGCTAGCTTTCTTCACTACAGTTCTCCAAGTTTGGAACTTTAGTGCTGTTTTGGGAATAGAAAATTATGTATGAACTGTAAAAGATTATTTTATATTATATTACATAAAAAATTTATAAGATTATCAATCGATCGGTTCGCTTTTTGCTCACCCCTAGATAAGGATGATGGACCCTACCATCACCACGGCGCTGTTAACCTCATAGCTCTTCAATTGCACCAGTCGAGAATCAAACCCGGGTCTGTACCGTGGCAGGGTACTATTCTACCACTAGACCACTGGTGCTTGTTTTTCAAAGATCTCCTTATACAATGGTATAAGTTACCTAAAGGGAAAATTCAAAAAAAAAAGTGTATATATGGCTTATTGTTTTCTGGGTTGCATTTTGGACAATCCGGTTAGAGAGGAAGGCTTGTAATTTTCATAAAGGATTCTAAATTACATAAAAGTAAATAACTAAAATTAAAAATGTAATCATTGAAATAAAGCATAAAATATAAATAAGTGTGAGAACAATAAATTGCAGAAAACTAAAGAATACAAAAAAAATTGCAAAAAGTAAATGACAATAAAAATAAATAGTCATAAATAAAATAATTTCAACACACTAACACTGTGCTAAGTGGTTCAAGTGATTAATTCTTAGAAATTGAATCCGATAACAGGAATCCATTAGAATTATGGGCAAAATAAAGTAAAAAATATAAAAAATGGAGGCCAATGACTCACGGTATTCGGCTGATTAGTGGGATTCTTGTAGAATCACCAAGAAGATAAAAGGAAAAAGAAAAAAAGAAAAAAGAGATTAATGAACAAATAAAATATGATTAAATAAATGAATTTCATAATTAAAAGAATGAATATGAAATAAAAATGTGAATTTAAATGTTGCTTAAAAGATCCCTGTATAATCACTTTTAGGATTTTAAACAATGTTATTAAAATCGAATAGGATAAAAAAATTGAAGAGGTAAAGGGTACTTTGTGGTTCGACCGGCTAGTTGGAGTTCAGTTGGGTTTTTCTAAATAATATTTTTTTAAGTTTTATATAAATATAATGAAAATATAACTATATAAAAAATTAAAAAATAATTTAAAAAATACATTCTTCATCAAACATTAATAATAAGACAAAATTTTCAAGATATTTAATATTTATAACAAAAATTTAAGATGACTATAATAAAAAATTGCACATGTTCGAAATAATTTATCAAATATAAATTATAATTTTTATTTTACCCATAAAAAATATCAAAATTGCCTAAATTTTAATTATTTTGTATTTATATTTATATTTTTTTTCTAGCCAAAAACAATGTTGTATGATTCAAATCAATTTTATTTATTCAAACAGATTTTTTTTTGATTTCGCCCTTTAAACCGGTTTTGTTCAGTTTACAATGGTTCATTTTGGTTTTTTATCAATCTGATTTTTATATATTGAACCAATTGGATCAGCTGACGGTTTGTAGTTAATCCGATCCAATTTTAATAATATTGATTTTAGCCAAATCCGATCCAAGAGTAAAAAGAAAATATAAAAATTGATCGATAAATTTTTAAAGAAAATTTGGTTGTTTGAAATTGTCTTTTTTCAATAAAAAATCGGCCCCTTTAAAAATTGTGCCTCTTTTTTTTTGTTTGTAAAGAGAGCTAGACGCAAAATAAATTTAATTTGAAAATTTGGACAAAAGAACGGCCGTGTAAAGCATGCATATAGCTTCATTGGAAACAATTAGCTTCATTGAAAGCAATGAAATCAATCCGAGTGAGATAAAATCTAGTACAAACACGATCTTTGATAGCCATCCAAATGAAAGCCTCCACTTTTGGTGGGCAGAGATTTTTCTGAAAAATTGACATTTTCCAAATCCATAAATTTCTTTTCCAAGCCAATTGCCATATCCATGTAAAGTTTTGCCAGTATGCACATTATGCAATCCTCCTGATTGGTGGATAAATTAGTCTGTCATATCTTGATTTTAGAGGTTCATCCAGAATCCAAAATGTCAGACCAAAATCTGCAGTTGTCTCCTTGCCTTACTGCCCATGTCACGCCCTTAGAAAGGGGTGTAAAGAAGAGGTCTTCACAATATCCCTCCATATAGGTGAAGCCTTAGCAAGGGGGAAAGAGAATAAGAAGAGTTAGGTAAGAAAATATAAGAGTGCTGTTGAAAAAGGTTAAAAAAAAAAATCAAAGAACAAACATGGATTTTAACCATTGCTAGCAATCGATCCCGAGCCTTTAAAGATGAGAGCCTTCACCAAGTGTTTGCCCAAGTAATCCGTTGCACCAAATATCAGGATCTTTCTCCGCTTTTTCTCTACTTTCTTCTTTTCTATGCTACATTTCATATATAGAAATGGGTTACATTATTGCACATTTATTACAAAATTAAACGCAAGTGCTACGCCCTTAATCTTTCAATTCAGTTGTTTATTTAGAAAGAAGAACAACAAGCCCAAACTAAGAAAGTTAAGATAGGATGAATTAGATGAAGCCAAGCTGTGACTATGCAACTCTTTCGAAGCTTCTAAATCCATTATCAAGTTTGACACGTGATTTGGCTGACTAAATTTTAATTAAAATAAAGGAATAGTATATAAATTTTTAAGAAATCCAAGCCACAAAATCATTTAATCAATGAAACCCTTGTTTTACTAGGCAATCAGCAACAAAATTACTTTCTCTGGGCTTATATGAAAAGGATACTTTTTCTAGATTTCCCAAGAAGTAATCAATTCTATTGAAAATGCTAGCAAACTTCCATGGTCTACCCTCGTAATTCGATTAGAGCCAAGAGACAATATTCAACGAGTCCAGTTCAAAATGGACTTTACAGTTGCTATGATGAAGGAACTTGTGAGAGAGAATTAAAGCTTTTTCAACTGCACACAACTCAGCTTGTTAGCTTCCATGATACCATTGCTACATGAGAATAGGCACAAGAATTCCTCTTTATCATTTCTAAGGATGCCACCAACCCCCGAAGGGCCAGGTTTTCCACAAGAGATGAGCCATCAGTATTCCATTGGATAATAGAGACTGGTGGTAGACTCCAATGGGTCAGGGGCCTGAGCTTAGAAATAGGATGCAAGTATTCTATGCCATCCACACAAAGCATGAGGTTTTGACTGATAAAAAAATCTAGTTCCTTGTGAGTCTTGAGCTAGAAATTAGCTCTTGCTAAAATAATATGAAATAATGGTTAACCATTACAAGATTTATGGCTCAAAACTCTATTGTTCCTCTCCAGCCAAATAGACCAAAAAGCTGCCTTAAAAATAATTAACCATCCATCTTCCTCAATTTTGCCAAAAAAATAATATCCATTAAAAAATAGTTACCAACTTTGCCATTATTGTCCTCATGTCTTCATTGTTTTTTGCATTTCAATTTTGAACGAATATAATAGTGGAAGTTTTGATTAATTGAAAATAAAATATTTTACTTAGACATAAAAATTTCCAATCAAAAGATTAAAGATTCTTAGCAAGAAGAATATAAAATAGAAGCTTACATTGTGATTAGAATTCAATGTGATTTTGCTCTTATATTGCATTTGAGAACTTGCTAGTGATAAATTTTAGTTTTATAATTTATCAACTAATGGTCCTATTATTGATACAAGTAATTCTATCCGACCATTATGGTAGTTAATAAATAGATTTGGAAAGTGTTTAAACAGTAATTTATAACACTTGATAAGAAATTATGATTTAACTTTTTTTAAATATTTTTTTAATTTTTTAGTTATTTTTTATTGGATTTTGAGCTTAAGATGAAATAGAAAATCCAACAAATCAAAGAATATCCACAATCTTTTCACTCTTTAATTTACCTGTGTCCAAATTAATTAGAGATTTTTTTATACGTTTTGTTTCGTTGTAATTATTACTTTATAATTATGAAAATGATTATTAGTTAAAAGAGTATTCAAAGTTTGAATATTGATATAAAATAGAATTAGGTAATATAAATAATTTATAATTTATATGTTTATAATATAATATAAAAAAATCAAAATAATCCATATAATCCGCATAAACTAACCAACCCAACATAAAAAAAATTTAGTTCATAACCCACATGATTTGGGTTGGGTTTAATTCATTTAAAAATTTAGATAAATTGGAGGAAATAACCCACATGATTTGGGTTGGGTTTAACCAACCCCTACCTTTTGATATCGAGGAATTAGATGAGGTTGTGAGAGATGATAAGTAGTTAGTCTATCGAGATACTTAGATTTTTTCAAAGGATGTTGTTGGTCTTGATTTAAAAAAATTCCAGTTTTGTATTGAGAGACCTCAATACAATATAAAAAAATTGATTTTTAATGATCAAAAGTTAGCAAAGGGATGAAAATCGACAAAGGAAATATCCAATCACTAAAAGTAATCTTTGACGACCGGATTTTCCTTCTCTAAAAGTGAAACACAATCAATAAAGAAAAAATTTGGTCGCTGAAAGAAATTTTTATAAAATCAGCAAAGGAAAATGCTGTTACGGAAAAGAATTTTTTAATTTCAGTCGTTAAATGCCATTAACAACCGCATTTGAATCCGGACGTCTATACTTTTGTCCACAGTTTCCAAGCAACAGGGCGACACCAGATTTTTCCAGATGGTTATAGGCTTTTAATAACTGAATTTCCCTTTGTTATAAAGCATTTTTCTTGTAGCATAAACTTGTGCTCACAAAGCTTACGAACTGTTCAACTTAGAAGATGATCAGGATATATAGAATTCCAGGTTGGAACAAGTTTTGGAATTAGCACATTCGTGGGAAATAAGCAGTTCATGTGGCTAGCTGTCAATATATTCTTCCTAAAAGTCGAGGCTCATATAGAGGCATTGATATGGATGAAGGATGCAAGTTGCGTGCAGAAACGGAGGATTTGATTGATGTTTTCTTCAACTGTAGTAGAGCAAAAAGCTGCTGGGATTTATGGAATCCAAGGGAGGATTTAAATCTCTGTCAACTTTTAATGATTTGGTGGGTTTTGCTTTAGGTTCTTGGATCGTCATTCCAAAGAACATGGGGAGATGTTCTCTTGTATTCTCTGGCGTGTGTACTATGTGAGAAATTATGTCCATATGTTTAGTACAATTCATTGTGAATCAAGGATAAGTCGGATTTTAATAATAGAAGGCATAAAATTTCCAGAATTTTCAACGGATACCACAAGCTCCCTCACAACACAACTACGAAGAATCATATGTCCCTCGTAGAAATTATCAATTTATTTGCTCTTAATTCTTAACAATTTCAACAGTATTTAACCGCCAATATTCACTTGCAGAAGGGCTAAGCCTAATCAAAAACAGCACACGCAGGTTCGGGAGGATTAACAAGAAAAACATCAAGAAGCTGATCAATGGAGATATATTCCATGTCTGGATACAGAACTGAAGCCTCAACGTCATCTTTCCCCACTTCATAGCTCATCGAATCTCCCTTTACAAACACGCTGTGAAGGATTGCCATTGGAATATTTTGTGGATGTGGTAGACCTATATATCAAAAATCAACTTTTATAATCTTGAAAGAATAAATTTAATTATATAAAAGTGTATAATTAGTTCTTACTCTGGGATAGCTCCACCATCTGCTCCTCAGCGATGTGAATTCTATTAAAAGAGAGACCTGTCTTTTTCTCCCACAGATTAATTAGTTCCAGCTGAGAGGTGATGTTCTTTTCCGGCCTGTAGATGATAACTTTATTGAGGGTTCTTGGATCATCTGCTGCTTTTATGGTATACTTTGCAATGTCTTCTTCATAGTTTAATACAGCTGAAAATTTAATAGTACAGATTTAGGGTCATTGAACATCGAAGTACCTGCTGAATAACTTTTTGATAACCAAAAGTTTCAATTTTATCCAAAAATTTCCATTTTTGACAATAACTTTCGATTAAATTATGACCATTTTGTCATTTTATCCAAAAGGTTTCTTAAATATATCTTTTTTCTCACATAATTTTTTTTTTATCATGAATTTCTATAAAAACCATGTTGTGTGAAGAGCAAAAACAAAGAAATGTAACTTTTTTACGTAACAGCTTATTATTGGCTTAATTTATAAGCAATTTTTATGAGTTCAGTCTAGAACAAAAGAAATTTCCAAAATGAGTAGGAAATAGCATACCCTTTATATTCCCAGCAGCAGTAATGACAATGATGATTTTGAATTGGTCATGGATCTGAGGCACAGCTAGTGCAGATATCACAACATCCACTTCCCTAAGCAAACCAACGATCTTGTCGTGCTCATTTAGTTCTCCCTGTAGAATTTAAACATTTATTTGTTAACTTATAATTATACTTCAGATAAATAATAATGATAAGTGTATTTAAGTATAAAGTCTCTCCCCACCGTCCCTCTTCTGTTCTCCTTGGTGGCTGTGCGTTTTCTCCATTCGCTATTGCCAAATTTGAACTAGCAAATTGGCCTTATCTCTTGCCATTTCCATCTAATTACAGTTAAAATTCTTATTTGTTGTCAAAATTAATTGAGATTAGCTACCCTTTTGGTTTTAGAGACATCAACTGAAAAATTTTTAAAATTTGAATCAGGTAATTACTATATTCGCATAAATTTTCAAATTATATATATTTAATATTTAGATTTTTTAGGGTCTAATTATTTAAAATTTATATTTTTTTTAGATATTACTCAAAATTTTCAAATTAATGCCAATATAATGTAGAAAAGACTGTCAAATATTAATTTTTAAATTTGTACTTTTACTTAAATTTTAATTGTATGTATTCAGATATTTTAATTGTATTTGTATTTATTATTGTGTGAATCTATTTTATAATTTTTTTAAAGTATTGAATTATTCGAAATACCGAATTATATTATACCGTATTGTTTAGTATCGAAAAAACCGAAATAGCGAACCAAACTGTATTGAATTTTTATAAAAAATGTACTGAATTATTCCGAATTTTTAAGACAATAACAATCTTAATTTTTAAAATATCCAAATTTTCAAGATAATACGAACATTTACAAATTTTCAAATCATATTGTACCGTATACACTCCTAATACTAATTCCCATTTATCAGCCTAATTCTATTGAATTTTTCAGATATTATTATCACTGAATAAACATATATAAAGCAAAGAAAAAAAAAGTGATGGGATTACGTTATAAGGATGGCATGGACTTGGAAATTGGAATTGAATTAGGAAAATGGTCAGTCGGTCCATAAGAATAGTTTATGTTAGATATCCTTCTTGATCAAAGATATTCATTGGCTTATATATATATATATATATATATATATATATATATATATATATATATATATATATATATATATATATATATATATATATATATATATATATAAAGTTTTATGCAATTCCATGTATCGCTTATCTAATCTAACTACTATTTTATAAAGCTTATCCTCTGTAGATTCCTATTGGCTCTCTTGATTTGCTTCCCAATACTGCCTTTTGTTTTAGGTTGTTTTCCTATATTCTCTTCACATATTCTTTCAATAATTTTGGATATAACAATTTTGCTTTTAACTATAAGGAATGTATAACTATTTCCAAACTGGCAATGCAAAGGCCCCTCTGATCAGCCTTCCTCGTCTCTGTCCCTGATGGCATGCCACTTAAACTCTAAATCTTCTAAAAAACGTAAAAATAGTAATACACATCAATCGGGATTCAAGTAATACATCCAGTTAGTGTGGTAATGTGCTGAACTGCATATGTATCAATGAACACAATAAATATGATGGTAAAAATAAACATTTATGAAAAAAGAAGATTATAAAGAAATAATTATATTGGAAGAGTTTTATTTGTATAGTAGCAAGTCGATCCAACTTGAACTAGATAATAACCATAACTATTTGAGAAAAGGAGAACAATTATATATCAGGTTCAAAATAAGCTGTTGAGGATCTAACTATAACAATTTTCACTTAATCAAAAGCAGCACACGCAGGGGCGGGAGGGTTAACAAGAAAAATATCAAGAAGCTGATCAATGGAGATATATTCCATGTCTGGATACAGAACTGAAGCCTCAACGTCATCTTTCCCCACTTCATAGCTCATCGAATCTCCCTTTACAAACATGCTGTGAAGGATTGCCATTGGAATATTTTGTGGATGTGGTAGACCTATATATCAAAAATCAACTTTTATAATCTTGATCTCTTAAAAAAATAAATTTAATTATATAAAAGTGTATAATTAGTTCTTACTCTGGGAGAGCTCTACCACCTGTTCCTCAGGGATGTGAATTCTATTAAAAGAGCGACCTGTCTTTGTCTCCCACAGATTAATTAGTTCCAGCTGAGAGATGATGTTCTTTTCCGGCCTGTAGATGATAACTTTATTGAGGGTTCTTGGATCATCTGCTGCTTTTATGGTATACTTTGCTATGTCTTCTTCATAGTTTAATACAGCTGAAAATTCAATAGTACAGATTTAGGGTTATTGAACATCGAAGTACCTGCTGAATAACTTTTTGATAACCAAAAACTTGTCCCCATATTAATTTTTGGACAATAACTTTCAATTAAATTATAACCATTTTGTCATTTTATCCAAAAAGATTCTTAAATATATATTTGTTCTCACATAAATTTTTTTTAATCATGAATTTCTATAAAAACCATATAGTGTTAAGCGCAAAAATAAAGAAATGTAACTTTTTTTAGGTAGCAGTTTATTATTGGTTTAATTTACAAGCAATCTTTATGAGTTCAATCTAGAACATAAAATTTTCCAAAACGAGTAGGAAATAGCATACCTTTAGCTTGTCCATTACCATACACAGTAATATCAAGTTGGTCTGGATGATGTGGATGAAGCAAATAATTGACAAAGTAGGATCCACAACAATTTGCAGATACAACAGTGTAAGGCAGCTCAGCTGCTTCTATTGCTCTTCTTATCTTTCTCCTATTCTCAAGACATGCTTCAAATGGTGGTAATGGCCTTACCCTGTCCTCTACTATTCCAAAACCTGATGGAATGAACCTCTATACACACACACACACACACACACACACACACACGTATGCAAGATAATTGTTAAAGAATTAGAATCCTTAAAAAAACAAAAAGACTTGTGTAAACAAAATAATAATATAGTTATGCCTTTATATTCCCAGCAGCAGTAATGGCAGTAATGATTTTGAATTGGTCAAGAATCTGAGGCACAGCTAGTGCAGATATCACAACATCTACTTCCCTAAGTAAACCGACAATCTTGTCGTGCTCATTTAGTTCTCCCTGTAGAATTGAAACATTTATTTGTTAACTTATAATTATACTTCAGATAAATAATAATGATAAGTGTATTTAAGTATAAAGGATCTACATGAACAATGGTGACTCCAAGAGATTGGAAATGGTTGAGGGTGTGAATCTTGGAGGGAGGAGAAAGAGAGGTTAAGGGGCGAGAATAGGCAAAAGTTGAATGACCTAACAAGATGCTAGCCTCTACCAAGTATTTGCCCAAGTAACCTGTTGCACCAAATATCAGGATCTTGCTCAACTTCTCCATTTCTCTTTACTTTCTTCTATCCCAATAATAACTCAGCTCAATATATAGCAATATTATTAAAACCGAACCGAATAAATAACCGGCAAAATTGGAGGTTCGTGGTTCGATTGGTCCGACTGGATTTTTTTTTCTATTTTTTTAAATACTATTAATTTGTATAATTTTATAAATACTATTGTATAAACATTAAAAAAAAACCATTAATCAAAATATTTAATATATGTCATAAATATCCTAATAACAAGTTACAAAACATACTAAACATTCATCAAATACAAGTCTTAAACATTCAAATAAATTCATTCTACATCATGTATATTTAAAAAAAGTTATCTTCATCACTCATCATCATCGTTGTCATCTCCATCACTATATATATCTATATATATATAACAAAAACAAAATACATCATATCATTATAATAATACTCCAAATCTGCATTGACTGATCAATCCCTTCCATTTTCACTCAACTCATCACGTGAACCTACACATAGTAAACAAATTATGCACCAAGTAATTTATGCTTAGTAAACAAAATTCACACCAATAAAGTTTACCGCACATATTTAGCCATATGAGATTTAGATTCAATAAATAATATTCAAATAAACATAGTAACTCTAATATTTTCAATTCTAATTACATCTTATTGTTTAGCATAATAAATTAATTAAATGTTCGTAAATTTTATTATTATATATTTTTTTAGGTTTTCCTTTTTGATACATCAAATAAATCTATATTTTGTACTATACTTATCATTAGGTCCTTGCTCAACATTCTTTTATTTTAAATTATCAATTTTCCTTATTTTTGTTATTTTATCACTTTAATATTATTTTGTGCCATTATTACTGTTTTTCCACACTAATATCCAGTAGAAATACAACAAACTGGATATGCAAGACTAGAATTTCACAGGTTCAAAACTGTTGAAGTGACCACTTAGGGGGTCAAACTCTTCAACTAGCTGCATAATATTGACTGTATAACTATATAGACAACCATTGATTTACAAATGCAAGTTTCCATGGAACTATAGTATATGTTCTTATGATTAGTTAATTATATCTTGGAGTTATTTTAGATTTGGTGTAAATTTTGAAAATAATTAGAATTTTGGTGCTATAGTTAAAATAATTAGGAATTTGATGTGTTAAAAATGGAAAATTTGGTGCTATAGTTAAAAAAGTTGCCATGAACCCGCAGTTTAGATGGCCCCCTCCGAGCTTTTCTCATCTCTCTCTCTCTCTGTATATTGTTTAAAGGCCATGACCATCTCTATGCAACTTTGCGGCGTGTTTCTGCGTGCAGACATCTTCTCCGGTGATGAGTCAAGAGTATACAAGTAATTCTTTTTTGAAGTTATAATTTTCTCGTGTACTTGACATATCTACACCATTATGCTAAAGGTGCTGCCGTCTTTGCTATTTGGGTTTCTTTCTTCTGGTTTTTTGGCTCTATTTTGCTTTCCCAGCTGCTGGTTGGTTTTTTTTTTTTTTTTGGAGATTGACTATTTTGGCTAGTTGGATGTCTGTGCATCTGTTGTTTCTCCTTTTGTTTTCTCCTTTGGTTGGAGGAAAGGTCCCCTTCTGAATTTGTGTATTTGTTTAGGGGGTTGTTTTGGTTTTTGCTATTTTTGGTTGAGGCTACTATTGGTGTTTTTTTCTGGGTTAGTTTTGGCAATATTGGTGATCGCCATGATAATTTCCTATGCTTGCTTTCATATTGGGTTGTTTAAGTTTTGGATAAAATTTGGGGCTTTAAATGAAAAAGAAACTGAAATGTTTTACATTAGAAAGTATGGCTTTTTAGTTCATTTTTTTTGGGGTTATACACAGTTATCAATTTATATGCAGGTGTAGGGATAGTATAAGTACCTTTTAGCTCTTATTAATTGATTAATTAATTTTCTTGTTATGGTTATATGAGTAGTAATTCAGATAATTATGCTTGAAACTCAGTGAAACAATTAAATTAATTAAGCGAAACAATTAAATTAGTTGAAGTAAAAACTTAAAACTTATTTGAAATTTCAAATTAATCAAATTGAATAGATTTAATTATTTTAAAGCATTTATTACTGACAACAATCATCAAGAGAAGTTGCTACTGGTGATATGTTCACTACAAGAAAATCAACAAATAGCAACGGAAATTAGCAACCGAATTTATTGAATTTCCGTTGCTAATAAAAATTAGCAACGAAAAATAGGAACGGAACATTCGGTTGCAAATTTGGTGGTTGGTATTTTTAGCAACGAAAATTATTTTCTGTTGCTATTTTTACCAACAGAATTAGAACTTTCATTGCTATATTTAGCAACCAAAATAAATTTACGTTGCTATATTTAGCAACTGAAATCAGTTTCCGTTACTATTTCTAGCAACCGAATTGAAGTTTTGGTTGCTAAATTCAGCCAAAATTATTAAAAAAAATTGCGACGGAATTGTCGTTGCTATTCCGTCACTAAATTATTGTTGATTTTGATGAGAGGTTGAAGGGACTCTTCATGCTTTGCAAATTCCAAAATTTCCATCAAAAAATAGCCACAACTGAAAGAAAGTTGAATAATGTTTCACAGTTAGCTCAATATTGCAATCAGAAAATAGCCACAACTGAAAAAAAGTTGAATGATTTTCCAATTCAAACCAATAAATGAATGCACGGCGTTAATGAAATGCTAAAGCAGAGCAATAGGGAGAAAAAAATGAGCAGCAGTAGCAAAAGTTATCCATCCAAATAATTTGACAGATATAAAGATGCAATTAATCATTTCATTAATTTTACATCTGATGGAAAACAGATTAGGAAATAAAAATCACAAATCAGAATTAAAAATATTCAAAATCAAACCATATTTTTTGTGAGCATATTGATTTTTTTTAGAAGCTATAATGTTAGAGATAAAGAAAGAACTAAAATTGCTAACAGCTTATAGCATTTCATTTTTCCCTCTCAGTTTTTTTTTTCTTTCATACTTTTTTCTGTCAAACTGAATCATGTATAATTCCCACATTTAAAAAAAAAAATTACCCACCTACATTCCTAAAACTAGGGAAGTAACAACCACTTGGCACTTTGACATTAACTGATGTTTTTTTCTCTTTAAGCTCTTTTTCTCCATGGCTAGTTTTTGTTTTTAACTGCTTCAACTCTGTTTCTGCTTTCCCAATAGCAACTTTGGCTTTTCAAAATTGAAAAACAATGAGCACCAGGATATCAATAACAGAGAAACCTTAACATAGAATAAAAATGTTCAAAATATGTCACAATATTCAGCATCTCAGAGAAGTGAGTAAAATTTAAGATGTACTGATATACTGATCCAAAATACAAAGATCAAAATAGCACATTGAAGTACCCGTTTGCCAATTGATCAAAAATATCTATATTCATGTTGACAAGTTACCGATCTGCCCAATATCAGGAATTCTAAAAGAAAAAATCAGGATATGGAAATACCCTTTAATTGAATTGGAACAAATAGAATGCTTAAAAAATTATCATTTTTATATATTTTCGGGAAATTTGTATAAAAAATAGAATTTTTCAGGAGAATTGATAATAGATTAATTAGTTAACTCAAATTCTTCTCCACTAGTATTCACTTGGACAAAAACCTTCAAAGGGTTTCTTCCAAGACTCGAAACTACTCGGTCAAGAAGATTCGCCACCTGACAACATACAATGATAAATAAGTATATTTTCTTAATTGATTTTTCAAAAGGATCTTGCTATAAATTAGTGTATTAAACCAATTAATGTTAATTAAACTGGCTTAAAAAGGGCATAAAATGACTGCAAGCACAACTAAATGATGTAAACAAGAAAACTTAAAAGGTATACATAACTATAATAAATAATTAATTGAAGCACATAACTCCTCTGTAAAGCTTGCTCAAGTTCTATATAAAATATCTAAATAATTTACTATACATAACTATAGTAAATGAATCAGAATACAATTCACTACCAATTCTTCTTTTCTATAAAGCAATGTTTTCTTTTTCATTAATAACAAAGCTTTTGAGTGGAAATTTTTACCTTCTGGTTATCTACACCCTCAACTGTGGAAAGAGTTGGGACCAAATTTTATCCTTTGAATTGGCCTTTATATGTGCCTTGCTGCTTCCTATTCTCCAATTCAGTTTTAACCATTTGAATAAGCATTTTTTCAATCTCTATTTTGGCAACCTACAATGACGAAGTTAAAAGATATTATAAGGATTAATTCTCTGCAGCACTTCACTGGATAGAAGTCACAAGCAGTATAACTATAATCAATACTTGGAGATTTCCATGAGGATCCCTTTCAAGCATCAATTGTTCCTGAATTGCCTGTGTTAGAAATTTAAAAACTTGCAGTGATTGAGTTGTAAGTTTCTTTTTCCATAGTCCACCTTCATCCACAACATCATTGGCCAAGATTTCGTTCAATTTTGAGATGAGATGCTGCACCTGCATAACAAACAATAAATTCATATCAACAAGGAAACATTGTTCTAAGTGCAACTAAGGAGCATAAACAAAACAGCAGCACTTACAAACTACAAGTCCTATAAAATATACAAAAAATACATACAGGTGCTTAGATAAATGTGTTTTCCCGTCAATGGTAAAGTGTTAAGATTGATAATTGGTACCTCAGGAATGAAGCATAATGTAAAAAATTAGAAATACACATATAGTTTATGCTTATGCATGAAGCATCTAAAATATGGCTCTGCAAAATGCAAATGCATGAAACAACAATTATGCAATGATGAAATGTCAGAACCTATAAAATAGGGATAGATTTTAGACTGTAGATAAAATGAGCTCTCTCACTGAATTTGTATGATCCTTAAATCGAATTGTGTAGCCAACTTCCTCTCCAAGCTTGACCCTCATCTCTTTAGCTACCCTTGAAAACTTGCAGTGATTGAGTTGTAAGTTTCTTTTTCCATAGTCCACCTTCATCCACAACATCATTGGCCAAGATTTCGTTCAATTTTGCGATGAGATGCTGCACCTGCATAACAAATAATAAATTCATATCAGCAAGGAAACATTGTTCTAAGTGCAACTAAGGAGCAGAAACAAAATAGCAGCACTTACAAACTACAAGTCCTATAAAATATACAAAAAATACATACAGGTGCTTATATAAATGTGTTTTCCCGTCAATGGTAAAGTGTTAAGATTGATAATTGGTACCTCAAGAATGAAGCATAATGTAAAAAATTAGAAATACACATATAGTTTATGCTTATGCATGAAGCATCTAAAATACGGCTCTACAAAATGCAAATGCATGAAACAACAATTATGCAATGATGAAATGTCAGAACCTATAAAATAGGGATAGATTTTAGACTGTAGATAAAATGAGCTCTCTCACTGAATTTGTATGATCCTTAAATCGAATTGTGTAGCCAACTTCCTCTCCAAGCTTGACCCTCATCTCTTTAGCTACCCTTGAAGCAAAGGCTTGGTAATCATTCAGGTTAATGCATGTAAGAAATATATTATGAAAAAACCACTATAAAGTAACAATAAATTGAAAAAACATGAAAATCCAGGTATTAAGGATTCATGAAATGTGTAGCACGTGGTTAAGGTTTTGTAGCTAAAGAAAAGTTCCTTATTTTTGCCATTGACAGCAAGATGTTCTTTTTTCTCCATTCTCATTCTAGAAATCTCTTGTTCTACTGGAGTAATATCGAGAAAACTCAAACAGAAGGGAAAGGGTAACAGGCAATGCGACACATTCTTCTAAGAATAGAATTTCAAGGACATACTGGAAAAACTTTTACATAAATATTTTAAATATGGAAATTTGCATTCTTCAGTCTAGAAAGTGGGTAGGATTTCTTCATATATAGATTTCCAAAATAAGAATCACTAAATCTAGGCTACTCAAGTACACAACTTCATATCCATGGGCACACAAAAAATATGCAAAATACAGGGCAAAAAATAAAAATAATTGAATCAGTAGTTCAATGTTGAAAACGGCACCTGGATAGCCAATCTTTTTGGTTGGGTGCAAGCTATGAGGCGTCCTCCATCAGCCCAACCTGTTTCTTTAAGGAACTGTAATTTAAGCACAAAATAATTAACATTTCAGTTTTGCATTAATGTATATGAGACTAGAATAAAAGAAATGAAATAATAATTACAAACCATTTGGAGAGTAGATGCTGAGATGAATAGGGACATGAGAAATCTGCTTCGTTTTCCTTGTCAACCTATCTGTTTCATCCTAAATTTCCTTATGAACCATGGCTGCCCGAGGAAAAAGAAAGGGTTAAAAGAAAATTCGGAACAAGTTTATTTAGTACGCAATTCTACGCAATAATATTTCCAATGAGCAAGCATATAGGAAGAATTCAAAAGTTCGTATGTAAGAATACATGCACACATGCATTGGTTTGCTCGAGAAGAGAATTAGGAGGAATTACTTTATATCCTAAAATACCAAAACAGACAATTTCTCAGCTTTCAAGAATCACGAGGTTGAAGAGAATTATGATCTGCAACTGTTAGATTCCTCCATTCAGACCTAAATAGAAGACCAAGAATTAATTTTGAACATTGCCTGCATCAGATTAACATAAGTGGACTGCCATCATTCATCAACATAAAATTAATTATTCATAATCCTCCAACATAACTAAATAAAAGAAATTAAAAAGGGAAATAAGTATCAATAAAACTACTTACCAATAAAACTACTACAGAAATAGCAGAAGTAGCAATGCAGTCACAAAAATCAGAAATAACGATTACTTGAAAAAATCCTTATTTACCCCATAAGGGACTCTCATTAATTATCTTTTCCTGTAAATGGATAATTACCATTTATTTACTGTGATCAAAGCAATCTCCCTTCTAATTATACCATAACAGTACTCATCCTAATCCCTACATACTACAAGTGAGTTGAATAGTCAAACAATCATATAACTAAAACATGTCTTTTACTGCACATACAATACCTTTGATGTGTGCAGCTCATCCATAACTTTTCTCACATTTTTTCCTTTACTCAGTCCCATAATTAAAGCATGTGTTTTACAGCACATACAGTAACACACACAAGATAAGAATAAAGGTCGAAAAATAAGCGGCACATAGAGAGAGAAAATAATGAATAATAGGTCCTGTAACTACAGAGAAAATTCAAAATTTCCTAGTTTTTTTACTCCATAAACTAAACGATCATAAACCGAGATAAGAGACAATATCCAAAATTTAATTTCTTTTAAATGCGCAAAAAATAAGAGATATACAAAAATTAAACAATTAAAGCTCATAACAATAAAAGAATTGAAAATAATTTAATAAATCGAAGGCGTCACCTATTATTCAACAAGTTCTTGATAGCAACTCTAGTACCATCACCAAGAACCCACTGTATACAATCTCGTATCCGCCTTCACCAATCTCATTCTTTTCATAAAGCCTATTGGTTGCAGCTTCGAGCTCCCTTAACGTATACCACCGACATATAATCACAAAGAAACAGAGAAAGATTAAGAACAAAAACACAATTAATCACACATATAATCACAAAGAAACCAAAACATAGCATCAGAGATCTGAAGTGCATTCAATATTTGAGGAGTTCCGGTTAGAAGGAATTATGAAAAAAAAAAAACAAATGTATCTAAATCTAGAAAAAGTGACAAAATAATACCAGTGAGTGAAAGCTAGTAAAAAAACAAAAGAAACGAGCATAAAAAGCACAACAAGGAAAAGCACACTAGTAACCAGAGGCCTCTATCATCTTTTACTAGGATAATAATAAAAAATCCCCTCACTTCATAGATGGATTCGTAGCATAAAAAATGCAAAGAATGAGAGCAAGAAATGTAACTGTTGATTGGGAAACAAGAGAAGCCAAAATTTGCGAGTAAATTGCCTCAGATCTCACTTAGATCATACATAAAAACACAAATAAAAGGCTATAGGGTAGTGGTGAGAGGTTGTGCGTCAATGGAGTTTGAATAGAGAGAGATGGGGGATTCTCAAAAACTGATGGAAAAGATAAAGGCAAATAAAAGAGAGGGAGGAAGAATTTGATACTTAGGGCTAATTTATGGCTAGGGCAACAAATAACAAAATTACTTAAATATCCCTCATTTACCAATAGAATATAAATTCCGTTGCTATTTTAGCAATCGAAAATATATTTGGTTACAATTTAGCAACGAAATTTAATTTTCGTTGCTATTTTAGCAACCAATAATAAATTCAGTTGCTATTTTTCATTGAATATGAAAGTAAATTCCGTTGCTAAATTAGCAACAAAAATCATATTCCGTTGCTATTTTTCGTTCCAAATTTTTTTCGCTATCTATTGGCGCCTTAATTGCAATGAAATAATGATTCCGTTGCTAATTTCTATTGCTAAATTTTGGTGCCAAAAATTTCCTCCACTTTTAGCAACGAAAGATAACCAAATATTTTTCCATTGCTAAATCTACAAAGTTTAACCAATTTTAGCAATGAAAATTATTTTTCGTTGCTAAATAGCAATGGAGTTGGTTTATCGTTGCTAATTTAGCAACAGAATCATTTATGTTGCTATTTTCAGATTTTCTTGTAGTGGTTCATTCTTATGCGGTAAATTTGGGCTAATTAGGGATTTGGTTTTCCAGGTAGTTGCTATAAAGCAGCTTGATCGGAATCACCTTTAAGGAAATAGGGAATTTCTAGTAGAGCTTCTCATGCTCAGTCTCGTTCATCATCCAAACCTTGTTGATTTGATTGGTTACTGTGCTGATGGGGATCACCACCTCTTTGTATATCAGTTTATGCCACTTTGATCATGGAAGATCACCTACATGGTTAGATTTTCTACCTTCTTTCTGTAAATATGCAGTATTTGTAGAACCTTTATGCTCCTTGTTTGATTATGCTCACACAATTCAGTATACAAATATGGCACTTCATAGGCTCAACTTTTTGTTTTTGACTTGTATTAGATGGTATAATATTTTCCCTATAAAGATCTTATAGGTGAAGTTCTGGGTTTATTTGCCTAGTTTAATTGAGTTTTGATTGGGACATTTTCTTGAATTTTGCCTTTAGTTGTTTGTATGGTTACTGAATTTCTTGAGTATGGGGATTTAAAGTTAATGCTTATCCAAATGGATCCATGTAAAATTATTGCCTTCTTTAATATGTGGTTAAGATTCTGGAAAAGAAAATTCCATTTGGTAGTCAAAGGGGGTTTCATTTAAAAATTGTTATCTTTTAGTAAGAATACAAAGACTAAAACCAATTTCAATTGTAGCCTTGAAGAGTTTGCTGGAAGAATGGAAGCTTTTGTACCACAGTGCTATCAATGGCCTGAGTTTCAACACATTTTTGGGCAGCATATCGTAAGTAGTATACTTCTTATACAATCCATCGCACCATTGATCATTAATTTACATATGTTATGCTACATCAGAGTTCTTTTAACTACATTACATATGTTGTGTTGCATCAGAGTTCTTTTAACTACATTTTGTGACGTGAAATAAAATATTTGATATGCTTCCATGGTCTGATTGGTTAGTTACATTCTGCATGGTAGTAAGAGTTTGCTGGTTGAACTTGGTCCTGACCCAAGTAATAGATCCTCCTTATGTGACAATGTATATCATTTTGTGAAAAACTTATCTATCTATCTTAAATACATACATACATACATATATATATATATATATATATATATATATATATATATATATATATATATATATATATATATATATATATATATATATATATATATATCACTAACCACTTGCATATTTCTTTTGACTTTGATTATTTTTTTCTTCCAATTTGATATCAAACAACATAAATGTCCTTTAGAAACAAAATAAAAATACATACACCTTATATTGGATGAAATTGATGAGTTATTGCACAACTCAACATATTAAAAGTGGAACCACCTACTTTTAGCTCTTATATATATGGAATAAATATTAATGAGTTAATAGTATTTTACTTACCACCTACTTTGAGCTTTTATTGTTGGATAATAGAAATTATTTGATCACAGAATAAGAAGTAGCAACAAAGTAGGGGATAAAGAAGGAAGAATTTTATTGATAGAGAAAGACAGAGATACACTTTTCTGATGCAAATAAACAATGAAACAAGCTACTTAAATAGTAATTGCTTAACTAACAAATTAGAAATATCAGTAACTGATCAGCTAAAAATCAGCCACTTCTTATTGACTGCAAAAGCTCCTAAAGAAAAGCAACAGATTGCATCAACTAGCCGTTAACCTTTGAATCATTCAAACAAACATCCCCCCTTGATTCAAACTTGCATACGCCCAATTTCCTTCTCAGCTTGCAGAATCGTGGCAAGGAAAGAGCCTTTGTAAAGATGTCTGCCATTTGAACTTTAGTTTTCTGAAAAATAAGCTTGATAATACCTTCTGCAACAAGCTCCCTGATAAAGTGATGCTTTATCTCAATGTGCTTAGCTCTTCCATGGAACATTGGATTTTTAGTCATAGCAATAGCTGAACAACTATCACTTAAAATGTTTGTAGTACCACCTTGTTGCAATCCCAAATCAATGAGTAACTTCCTCATCCATAATGCTTCACAAGCTGCAGCTCCAATTGCAACATATTCTACTTCACAGGTTGAAAGTGCCATTGTACTTTGTTTTTTTGAACTCCAAGTAATGACCCCTGTTCCAAGAGTGAAATAGTATCCAGTTGTGCTCTTCCTATCTTCTGTTGAGCCAGCCCAATCACTGTCTGAATATCCCAAGAGATTGAACTTCTTTGATTGACTGTACCAAATTCCATAGTCTGTAGTTCCTGCTATGTACTTCAATATTCTCTTTGCTGCTCCAAGATGATGTTTTGATGGCTTATGTATGAACCTGGAAACCATTCCAACAGCAAACATAATATCTGGTCTGGTATGACATAAATATAATAGACCTCCCATAATGCTTCTGAAAATTCTCCCATCTGCAGTTTCTGTACCATCATCTCCTAGAAGTTTCTCATTTGCATTCATAGGAGTATCACACTCCTTGCAGCTACTTAGATTGAACCTCTGCAACAAATCAATTGCATATTTTTGCTGAGATATGAAGATTCCATCTTTTGCTTGTTTGATCTCCATGCCTAGGAAGTAATGTAACTTTCCTAAATCAGTCATTTCAAAGGTCTCCATGATTCTGAATTTAAAATCTGCAATTAAAGAACTATTAGTTCCCAAATAAATCATGTCATCTACATAAAGGCAGACCAGCATGAAATCTCCTTCTTCATAGTTCTTCATATACATGGTTGGTTCATTTTCACTTCTTTTAAAACCACTTTGCAAAAAGTAACGATCAATCTTAAGGTACCAAGCCCTTGGTGCTTGTTTCAGCCCATATAATGCTTTCTTGAGCTTGTAAACTTTCTCTGGATTCTTCTGCATTATAAACCCTTCTGGCTGATCAACATATACTTCCTCACTTAATTCTCCATTCAAAAATGCAGATTTTACATCAAATTGATAAATAATTAGTTTTAATTGAGCAGCAATTGATAAAGCCAATCTTATAGTCTCAAACCTTGCAACAGGAGCAAATGTTTCATCATAATCTATTCCTTGCTTCTGAGCATATCCCTTCACAACTAATCTGGCTTTGTACTTCTGGAGTGTGCCATCAGAATTACATTTTGTTTTGAAAATCCACTTCAAACCAATAGACTTTTTACATGGTGGCAGATCCACTAGCTCACAAGTCCCATTTTTTAATTGCAGTCATTTCTTCCTCCATGGCATGCCTCCATTCCTGTTTATCTGCTGCATCTTCATAATTTGCAGGATCTGAAACATACAAGGCAAAAGTACATGTTTCATAAATTTCCCTTAGTGACCTGAACTTCCTTGGAGGTGTCTCTTCATCAGTGGAGTTGTTGCTTGGTGAATTTTGACTGCTGCCAGGTGTGTTTGAGCTACTGCTTGGTTGACTGGTATTGCTGGTATGAACTGATGCTGCAGGACTTGTAGGATGTACTGTAACTAACTCATCATCATGATTTTCATCCTCTTCTGGTACATGCACACCTGATTGCTTACTTCTGTTATCCCATGACCACCTTTCATCCTCACTGAAAATGACATTCCTGCTTATTAAGAGTTTACCATTTGCTGGGTTGTAGCATCTGTAGGCCTTAGATTGAGTACAGTAACCAACAAAAATGCATTTTGTTGACTTTTCTCCCAACTTGTGTCTTTCCTGAGGATTAATAAACACATATGCTATACTACCAAAAACCTTTAAATGAGTAAATGAGGGTTTCTTTCCATACCAGGCCTCGAATGGTGTCTTATTCTGCATAGCTTTTGTTGGTGAGATATTGAGCAAATAAACTGAAGTTGTCACTGCTTCAGCCCAAAAACTATCAGGCAATCCCTTGGTTTTCAGCATACTTCTGGCCATCTCAACAACAGTCCTGTTCTTTCTTTCAGCAATCCCATTCTTTTCTGGAGTGTGAGGTGCTGTAAGCTCTCTATGAATTCTATGCTTCTCACAGAACTTCTTAAATTCTGTAGACAAAAATTCCCCTCCTCTATCTGTTCGTAGTACTTTCAATTGGCTTCCACTTTGTTTTTCTGCTATGCTTTTAAACTTCACAAAGTTCTCAAAGGCTTTTGATTTCAATTTCAAGAAATATATCCAGATCATTCTACTGAAATCATCAATGAATAGCATAAAGTACTTACTGCCACCTAGAGAGTCAGTTCTCATAGGTCCACATAAATCTGCATGTACTAACTCAAGTGGTTTTGATGCTCTCCAAGCCTGACCAACAGGAAATGGTCTTCTGCTATGCTTCCCATAGATACATCCTTCACACACCACATCAGATTCTTTAATTTCAGGCAGTCCAGTCACCATCTCTTTCTGATTCAGTAGCTTTAATCCCCCTGAATTTAGATGTCCATATCTAAGATGCCATAATTTTGAGGCATCTTTAGATATTGCTACAAAAGCTTGCATTTCGAGCTTGTCAATAACAAGAGGGAACATATGATTTTCTGTCATTTGCACCTTAGCTAGAACATGTTTGGTGGATTTTTCAGTAATTATACACATATCATCATCAAAAAGAACTGTAAATCCACTAACCATTAGTTGACCTATACTCAACAAGTTATGTGCTAAATCTGGAGCATACAAAACATTTGAAATCTGCTTACTTGTTCCAAAGTCAGATTTTACCTCCACTGTGCCTTTTCCCTCCACATGTATTTTCTTGTTGTCTCCCAGCCTTATAATTCTTTTATGAGTTTCATCTAAATCTTTGAACATGGCTCTCTCCCCTGTCATATGATTTGAGCAGCCGCTATCTATGAACCAGACAGCTTTCCCTTCATTCCTTTGCTCAATTACAGCCATGAATAAGTAATCTTCATCAGCTTCAGTCTCCTCTACAAATTCAGCTAGATTACTTCTGCAGTCTTTTGCTATGTGCCCTATCTTTCCACATGTATAGCACTTCCTTAGCTCTGTCCATCCTCTTCCTCTGCCTCTCCCTCTATAGCCTCCACGAGCTTTTCCTCTATTGCTTCCTGCTCCTTCTTGATTAACATGAAAGGCTTTTCCTTCAGATTTCTCCTGTGACCTGTTCAACCTGTCCTCATGGGCTTGCAAGGATCCCATCAACTCATCAACAGAAAGCTTAGACAAATCTTTTGACTCCTCTATGGCAACAACAACATGATCAAATCTAGAGTTCAAACTTCTCAGAATTTTGGCTACAATTGTTTCATCATTAATTTGTTCACCAAAGGATTTCATATGATTAACTATTGTTTTTGTTCTAGAGAGGAAATCCTGAATGGACTCATTATTTTGCATAAGCAAGGTTTCAAATTCTCTACGCAAGGATTGAAGTTTAACCGTAATTACCTTGGTAGATCCCTGGAACTCATTTTTCAGTATAGTCCAAGCCTCCACAGCAGTCTCTGCAGCTGAAATCCTTGAAAACACAGTCTCATGAGGTCCCTGTTGAATGAAAAAAAGAGCTTTGGCATCCTTTTTCTTGTTCTCTCTTAATCTGACTTCATCATCATTCTCATTGTAGCCATTTTCAACAACTTCCCATAGTTCTTGAGATTTAAAGAGAGTCTTCATCTTGATTCTCCAGAAATCAAAATTTTCCCCTTTGAAAACAGGGATCATTGATTGCTGAGATGAGTTTCCTAAGCTATTCATACTTGTCAAGCCTAGAAGACAACCAGGCTCTGATACCACAAATGTTGGATAATAGAAATTATTTGATCACAGAATAAGAAGTAGCAACAAAGTAGGGGATAAAGAAGGAAGAATTTTATTGATAGAGAAAGACAGAGATACACTTTTCTGATGCAAATAAACAATGAAACAAGCTACTTAAATAGTAAATGCTTAACTAACAAATCAGAAATATCAGTAACTGATCAGCTAAAAATCAGCCACTTCTTATTGACTGCAAAAGCTCCTAACGAAAAGCAACAGATTGCATCAACTAGCCGTTAACCTTTGAATCATTCAAACCAACACTTATATATATGGAATAAATATTAATGGTGAAAACTTGGAAAAAGAAACGGAGTATTTTGCTTTTGCCAATTATTTGCGGCGGTCCCTTTATTTCTAGTAACACCATCAATCCTAATATTAATACTTCCATGTTCTTTTAAGATTCCATTTCTTCTCAATTTGGCCTTTGTATTCTTTTGATAGTAAAAATATAAATACATGAAAAATATTACTGAACTCAATATATTCTTTGTCTACTTATATAATTCTATTTTTATCTCTCAATAAATTAAAGATAAAAGTTGTTGTTGTTGTTGTTGTTATTATTATTATTATTATTATTATTATTATTATTATTATTATTATTATTATTATTATTATTATTTCATGTTTGGTTGAAGGTCTTCAACTCTGTTTATAATTTAACTGAGCATTATTGTTTGCTAATTCTTTTTCCAGTCTCTGTTAGTGAGATAAAAGGCACTGTATTAGCTCTTTAAGAAGATCAGTAGCACCGTGATTGATGATGGCCTTATCAATAAGGTGGGTCTATTATTTATGGTCTCTGTAACTTCATACTTCGTTGGCTTTGTTGTAATCTAACTTGCTTATATATTTATACCTTAATTTAATTGGCTAAATAACTCTATTATTTATTGAATTTTGTCTCTAGAAATTTTTTTTGATAAAACAACTTTTCTATTATTTTGACAGGCTAACTTGTTTATATAGTTATACCTTTAATTGGATGAATAGCTTTATTATTGATTGAATTTTATCTTCAAATTTATTTTTGATTCATTCTCTATTTTTCATTCATTATTGATTGGATTTTATGTCCAAACATGTGTATATATCATTGGTTTTAGGTGGAATATTATTGAATTTCTTTTTCTTTTGAATTGATTTACAAATAGTACTCTTATATTATGATTGAAATTAAAATGCTATTAATATGGGATCATTGTAAAACCATAAAAGGCAAAATTATATATATATATATATTTTTCAATTTTATCCATCTTTTTCTACACGTGAAATGAAGTTTTAGTAATTTGCTTGGTTAGTGTGTCATGGAAAAATCCACTAAACTTAGACATAATTATATATTAATCAAGTCTTAATTTAATTACAGCAAACTATTGTCATCTCATTTTACCTGTACCAGCTAAATTATGTGCTGCGAAATGGCTTATTCTTTCTTTTAATTGTATTTGGTGTCATAAAAAATTGATAGTATCTAAAGTAAGAGGTGGTTATTCTTTCTTTTAAGTGTATTTGGTGTCATAAAAAATTGATAGTATTTGAAGTAAGAATCGACAGCTCTATTTTTTTCTTTGTATTTCTGTCGTTTTATATTATGATTAGAAATTAAAATGCTATTAATATGGGATCATTGTAAAACCATAAAAGTCAAAATTATATATATATTTTTTTCACTTTTATCCATCTTTTTCTACACGTGAAATGAAGTTTTAGTAATTTGCTTGGTTAGTGTGTCATGGAAAAATCCACTAAACTTAGACATAATTATATATTAATCATGTCTTAATTTAATTACAGCAAACTATTGTCATCTCATTTTACCTGTACCATCAAAATTATGTGCTGCGGAATGGCTTCTTCTTTCTTTTAATTGTATTTGGTGTCATCAAAAATTAATAGTATCTAAAGTAAGAGGTGGTTATTCTTTCTTTTAAGTGTATTTGGTGTCATAAAAAATTGATAGTATTTGAAGTAAGAATCGACAGCTCTATTCCTTTTGATTTTTTTTGTTTTCTTGCAATTAGATAGATTGGTGAATACTGATAATCCTACATGCATGCTTGTATTTTTTATGATCTGTTAATTAGAGATACTTATTCCTATTGGTAAAGATCTCGAGCTTTTTGTTTAGGTTATTAATTGTTGAGAGATAGCGAACTTTAGCTTAGATCGAAAGGTTTTTTCTTTATATATATAATTTGGTTAATTTTGAGGTATAAGAGTAAGGGAGTGCATTATCATTTATTTGGAGGCACTTCTTTAAAGCCACTGGCATTTCATACACTGCTTAATGGTTTTTTTTATGTTAGTCCATGCTAATCCAGTATCATAATATTGCTTCTTTAAAGCCACTGACATTTCATACTCTACTTAATGGTTTTTCATGTCTGTCCAGGCACTTAGTTACAGTCAGGCTCACTAATAGTTAGCTCATATCTTAATGCCATATGATAAGTGCTATGGTTTATTTACTAAGATCCTTGCAAGTAACATCATCAAGCATTAACCTTTAAAGTAAGATTATCAAATATTATGAAATTTTTAAAAGAAGGTCGGATGATGCTTGTGATCATCACCGGCTAGTGTTTATTGGAAAGGTTGGATTACAGATGCCGTTATCACTGGCAGGTTATTTTATTTTTTACCTTAAAACAAGTATGATTTTAACATCTTGTTGCTTCTACTTGTGTATAGCAATTTAGAGGCATTTAGAGAGGAATAGATTGTGTTTTGCTTAATCTGCTGTGGAACTGTCATCATGGGGATGGATGTGTCTCATAACTCTCTTGGGCATTCTGACCAACTCAATAGCTGTAGCTAACGTACGCTGAAATCAATTTCACAATTGAATTTAGATGCTATCAAAATTGGTCAATAATATCTGACTACAATAATTTTTTACCCTTTTACTAGCTACGCCGAGATGGTTTAGGATAGTATATAGTTTGGACTTATATTTAATTTGTTCTTATTGATATTTTTTCCAGGTTTTGAAGAGAAGCAATTATGACATTGAACCCAAGCTACGAACCTGTGGTATTTCAATCAATACCAGCTTTGCTCTAGTTATTCTGTTTGCTCTTTGTAGTCTAATGTCTATTGTGTTAAAGAAGTAAAGGATCGGTAAAGGATTGTAGTGCTTGTATTATAGTCCCAATGAATGAAAAAAAAAATCAATATATCTAATTTAAATTTTTTGGGGTTTGCATCTGATTGGGACTGGTGGTCATTTTTATTTCTACACTCTCAATATAATAGTTTTCCTTTCTTTTGGGACTGGTAATAATTCTCAACTAGAAAATATTGGATTTATCGATTCATAAGTGTCAATGGATAAATATTTTTATTTAATTCCTTTGTAATTATCCATTTCATACACATCTTATAGGACTTGTATTCTTCTATATATATCTGACAGTGATAGAGTTGGTATATAACTCTACCACTGCATTCATCCTCTGTACATTTAAAGGCTTTGCCTCCTAATACAATGTATACGAAAAACCTTCAGCTGTCACCTGAGTCATTACTCTTTACATGGTATTAGAGCCATTCTAAGTTACAAATTAATCATGGCCCTCATCCCTTCTTCTTCCTCCGATTCTGCTTCTTCTACTATTACTGCTTCTCACTCCTTTTCCATTAAATTAACCTCCAAAAACTATCTTTCCTGGAAAACACAATTCATGCCTTTACTCAATTATCAAAATCTTCATGGATTTATTGATGGTTCATCCCCTGCTCCCTCAACATTCATTCTCTCAGATACCGAACCCCCTGCATCTATACCAAACCTGAAATTTGCAACTTGGTTTAAAAGAGATCAAATGCTTTTGTCCTGGATTCTTTCCTCTCTTACTGAAGAAGTTTTTCCTCTTGTCATTGGCCTTGACTTTTCTTATGCTGTATGGACTGCTTTGGCTTCTGCTTTTGGCTCCATTTCTCAAAACAGACAACTGCAACTTCATATTGAATTGCAGGAACTCAAAAAGAATGATCTTTCCGTCTCTCAATTTCTTCATAAAGAAAAATCCTTGTGTGATGAACTAAGTACAACTGGTCGTCTTATTACTACTGCAGAATTCAATGCTGTAATCTATCGCAATATTGGGTATGAATTTCATCCTATCATTACAGCTCTTAATCTTCGTCCTAAACCAGTTAGTTTTTATGAACTTCATGGTCATTTAATTGCACATGAAATTCTTCTGAAAAGCTCTCCTGAACCAGTAGCTAATCTCATCCTTAAACCTTCTTCTCCTCTTCTTCACATTCTCAATCCCAATCCCGGTTTACTGGTAACAACTCCAACTCTAGGGGTCGTTCTAATCCTTGTCAAATATGTGGTTACCAAAATCACATAGCTCTTACTTGTCGCAAGAGTTATGTCCGTGACCAGCCCTCAAATCAATACACTAAAACCAACCAATCTTTTGTTCATCTTTCACATGTTCCAACATCGTGTCCTCCCTCTCCCACTGCCAACTCTTCCACTACTTCCAACCCCATTCCTTGGTACCCAGATACTGCTGCAAATTTCCACATTACACCTCATGCTCAACATTTAAACACTGC
The DNA here is from genome assembly GCA_037975025.1 of Excoecaria agallocha. NCBI lineage: Eukaryota > Viridiplantae > Streptophyta > Magnoliopsida > Malpighiales > Euphorbiaceae > Excoecaria > Excoecaria agallocha. The sequence goes on from CM075812.1 coordinate 53,183,646, forward strand.
CAATGAATATACGGGTCCTGAGCAATTATTTGTTGGTAATGGACAGGGACTGAATATCACTCATACTGGTAAAAGCTCTTTCTCTCTCACTCTAGTGGAAAATTCTCCTTAAATAATGTTTTGTGTGTCCCTCAAATCACCAAAAATCTCTTATCTGTTCAAAAGTTTACTTCTGACAATTCTTGTTTCTTTGAATTTTGGCCTAACTATTTTTTTATCAAGGACCAACAATCCAGGAAGATCTTGATGCAAGGTCCAAGTGAAGATGGACTCTACACCTTGCATTCAGCCCCTCCAAGTGCCTTCACTGCCTCTACCATGCCCAGCCTTGATGAATGGCATCAACGGCTTGGTCATCCCAATTCATCCAAGCTTGCTTCCTTAGTCAGAGATGGTTATGTTTCAGTGTCAACTTCAGATCTTAGTCCTTGTTCTAGTTGTCATTTGGGTAAATTATATCGAGTTCCCTTAGCTTCTAAAGAGCACACAAGCTCTAGTCCTTTTGAGATTGTGTATTCTGATGTTTGGGGCCCTGCCCCCCTTCAGTCCAGTTTGGGTCATAAGTATTTTGTTATTTTTATTGATGACTTTACTCGTTTTACATGGATTTATTTTTTGAAAAATAAAAGTGATGTCTACTCTACATTTTTATCTTTCGAATCTCTCATTGATCGCCAATTTAATACCAAAATCCGTGCTTTTCATTCGAATTGGGGTGGTGAGTATCAAAAACTTCAGTCTCACTTTCAAAGAACTGGCATTCATCACCGTATTGCATGTCCATACACACATGAACAAAATGGCACAGCTGAACGTAAAATTCAGCATCTTGTTGACACTGCTCTTACTTTACTTGCTCATGCCAACATGCCTCTTAAATATTGGAATTATGCACTTGAACAAAGTGCCATGGTGATCAATGTCCTACCATCTGATGTTCTTAAAAAGCAATCTCCCTTTCAAAAATTATTTCTCAAAGATCCCCATTACTTGGCTTTTCACCCTTTTGGTTGTGCTGTTTTCCCCTTGCTTTGTCCATATAATCATCATAAATTTTCTTTTCGCTCAACTCAATGTGTTTATCTTGGTCAGAGTCCCTTACATGCTGCTTATCGATGTCTAGATCCTATTGGGGGTCGGGTCTACTTAGCCAAACATGTCAAATTTCATTCCACTATGTTTCCTTTCCGTCACATAACTCCATCAACACCAGCAGTGACACAGCACATGCCATGGTTGAATATAAGGTGGATTGCCCCTTCCTTCATCGGATCAACTTGCCTCAGGTACTTCTTTCTCTCCTTCTACCACTTTACATCCTTTTTCTATGTCTCCTATGTCTGGTTCTCATAGTCTGCCTGTCCTTACTTCACCTCCTTCTTCTCGGTCTCATCCCTCTCCCAAATCACCCACTATATCTCGTCCCTCTCAACCCCCTGAACTCAAGTTAGTGGTTGATCTCACTAAGTATCCAAGTCAACCACCTCCTTTTCCTTCCCATTCCTATCATATGACCTTAAGACCTTTCACCATGACCCACCGCCAAGCACATACTATCACCACCTCTCTGCCCAAAGAACCCAACACCTTTGCCCAAGCAAACAAATGTCTCAAATGGAGAGCTGCAATGCAACTTGAGCTTGATGTGTTAATCCAAAACAAGACTTAGACCTTGGTTCCTAGACCATAAAACACCAATGTTATTGGCAATAAATAGATCTTCAGAATTAAGCAAAAATCTGATGGGTCAATTGAGTGATACAAGGCTCATTTGGTAGCGAAGGGATACTCTCAACAATCTGGTATTGACTACTTGGAAACTTTCTCTCCTATCGTTAAATTTACCACTGTCCGGACCATCCTCTCTATTGCTACTGTGCATAATTGGCAAACTCGGCAATTGGATATTTCAAATGCATTCTTACATGGTTACTTGGATACTGATTTATATATAGAGCAGCCCGTTGGCTTTCTTGATTCTTCTCAGCCTAACCATGTTTGTAAGCTTAGGCGTTCTCTATATGGGTTAAAGCAGGCTCCACGGGCCTGGTTCCAGCGATTGTCTGCCTATCTACTCAGCCTTGGTTTTTGTTCATCTCAAGCCGACCATTCCCTATTCATTCTCACACAAGGTACTGATAAACTTTTTATTTTAATTTATATGGATGACATCCTTGTTACATGCTCCAGCTCCACTCTCCTTTCCTGGTTTCTGGCCAGTATTAGCAAGGCTTTTCCAGTTCGGGACTTAGGAGTTATCCATTATTTTCTAGGTATTGACATCTCTAAGGTCGATGATGGCATTCTTTTATCTCAAAATAAATACATTGATGAAGTCCTTCAGGCCACCTTAATGGACAATTCGAAGGGTTGCTCTACACCAATGGTTGTCTCCCCAAATCTAAGTAAATTAATGGGCACGCCACTCTCATCAGCCGAGGAATATAGAAAAGTTATTGGTGCTCTTCAATATATTACCCTCACCCGACCTGACATCTCCTTCAGTGTTAACAAGCTTGCTCAATTCATGCATTGTGCAACTGATGTTCATTGGCAAGCCTGCAAAAGACTCCTTCGCTAGTTGAATGCCACCCGCTCTCTTGGTATGTTCATTTCCAAGCACTCTGATTTTTCTCTTCACTGTTATTCTGACAGCGATTGGGCAGGGTGTCCAGATGATAGACGCTCCACTGGTGGTTATCTAGTTTTCTTGGGCAATAACTTAGTTTCCTGGTCATCAAAAAAACAACCTACGATTGCAAGATCTTCCACTGAAAGTGAGTACAAATCACTTGCAAATACTACTGCTGAAGTCATGTGGCTAGTCTCCTTATTACATGAACTTGGGTGTCACTCATACACTCCTGCTACTCTTTGGTGTGATAATGTTAGTGCCATTTATTTATGCTCCAATCCAGTATTCCATGCGTGCACCAAACATGTGGAGATTGATTATCATTTTGTTAGAGATCAAATTCGACTAGGCTTGGTTCACATTCGTTTTATTAACAGTTCGGATCAGATTGCTGATATCATGACTAAACCACTGGCCCACGCCTCTTTCCAGACTGTGACAAGCTTCGCCTTTGCAGTTCGTCGGCTCAACTTGCGGGGGGGTGTTAATGGATAAATATTTTTATTTAATTCCTTTGTAATTATCCATTTCATACACATCTTATAGGACTTGTATTCTTCTATGTATATTTGATAGTGATAGAGTTGGTATATAACTCTACCACTGCATTCATTCTCTGTAAATTTAAAGGCTTTGCCTCCTAATACAATGTATACGAAAATCCTTCAGCTGTCACCTGAGTCATTACTCTTTACAATAAGGACATATATTATTCGTTTATCAGTGTAATTGATAAGATTTTAAAATCTATTTCAGCTATAAGTACTTATTTGATTTTATTGATGTTTAGTACCTTTTTAATTCCAATGTCATTTATATTTTCACTTAATGACCTTTTGCATTATGATTTTCTTTCAATTTACTATTTTGTCATGAAAGTTTCTTTTATAGATATATTGTAGTTGGTATTTTCATGCACTTTGGAACTCTGGATATTTGAAAAAGGGAAACTTATATCTTTTGACAACAAGTACCAAAGGATGTATGCTTTGACTGATAATTTCCTAGAGATTAAAGTTAATAAGGGGTTGTAGAGAAAAATGTTCATGTATACATGCATCTATTAACAGAAATTTGATTATATACCCTATATAATATAAGTAGTATCACCCTTTATGTCAAATTTTATTTCTTTGTTGTCATGTTTGTATTTAAGTGTCATCAAATGTCTTAAGTACAGCAATGGATGATCGCAAGTGCACTTTTGTTTTAATTGTCAGATATAGGCTTCTGCATAAATATTGATTTTCTAACTTTAAAAGTAAAAGTAATTTTTTTTGTAAAAAATCAACAATAATTTAGTGACGGAATAGCGAAGACAATTACGTCACAATTGTTTTTAATATTGGCCGAATTTAGCAATAGAAACTTTAATATGGTTGCTAGAAATAGCAACAAAAATTGATTTCGATTGCTATAAATAGCAACGGAATTTCTATTCGATTGCTAAATATATCGACAAAATTGATTTCGGTTGCTAAAAATAGCAACCTAATTTCTATTCGTTTAGTAAAAATAGCAACAAAAATTCTAATTCCACTGTTAAATTTAGCAACGGAAACAATTTCAGTTGCTAAAAAATACCAACCATTAAATTTGCAACCGAATGTTCTGTTGTTATTTTTCGTTGCCAATTTTTATTAGCAACAGAAATTCAACAAATTCGGTTGCTAATTTCCATTGTTATTTCTTAATTTTCTTGTAGTGTCACCATTATTGGAGTTATGAGATTTGAGAGAGAAAAAGAGTGTTTCAAAAAGACAAAGAGTGAAAAGGTTGAGTCTTTATGATGCACTTTATGTAGAAAATCCAAAAAAGAAGAATATGCAATAAATAAGTTGGTGAAAAGGTGCCTTTTTGAAATCAAACAAAAAATCCCTTGAATAAAAAGCGAGAACTTTCCATTTCCCAAAAACGGAAGTTACTTTATTTAAAAAAAAAATCCCATTTTTAAAACCAAATACATGTGCTGATATTTAGGAATAAAATAAGGAAAGATTGAAAACATGCAATAAAACTTCCTAATTAAAATAACTACCAAAGAGAATTAAACTACCTGTTTAGAACAGAGTATTCTTGAACTCACAAACCCATAAAATATAAAACACATACACATAGCTATTTCATTTAATAAAACAAATTAAATCTAAAAGAGAATATAGTTACCTTTTAAGATGATTTTTCTAAAATGCCCATACCTAATTCTCTTCTGATTTTGCAAAATTGTTATTCTTTTAATGGTTTTGTGAAGATATCTACAAGTTGTTGTTCAGTAGGGGCGAAACTTAAAATAATATCTCCTCTTTACACATGATCCATTACGAAATGATGTCTAATTTCAATATGTTTGGTTCTTGAATGCATCATTGGATTCTTTGTGAAATTTATTGTGCTAGTATTGTCACAATAAATCGATATATCTTTAAAATTGAATCCATAATCGATCAATTGTTACTTGATCCACAAGATTTGAGCTGTGCAACTTCCGGCAACTATGTATTTTGCTTCAATTGAGTGTTGTTTTCTACTTGACCAAGTGATGAGTGCTTTTCTTAATAATTAACAAGTTCCAGATGTGATTTTTCTTTCAATTTTACAACCTGCATAGTAGGCATTTGAAAAACCAACAAGATTAAAGCTTAAGTTTTTAAAATAACACAAACCTATCTCTTGAGTTCCCAATAAATATCTTAGAATACACTTTATTGCAGCTAGATGTGATTCTTTTGGATTTGATTGAAATCAAGCACAAAGAAAAACACTAAAGTATATGTCAGGTCTATTGGTTGTTAAGTATAATAGTGAACCGATCATTCTTCTGTAGTTCTTTTGATCCACACTTTTACCATTCTCATCAAGATCAAGCTTAATTAATGGACTTATTGGTGTGCTTACTAATTTGGCTTCCATCATTTTAAATTTCTTCAACAGTTCCTTTGTATACTTGACTTGATTAATGAAGATACCATCCTTGTTTTGATTTATTTGTAGCCCTAAAAAGAATGTTAATTCTCCCATCATAATCATCTCAAATTCCTCTTTCATTAAATTTTCAAATTCCTTGCACATAGAGATGTTAGTAGCTCCAAATACAATACCATCCACATATATTTGCACAAGCATGATATGATTTTCTTCATGTTTTATAAATAGAGTGTTGTCTACTTTTCCTCTTGAAAAACCATGTTCAATTAAAAAAATTTGAAAGCCTTTCATACCAAGCTCTAGGAGCTTGCTTTAAACCATATAAAGCTTTTGTTAATTTGAAAACATGATTAGGAAAATCCGTATTTTCAAAACCTAGTGGTTGTGCAACATAAACTTCTTCCCTTAAATAACCAATTAAAAATACACTTTTAACATCCATTTGATAAAGCTTAATGTTCTTAAAACATGCAAATGCACATAAAATTCAAATGGTTTGTAAACGTGCAACAAGTGTAAATGTTTCATCAAAATCAATATCTTTTTCTTGATTGTATCCTTAAGCCATAAGCCTTGCTTTATTTCTTGTTACATTTTCTTGCTCATCCAGCTTGTTTCTAAAGACCCATTATGTACCAATAATTGAATGATTTTTAGGTTTGGGAATAAGAGACCATACCTTATTTCTTTTAAATTGATTTAATTGTTTTTTCATAGCAAGAATCCAATTGTTGTCATTTTGAGCTTCCTCAATATTCTTTGGTTCAATTTTAGAAACAAAGGCAGAGTTACAAAAGTATTCTTTCAATTGTCTTCTGGTAATTATTCCAGTAGATGGACTACTAAATAGGTCTTTTTTAGAATGGTTTCTATAAACATTCAACTCCTTTGGTTGATAAGCATTTTGTTCACTTGCAACTTGTTCGACTGTGTCTTGCACTCCTGCTTCAGCTATTCTGTTTTGATCAAATTCTTGTCTCAATCTCTTTTGAGATTCTTCTCCTTTATTTCCTGTATCATCATCAGAAAAATACCTTTCTCCACTGTAAACATCAGTTTCGTTAAACTTAACATTAATTGACTCTTCAACCAAATGTGTTCTTTTATTATATACTCTACATGCTTTACTTTTAAGTGAATATCCTAAGAAATTTCTTACATCAGATTTAGCATCAAATTTTCCCAAGCTATTTTTATCATTTAGGATAAAACACTTATAGCTAAATGTATGAAAATAACCGATGTTTGGCTTTCTTCCTTCCAAAGTTCATATGGAGTTTTATTTAGAGTGGCTCTAATTAAAACTCTATTGATAATGTAGCATGCTTTATTCACTGGCTCAGCCCAAAAATACTTAGGAAGGATTGTTTTAATTCAGTATGGTTCTTGCCATTTCTTGTAGGATTCTATTTTTTCATTCCATTACTTTATTTTTTTGTGGAGTTCTTAATGCTGAAAAATTGTGTTCAATACCCTTCTTTGAGCAGTAATCTTCAAATTTGTTATTTACAAATTCTCCACCATTGTCACTTCAAATTTTTGCAATGTGATAGTCTCTTTCATTTTAAACTTTCTTTGCAAGCTTTTTGAAGGCATCAAATGTCTCATGTTTATGTGAAGGAAAAAATGCCCAAGTAAAACGTTAGAAATCATCAACAATCACAAAAACGTAACTTTTTCCTCTTAAACTTGATGGTGAAATAGGTCCAAATAAATCCATATACAACATTTCTAAGCACTTTTTAGTTGAAATTATTTTATTAGATTTAAATGAACTTCTAGTTTGCTTACCAAGTTGACGTGGATGACACACATAATTTTTATTGAATTTAATTTTAGGCAAACCAACAACAAGATCTTTCTTAGATAATTTTTCAATTGCATGTACACTTGCATGACCTAATCTTTTATGCCACAACCAATTTTGATCATCATTTGAAATCAAGCAAGTTGATTTATTAACATAATCATCATTCAAACTTATTTTACAAACATTTCTAGCTCTATAACCTGTTAGAATAACATCACCTATAACATCAACTTCAACTTTGCAATCTTTTATTTCAAAAATAACTTTTCAATTTTTATCACATAATTGGCTTATGCTCAATAGATTATATTTCAGCCCTTTTACAAGCGAAACATCTTCAATGCATAGGTTGGTTCCAATAGTCCCAACACCAATAATCTTGCCTTTATTCTTGTCACTAAAACTGATAGTCCCTCCATTTATTGTAGAGAGTTCAACAAATTTCTTTTTGTCCAAAGTCATATGTCTTGAGCAACTACTGTCAAGATATCATTTTTTATTCTCGTTGCTCTTAAAACAAACCTACAAGATAATTATTTCGTCTTAGGTACCCAATTCATTTTGGGTTCTTTAGGGTTAGATTTTCCAGTATTATCATTAATTTCCTTTGACTTGCTCTTTTTCATATGATAGCAATTCTTAGCAATATGCCTATTTTTACCACAATAAGTGCACATGATTTTTTATGAATGAAAACCCAAATTTCTAGCTTCCTTGACATTTTTCTTTTCTTCAGCTACTATATTAACTTTTTCTCTCTTCAGATTTTCAATAATAGCATTTAATTCATCAACTTTCAATTCAAGTTTCACCCATTCACATGTTTTGATACTAAGCACATTTAAAAGATCATTTAAATCATCAAGCAACTCAACATAACTTTTTCATTCCCCACGAGAATAAAGCAGTAATTTTTGAACATTTTTTTTCAACTTTTCATGAGATTCTTGTAAACTCACATGATTTTGTTTAAGCCCATGATAAATTTCTAAAATATCACTATTACATTTCTTCAATTTTTCATATTTCAAACATAGCTCATCAAATATCTTTTTTAGCTCCTCAAGATTATTAAAGTCAGAATCATTTACTTAATATTTGTCTTCATCAGTTTGGATTTGATTTAGATTAATTAAATTAGAAATTTCTTCAGCTTCATCATTCGAAATAGCCATAAGTCCAGCCTTATCTAAACTTACTTCAGATTCACACTTTTCATTTGAATCATCACTATTGCTTTATGTTGCCACCATTGCCTTCTTTTTGAATTTCTTATCCTTCTTTTTCAATAGAGGACATCTTAACTTAATATGCTTAGATTTTTTATAATGATAACATGTTATATCACCAGAGTTTATCTAAGAATTTTTAGCTTTGGAATTGCATAACTTTTTAGGAAATTTACCATGTTTCATTTCCCTTTTATAAAACTTTCAAAATTTCTAAGTGATCATTACTAGTTCTTCATCTAAAGAATTTTCTCCAGAATCAGCAGCCAGAGCAATACCCTTTTTATTTTCTTGATTATGCATCACAAGATGATAAGATAATAATGAACCAATAAGATCATCATAAGACCAGTTTTGTAGATCTTTGTTAAGAAGTACAATAGCTTTTTCTTTCCAGTTTAAGTTCAAAGATCTAATCAGTTTCTTAATTTGCTATTCTTCACTCACAATTTTGCAAGTCCTTTCATCGAACTTGTTATTTTGACAAACCTATCACTCTTTTTAGAAATAGTTTCATTAGGTTTCATTTTGAATGATTTATAATCACACATTAGAACATGTAACCGTGAATCTTTAACTTTAGTTGTTCCTTCATAAGTTGCCATAAGTTTATCCTAAATTTCCTTAGCTATATCACAAGCTAAAATTCTGTTAAATTCATTTGAATCTAGATAGCAATATGACAAACTCATAGCTTTTAAATTTCTTTGAATATTCAGGATAACTAAATCATTATACTCATTTTCACTTTTAGGAACTTCTTTCCCATATTCCATTTTAGTTGGAGGTGTATAATCATTGACTACCATCTTCCAACTTTCCATGTCTTGCATTTGAATGAAGTGCCTCATCCTTGTTTTCGAAAATGAGAAATTTTGACCACAAAACATTGGAGGATGAGTTGAGAATTTTCCTTCAGTAAAAGTTGTGTTTGTTCCAGCCATCTTTTGGATCTCTCTAGGTTGTTAAACCTGAAACAGAAAAAGAGACCTGTTTTGATACCAATTGTGAGTCCCAAATATACTCTAGAGTGGTGAATAAAGTATTTTAATAAAATTAAGTATAGGTGGAACAAATTAAAACTTGATAAAATATATAGATATTATTTTATCGATATCAAGTATACATCCCAATGTGTGTCGATTATTCTAAATGAAAATGATAAGTTATATATTTATGTTTCAATGATCAACAAATATCATTTTAGTATATGTGAATTACTTTATAATGAATAACCAAAATTAATTTGCAATGAACAAGTTATGCACATGAATAAAATAAAAGAGAGAGAGGGAGATAGAGAGATATTGACACAACAATTTATAGAGGTTCGGCTCTATGCCTACATTCTCTCCTTAAGACAACTCGTCTTAAGAATTTCTCTCTTTCTAGGGTGACTCTATTTAGAGGGAAAAATTCAAAAGCTGATTACAATGATAGCTATCCAAGTTTTCTCCTAATTAAAAAACTCAAAAACATTTAACCCTTTTTTCCAAGCAAAAGGATCTAAACACTTAGTTTTTTTCCCAAGTAAAAGAACCTAAACACTTGCTAGCTTCTTTTCTTAGGCCCTAGCAACCTAACCTCACTTTATCTCACATGGTTTAAACCTCACTATAGAATGATTACAAGTAAAAACTATAATCATCTTGAGAATATGTGAATGACACCTATGATGAAGTGAAACTTACAGCAATGTAGTGTTAAAAAACTAAAGTGCATGTTTCACTTATATTTTACACTTAGAAAAACAACAATATATAAGAGAGAATTTCATAGCTATTAGGTGTAAACACAATTTAAAATTTGTTTCCTTGTTTAAAGATTGATTTTAAACTTTCCATAAATCAATTAAATCATCTAAAAATATTTATCCAAAAAGAATGTTTCTTTAAAAGGATTAATTGATGGTTGAAAAATATTTTTCTTTCCTAAATAAGCATAAATTAATTTTTGTCTTAAGAAAGAGTTTCTTTAAATGCAATGAGAATATAAATAAATAATGAATGTGTGTGTGTATCCTCAGAAATGATTGTACATAATTTTTATAAAGAAAATACGATCTTCAAGTCAGTTTCAAACAATCAGGTTCAATTCTTTTTTGATAAAAATAAAGCACGATTCAGTCTTGTTCTGTTGTGGATAAAAGACAAACCAACCAGTTTCTCTTGTAGACCTGCACATGTAACTTTTAAAAAGCCTAAAGATGTCAGATTGTTTTGCTTATCATCAAGATATAATATGGGCCTTCATCTTACAAGAAATACATATAGTTAGTGTGGTAATGTGTTGAACTGCATGTGTATCAATGAACACAATAAATATGATGATAAAATAAACATTTATGAAAAAATAAGATTATAAAGAAATAATTATATTGGAAGAGTTTTATTTGTATAGTAGTAAGTCGATCCAACTCGAACTAGATAATAACAATAACTATTTTGAGAAAAAGGAAGAACAATTATATATTAGGTTCAAAATAAGTTGTTGAGAATCTAACTATAACAATTTTAACTTAATCAAAAGCAGCACAAGTAGGTTCAGGAGGGTTAACAAGAAAAATATTAAGAAGCTGATCAATGGAGATATATTCCATATCTGGATACAGAACTGAAGCCTCAACGTCATCTTTCTCCATTTCATAGCTCATCAAATCTCTCTTTACAAACACATTGTGAAGGATTGCCATTGGAATAATTTGTGGATATGGTAGACCCATATACCAAAAATAAACTTTTATAATCTTGATCTCTTAAAAAAATAAATTTAATTATATAAAAGAGTATAATTAGTTCTTACTATGGGAGAGCTCTACCACCTGCTCCTCAGGGATGTGAATTTTATTAAAAGAGAGACCTATCTTTTTCTCCTATAGATTAATTATTTCTAGTTGAGAGATGATGTTCTTCCCTAGCCTGCAAATGATAACTTTATTGAGTGTTCTTAGATCTTCTGCTGCTTTTATGGTATACTTTGCTATGTCTTTTTCATAGTTTAATACATCTAAAAATGCAATAGTATAGATTTAGGGTCATTAAACATTGAAGTACTTGCTGAATAATGTTTTGATAACCAAATGCTTATCACCATATTAATTTTTGGACAATAACTTTCAATTAAATTATGACCATTTTGTCATTTTAACCAAAAAGATTCTTAAATATATCTTTGTACTCACAAAATTTTTTTTAATCATGAATTTCTATAAAAACCATATAGTGTGAAGCGCAAAAATAAAGAAATGTAACTTTTTTTTAGGTAGCAGTTTATTATTAGCTTAATTTATAAGCAATCTTTATGGTTTCAATTTAGTAGAAAATTTTTTCCTAAATTAGTAGGAAATAGCATACCCTTAGCTTGTCCATTACCATACAAAGTAATATCAAATTGGTCTGGATGATGTGGATGAAGCAAATAATTGACAAAGTAGGATCCACAACAATTTATAGAGACAAAAGTGTAAGGCAGCTCAGCTGCTTCTATTGCTCTTCTTGTCTTTCTCCTTTTCTTAAGACATGCTTCAAATGGTGGTAACGGCCTTACCCTGTCCTCTACTATTACAAAACCTAATGGAATGAACCTCTATATACATAACACACGCATGTACGCAAGATAATTGTTAAATAATTAGAATCCTTAAAAAAACAAAAAGACTTGTGTAAACAAAATAATAATATAGTTATGCCTTTATATTCCCAGCAGCAGTAATGGCAGTAATGATTTTGAATTGGTCAAGAATCTGAGGCACATCTAGTGCAAATATCACAACATCTACTTCCCTAAGTAAACTAACAATCTTGTCATGCTCATTTAGTTCTCCCTGTAGAATTTAAACATTTATTTGTTAACTTGTAATTATACTTCAAGATAAATAATAATGATAAGTATATATAAGTATAAAGGATTTACATGAACAATAGTGACTCCAAGAGATTGAAAATGGTTGAGGATGTGAATCTTGGAGGGAGGAGAAAGAGAGGTTAAGGGGCTAGAATAAGCAAAAGTTGAAATGACCTAACAAGATGCTAGCCTCTACCAAGTATTTGCCCAAGTAACCTGTTGCTCCAAATATCAGGATCTTACTCAACTTCTCAATTTCTCTTTACTTTCTTCTATCCCAATAATAGCTCAATTCAATATATAGCAATATTATTAAAACTGGATCGAATAAAGAACCGGCAAACTTGGGGCTCGTGGTTCGATCGGTCCGACCGAATTTGACCGGTTGTTTTCGATTTTTTAAAATACTATTACTTAATATAATTTTATAAATACTATTGTATGAACACTAAAAAACCATTAATCAAAATATTTAATATATGTCACAAATCTCCTAATAACAAGTTACAAAACATATTAAACATTTATCAAATACAAATTTTAAACATTTAAATAAATTCATTCTACATCATGTATATTTAAAAAAAAGTCATCTTCATCACTCATCATCATTGTTGTCGTTATCATCATCATCGTCGTCCTCTCCATCACTATATATATATATATATATATATATAACAAAAACAAAATACATCATATTGATCAATCCCTTCCATTTTCACTCAACTGATCACGTGTACCTACACAGAGTAAACAAATTACGCACTAAGTAATTTATACTTAGTGATGAATATCGTACTAATAATTTTTATGTACATACAAAATTCACACAAATAAAGTATACCATACATATTTAGGCATGTGAGATTTAGATTCAATAAATAATATTCAAATAAACATAGTTACTCTAATATTTTCAATTCTAATTACATCTTATTGTTTAACATAATAAATTAATTAAATGTTCGTAAATTTTATTATTATATATTTTTTTAGGTTTTCCTTTTTGATACATCAAATAAATCTATATTTTGTACTATACTTATCATTAAGTCCCTACTCAACATTCTTTATTTTAAATTATCAATTTTCCTTATTTTTGTTATTTTATCACTTTAATATTATTTTGTGCCATTATTACTATTTTTCCCTATAATATCCAGTAGAAATACAACAAACTGGATTTGCAAGACTAGAACTCCAAAGTTTCAAAACTACTCTTCAACTAGCTGCATAATATTGACTGTATAACTATATAGACAACCATTGATTTACAAATGCGAGTTGCCATTAAACTATAGTATATGTCCTTATGGCTTGCCAATTATATCTTGAAGTTATTTTAGATTTGGTGTAAATTTAAAAAATAATTAGAATTTTGGTGCTATAGTTAAAATAATTAGGAATTTGGTGTGTTAAAAATGGCAAAGAGAGTGCCATTTTATGTCAGTTTTGGACCCAGTCTAAGTGGTGCCAAATTCGGTTGAAAAATGACACATGCACTTGTTGTTTTTAAGTAGACTAAATGGCATCATTTTGATGTCTGATTTAGGCCTGAGTGAGTGGGCCCCAGCCAGACCAAGAACTGCAATGGAATGTGACATTTTCTGATTATTTTAATATAAAGCTGCCAATGCATGTGAATTGCTCTGCGCTATAATAGCACCATAGTAAAATCCGTGATTGCAGTTGTAACATAGGAATTCGTGTGTTATGTAAATTTTTTTAATGAAAACTTTAAAATCTAGATCCCAACGCCTTCACTCTCTTATTTTCCACCTTTTCTCCCCTAAAATTTCTTTTTCATTCATTCTTTCTCTTTTGTTCTTGTTTTTATTATTTACATTTCAACATTTTCACCTTATTGTTGAAGAAATTTTACTGAAATTATTGCAAAAAATTTTGTTGAGGGTTATAAAAAAGGCAATATTATGTGAATATATTATAAATTAAATTTATTAATCAAATTTTAATTTATTTCTAACTTCATTTTCATTCTTAAATTGTAAGTGTTGTTAAGTTTACAATATATTGCTATCAATATTTTTAAAGTTCATTTATTATTATTTTATTTATTTTGGAAAGATAGTTGTAATTTGTAAAAGCGGCATAAGTTTGCAATAATTTTTTTACGCTACAAAGCATATATGTAATTTGTATGAAAAGCTAAAATAAATATATTTTTAAAAAATATTATTAGGTATCTGCATATATAATATGTCCCAATTAAAAAATTGTGTTCACATGAATTGTGTATAAAAATAATAATTGATAATTTTTTTTGGAAATATTTAGAATTAATTTTTATATTGTAGGTGCTTTTAGATTTGCAATATATTTGCGATCAATATTTTTAAAGGTAAGTTATTATTAGTTTATTTTATTTATTTTGAAAATATATCTAGTTTAAACTAAAATAATTAATTTGTACATGTTATTTTGTGGTTTATTCAGGTAAGTTATAATCGTCAATAATTGTAGATCAATTAGTTGTTTGAATTTAGTTATATTATTTTACTTTTATTTTGTCATGTTTTGATATTTAGAAATAAATGAAAGTAAATTGATTATATATAGTTTTTACAAGTGAATTGAGATTGAAATTTAGAAGTCAATTAAAATTATAAATTTAGAATATTAATATAAAAATCAATATAGCAAGTTAAAATATTTATGAATAAATGTATATATATAAAGTCAACATATATAATAGTATGTATGAAGTTAAAATATTTATGAAGAAATGTATATATGGTCCACGTATATATAACATTATATTGTTTAAAAAAGTATTGTAAATATGAAAAAAAATAAATTGCACGAGTTAAAAAGGAAACTAAAATTTTAATTTAGACAATTAGTATAAAATATGTAACAGCCTGGATTATACCCTAGTAGGAACGAGACATAATACTGATGGAAGCTTGAGCATTGAAGGATAATGAATATGATAGTTAATGTGAGTTGGAGATATGATTGGTATTAATGACATTGTTAGAGGGTAATTCGATAATTTGCTCTAATTATGTTGTGTATACTTAAATACATGAAATCTTGGGTTTATGTGAAAAATAAGTTGAGGTTCCATGCTATTACATGAAATTATAAAGTTATGTGTCCAAATCATAATTAATAATAATTTAAAGATAGGGATTAATAGAAGCATGACAGCTAGCATTTCTAAAAGAAGTTATGCATTAATAAAGCTAAAAAAATATCTAATGGGAAGAGAAGAAGTGGCTAGCCATTCAATGCCAAAAATACAGATTTTACCACTTTAAATATCCCTTGAATTACATCAAAAGAATATGTTCCCAAAGGAGCTTAAGCTAAGTGAAAAATTAGTTGAATTCATCAAGTAAACAAGGTAAGTAATTTATGTGATTTAGTGGGAAATTAATTTCTTCCTCTCCTCTTCTTCAACTTAGGCCTTCAGATACATAAAAATACATGGAATTGAAGCTTTATTTGTGTATTATGTGATTTAGCTGACGAGGAAGCTAGAGTTAAAGGAAAAGAAGAAGTTTGGAATATTTGAAGTGGTTTTGCAAGCTATAGAGGTATGGAAACCCACTACCTTAATTGATTATGTATTTTATGCTTTTAAATTATTTGAGTATGAATTTTATTATGGTATTGATAATGGATAAAGGAATTAAGTTTGATTCATGTGTTGGGAAATGAATTGAGCCTTGACTTGATGCTTAGCGCAAACTTTGGTTTTGATTCATTTGAAATAGTCCGGATTTTTTGGCCATAACCTTTCTTGTAGACCTTTAAATTGAGTAATTCTAGTGCCATTGGAATCTTAAGATAATTCTTTAACTTTCATGCAGAAACCTAGTGTAAAGACTATCCTAATCTCTCCTGTTACTTGACATTATATATACTATAACATATATCAACACATAGAAAATGATTTACAAGGAAAGCTTTAGGTTACTTTACACTGGCTTTTATCTTGTTCTTCATATTATATTCTACTTAATACAATATAATAATTACAAAGACAACAAAATACAACTACAAACTTAAACCCTTCCTATCTCTAGTGTTGGTCTTGCTATAGCAGATCTTGTCCCTCCAGGAAGAATCCTAACTTCAAGTACCTATACGGATAAACACCCGTGCTAAGATTACTAGCTTAGTGGGGAACAAAGAAAAATATTTTAAAGGCAACCTCTTGTCGTAGTCGCTGATGACTCACACACATAGGCATAATATTAGTCAGATACTATTTTGAGCCACAATATAAAATTTGCATATCAACAATACAATACTTTATTATAATGGTTGCAAGTTTGTAATAAAAATCATTGACAATCAGTAATCCAATCATGTGTACTGACCTATGTATGTAGACATGCATGTAAATATAGTAGTCTTACGTGAAGAAAACATTAGGCATTCACAGTCATTATTATTATATGTAAGAGTTACTATAGTATTACATACTTCATGTTTAAAAACAACTACATACAATCTCATTTTTTTTAAATAAATCAAAGATTCCTTGCTGAAAAGGTTTGGAAAAAGCCAACACTAGAATTACAACCAGCAGTTACAACAACCGGACAATAAAATCTGAACACCGAAAGGGACCTTGTTTTGCAAGACAACCAGCAAAGAGGAATCTGCCCTTGAACCACGGAAACCAATTGTTTGAAGAAAATTAGTTAATTTCTGAAACCATGATTGTGGTGCTTGTTTCAAACCATAAAGTGATTTGCGTAGCTTGCAAACATAGTGAGGAAAGTGTTTGTTAACAAAGCCCTGGGGTTGTTTCATAAACACTTCCTCTTTTAAATCACCATGTAAGAAAGCATTACTAACATCCAATTGACAAATTTGCCAACCTTAGGAGACAGCAATAGAGAGAACTGTAATTGTCAATGGTTTAATGATAGGGCTAAAGGTATCAGTGTAATCAAGGTCATATTCCTGAGTGTAGCCTTTAGCAACCAAGCGTGCCTTATATCTCTCAACAACACCATTCACATGGCATTTGATCTTGTACACCCAGCGATTGCAAACTATATTGGCATGAGATGGAGGAGGAACAAGGTCCCATGTATGTGTCTGGTAAAGGGCATTCATCTCATTTTGCATTGCTTCTTTCCATTGTGGTAAGAGAATGGCTTTGGAAAAAGAATATGGTTCGGATTTAAGGGTAGATGAAGGTAGAGCAAGATGGGCATGTTTAGAAGATTTGGCAACGGTAGAGGGTCGTAGTTACATGTTGTGAGTATGTAGGGGTTGGGAGGGTTCAGAAACAGAACTATTTATGTGTGAAAGATCAACAATTAAATCTAAGCCATCAGGATTAAATAAAGTGACATTATTGGGAGAGGGTGAGGTAGTAGGTGTTGGGGTAGATTGGGATTGATAGGATAGTGTGTGACAGGAGTGAGAACGAGAAGAGGTTAAAGAAGAAGAAATGTTACATGACTGAGGAGGAATCGTAGATAATGGATAGGACAGCTGCAGCCAAGGTATTTGAGACAGTGAAGAGGAGGAGGAAACCACTGATGTATCAACTATTTGAAAAGGAAATTTAGTTTCATCAAATGTAACATGTCGTGCAAAAATAATTTTCCCAGTTTCAGGATCAAGGCAGCGATAACCTAGGTAGTGAGGTAAATAACCAAGGAAAATACACTCTTTACTATGATAGGAAAATTTATTCTTGTTGAAAGGTCTTAACAGAGGAAACACAGCACAACCAAAAATTTTAAAAAAGGAATAATCCGGTGGTTGATGAAATAAAAGTTGAAATGGAATGGCTTTAGATAGAGACTGAGTAGGCATGTGATTGATGATAAAAATGGATATTTCAAAGGCAAAATGCCAGTATTTAAAAGGTGTACTACTATGACCAAGTATAGATAAGCCAATGTCCACTATATGTCTTATTTTCCTTTCAGCTGTGTCATTTTGTTCATGTGTATGAGGGCAAGTAATGCGATGATGAATACCTATTTGCTTAAAATAAGTATGTAGAGATCTATATTCACCACCCCAATTAGAATTAAAGGTTTTTATAGTGGTATTAAATTGGCGTTCTACCAAGGATTGGAATTGCTTAAACATATGAAGAACATCACTTTTAGCTTTAAGAGGAAAAAACCATGTAAATAGAGAATAGTCATTAATAAAAATAACAAAGTACTTATGACCAGATAAAGACATGATGGAAGACGGTCCCCATACATCTGAATGAATTAAATCAAGGGGAGCAGAACTCATATGATGCGTCATAGGTAAGGACAAGTGATGCAATTTACCTAAACAACATGCCTTACAATTATTCAAAGAATGAGAAAGAATAGAACATGGTAATTGAAATTGTTTAAAGAGATTTTTAACAGATGGGAACTTATGATGACCCAAACGAGCATGCCATTGATGAAGAGTAGCAAGGTAAGCTTGAAAAGGAAAAGAATTGGAAGACTGCAGCTTGTACAATCCATGATTAGTGGTTCCTCGTAGGTGTATTTTCTTGGTGGTTTTGTCCTTCACAAGACAAGATTTATCATCAAATTCAAAGATACAATTGTTATCTTTGCAAAATTTTTTAACTGAGAGCAACAGTTTGGTAATAGAAGGGACATGCAGAATATTATTTAAAACAAAGGATTGAGTGTAATTTGAGATGTTACCCTTATCGACATGTGAAATTGGGAGACCTTATCCATTGCCAACTATGAGCTGATCATTACCTGTATACTCATCATGAATAGATAAGGATGCAAGATAAGGTGTAATGTGATGACTAGCTCCAGTGTCAAGATACCAATCAAAGGCGAAACTCGAAGATGAATTCTAATCAACCTGATTGATGTTAGCTTGAGGAGTGGACTGATTAGAGAAGGCAGGATGAGGTGGTTGATATGTAAAATGATTGAAACGAGGAGATCGAGTAAAATTTTGATCAAAACATCTCCTGCAATCAATGGCAACATGATTGTTATAACCACAAATTTGACACTGAACAAAATAAGACCTTGAGAAGTTAGGCCGGCAATTTTTCTGAAAGTTGGTTGAATTCTTGCGACTGAAAGTTGCAGATGCAGGAGTTGAGGATCGCTGTGCCATATTAGCAATCGAGGATGATGATTATTGAGCTTTCAGGAGCAGTTCATATGATACCAATTGTCCATGTAAATCATGGAATGAAGGAGGATCAATTCATTGTTGCAAACCACCAATTACACCATTGAAATTTGAACCAAGGTTTCTGAAGACTATAACATTGAACTCAGCTACAGAGACTGGTTGTCCAGCTAAGGCTAAATTGTCTGCAATATTTTTGGCCTTTAAGAGATAGTTAGAAACTGTCATGTCATTCTTAGAGAGGTTATAAAGCTCAATGTAGAGTTGTGTTCTTTGTGCATTGTTTACCCTACCATAAGCAAAAGAGACTGCATGCCAAACTGCAGAGGTTGAATTCAGACCAATTAAATGAGGATAAACTTCCCCTAAAATAGAAGAGAGAAGCCAAGAGAATAAAATTTGATCTTTATTAAACCAGGTGGTGTGCGCTGGATTTAACTCTTCTTCTTGTGTTGTCGGATTGATAATTTTTTTCGATGGAACTGGTTTGGTTCCATACAAGATATCATGCAAGTTATAAAAGTTTAACAATGGCTGGAATTGTAGCTTCCAAGGAATAAAATTTTTGGAGTTTAATTTGATGGAAAAGGTCTGTTGAATGTTTGAGGGAGTTGAAGGAGAAATAAGTGTGGGTAAGGAAAGGGCAAAAGAAGAAATTGCAGGAAAGGAAGAGGAAGAGGTAGAAGATGAAGTAGTGCCAGCCATGAAGATGGCTCTAATACCAACTCAGAGTTTGTGATGGAAGGATATTCTTTCTCATATATTTCATGGTAAATACAGGTGAGTATATATAATATAAAGTTAAGATATTTATAGCTAAGAATAAGATATGATAGCTAAGAATATATCTAAGATAATACCAAATATTCAAACTATACAACTCATTCAAATGGAACGAAATATCAGCTGAAGATTTTCCTGAATATCTGAAGATCATATCAGCTGAAGATCTTCCTGAATATCTTCTGAATATCTTCAATACCTATAATGTGCCCTTAGATTTATGCATCCATACCACAAAAGAAGTAAACCAAATTATCCTTCTGAAAATTGAAAAGAAAACTACAGATCTTATCTCATTTCGAAGAGTTCACTAAGAGTTGTACAACAAATTATCCTTTTGAATTTGAAAGAGGTGTATTTAATATTTTCTTGCGTTCGGTAGGGCCAGAATATCAAAATATATTTTCTGCATATTTGGAACTTATACCTCTACGGTAAAGTATATGGGTAAGGTGAAAATGCAATTCCATAAAAAGTATGATGCATCGCTACTTTCATTTGAGTGGTCCGTGGTATGTAATGCATTGCATACAAATGCATGCGGCTATGAATAAATATGTATTTGGTATATATTTCTTTTTTTTAAGTTTTTAATTTTGGATACAATGTGGGTATGGATACGAGCTGATAAGCACAGGTACAACTTGAATACAAGATTATATTTCGCATGTCTTTTATTGCTTTTTCTTCAAAAGTTAAACGTTCAGCCTTTTGACTTTCTTCAAACATCACTCAATCCCTCTTACACACAACTGATTATTCCTGTAACTAAAACTGCTGGCGCAGGGAAGAGGTTGTGTAATGTGTATGCTTGCTGTGGGATCAAAATTTTTGAAGGGGTTGATGCCGAAGTTTCAATATTTTCTTACTTCTCTCAAAATTTCTACGTCTATTTGGATAATTCTTGGCAAATTAAGTGATAACTACATAAATTATATTTCAAAAGGCCCAGTCATTTCGTCCCAGTAAGTACTTAAGACGGCCCAAATCTGCTAATAAGAAAGAATAGCATGAGCTAGAAGATAACATAGGGAAGCATGATCTCCGATCGGACTGATGGAATGTCTTGTCCTATCAGTCCACTGGCACAAGCCAATGCCTATACTCTTCACCTACCTCCAGTCACATCGCCGCTCACCTACTCTGACTCCCGGTTATCATCTCCCTAAGGTACTCAAGCACCCCTTCCCCAAAACATCTCCTATAAATAGCCAAAAACATAATGGCACCAGGTATTGAACTCTGGAGACTCTCTCTCTCCTTTTAGCTCTTACTTCGAAGTTACTGACTTAAGCTTCGGAGTGCTAATGCCTGGGTCCAACCGGGCACTCCGTTTCTTGCAAGTCCTTCCTTCCATCCAGCCTTTGAACTGCCAACTGCTCTTCTTGCAAGATAAGACATTTCCAGCCTTATCATTTGGTGCTTTCGTTGAGAGCCATGGCAGACTCAAGATCTTACGAAAATGTAATTCATTGAGATCATAGTTGCGGTAACCAGGATAGATCTGAAGCTCCAAGGCAAAGGAAAAGATCCTTCAGAACGTCACTTGAGGGAGTTCCCTCCTAGATCTTGGTGATATGATGGTGCAACAGCAGGAAAATGCCCCTATTACTATAGGTAACATACGTGTTGTACTTAACCACCTCACTAAGAGCGTGGTACAAGCCTTGGAAATCAGAAACATGCCCAGAGCTCTCGAAGACGGTCGAGAAAGGGACCTGATGGCAGAAGGTGTAGAAAGAAGAAATAAGGGGCTCTCCCTGAGAGAGCTGAGCACTCATGATGGGAAAAAGGCGAGTGTCAAAATTATGAACAGACGTGATAAAGGCAAAGAAATGAGGTTTTCAAGCAGAGATGTTTCTCATACCTCCAGTAGATTATACACTTCATCTTTCGATGAGCAGGAAGAATGTGCGCCTAGTTGTGCTTGCTTCCAAATGACAAAAGGAGAGTTCACTCCTGCGGCGATGAGCAGTGAGGATGAATGGTTCGAACAAAGACTAAAAAGGTTTGGCTCGGCGGAGTCAAAGAGAGAGATGCTGGGGAGGAACGCTTCCAATGTTACCTCCCCTTTCTGTAGAGAAATTTTGGAGTCCGAGCTACCTCCCAAATGGACAGACGTGGTGATGGACAAATATACAAGTAAAACAGACCCTACAACTCACCTTGTGGAATTTTTGACTAAAGTGCAAGTCTATACATTTGAAGAGAGGATCGCCTGTAGAGTATTCCCAATCACTTTAGGAGGGGCCGCCTTGAAATGGTTCCTTGGACTCCCCCCTGCATCAATTGCCTCCTTCCAACAGCTCAAGGAATTATTCAGAGTGCGATTCCATGCACGAACACACACATCAAAGTCAACCAATAACGAAAGTCTTAGAGATTACATTATTTGCTTTCAAGATGCAATGCTGGAAACGAGGGATGTAAGCATGGGATCGACATCCAGGGCCTTAGCAAAAGGAATCGCAGATCGTCCATTTGCCGAATTGCTAACTACGAAGCCACCAAGTAGTTTTCCTGACTTAATGGATAGAGTCAAGCGACACGTACAATTAGATGATGCTCTTAGAACTGGTGGCATCAGGAAGACCAGCGTGATGGATAGGTTGCGATACATGGATGGTCGACCATTCAAGAGAACCCCTGTATCCGATCGAGCCGAGGAGAAGCTGAAATAGTAGGTCTTCTTAAGGATTTCAAAGAGGAGAAACGGGGATGAAAGGGATAAACCCAACCGCCGCAATAGTCGGTCGGCTGGGACTTCTACCCCTATCAGCATTGATTCTTCGCGAATGTCATTGATCGCCAAGAGAAAGCATGGGAAAGCTGATTGACCCAAAGTGGTCAAGGAGGGGGAAAAGCAGTGGACGCCGTGACAAAAGCCATGAACTATTTTGCGAAAAGGCAAACAAAAGTCGCAAAAATCAAGTGCAATTGTTATAATTTGTACTGAATGCGAATATTCTCTCACCCTCTTGTAACAAATACCGAAATATCGGTCTATCTTAATATCATTTGTTTTGTCGTCTAAAGATATATTCTTAAAGTAACAACAAAAAAAAAGTGAAGAAAGCTGCGACATGCAAAAGCTATTGAAAACCCCAATGCCGCGACATACACAAAATGAATGTCTCTATAAAGTGAGAACAAATTAAGAACAAAAGGTACGTGTTTAAATTCCATAAATTTAATAATTATTATTCGAAAAAGCTTATCTATTTTCCAACAAACTGGTCCCTTAATTCGAATCACTTTGCTATCGGGATGATTGTTACCGCCATTGCCAAGATCACCACCACCAAGAGCAGATAAGATGAACATCCATCCCCAGGAGTGGATTAGATGATTGTTACTGCCATCGCCAAGATCGCCACCGCCAAAAGCGGATTAGATGAACATCCGTCCCCAGGAGCGGATCGGATGATTGTTACCGCCATCGCCAAGATCGCCACCACCAAGAGCGGATAAGATGAACATCCATCCCCAGGAGTGAATCGGATGATTGTTACCGCCAACGCCAAGATCGCCACTGCCAAGAGCAGATAAGATGAACATCCATCCTTAAGAGCGGATCGGATGATTGTTACCGCCATTGCCAAGATCACCACTGCCAAAAGCAAATAAGATGAACATCCATCCACAGAAGCGGATCGGATGATTGTTAGCGCCATCGCCAAGAGCGCCACTGCCAAGAGAGGATAAGATGAACATCCTCCCTAGGAGGATCAGGTGGTTATTAGCACCACCATCAGGATGGCGTAGTCAGCTATATAAATAAGTCAATCGGTAACTTTCTTGATATTCACAAGCCTTCGACTTCGAAGATCAAATTACGTGAAAGGAAGATAAATAATGATAATACCCAATAAACCTTAAGGCCGGCTTGTTAAAAGCCTGCAAAGAAGCCTTAAGGAGATTGGAGAAGAAGGCCATAACACCTAAGCTCCATCACTAAAGCTCGATATCCATCCCGAGCGTGAAATAAGAAAGCTCTCCCTGCATAGGCCTTTTGGGGCAACACCCCAGAAATAAAACCGTGAGGGCTCCGACCCAAAGTGGACAATATATGCAAGGCTCGATCGAATCCTTTATCCCGATCGGATACCCCGCCATCAAAAATGCGAGATAAGATCTCCTACCAATTGGTGAGCGAGCCATCATTTAAATTGACAGCTTCCCAAATGAATATATGATCGACACAATGAAATAGTTGTTGATAGAATCATGTGTTCCAATGTTGAACAAAATCAAATTGAAATTCAGGGAGTATTTTTCCCATAACAATTTCGTACATTTGTCACGAATGATGTACATAATTCCCTCTAGTCAACTTAATATTCCCTTGGTCGACTTTATAATGATTGATTATTGAATTGAGAATTGCAGTTCACATATGCGGCTGAGAGGAAACTTCATTATTATATACGGCTAATTTTTACAAAATGGAGACAAAATTATTTACAGCAAAAGCTACGTTTCTACACTTCAAAGGGGAACTCTACAATGACTCTAACGGGGCACGGGCAAGACTCCGTTGTTTCCCTGATTGCAAGTGATAAGGTTGACTTTTGCATCAGCATCCAGTCAGAGAAAAGTTCTAAAAAATCTTATAGCTACTGATAGAAGGAGAAATGGGCGAGACATTTAGCTTGGGAAAAGCGCCTGCTGGCTTCGCATCTTCGCTCTAGGCAGAAAGTCCTCCTCTGAACTATTTCCTCTGTGCTAGGTCCTTCTCCAAAACAGCCCGTAATGAATCCCGCTTGGACTTAATTTGGAAACATTCAGTAGATAAACAAGTTACATTACTTTGGAGATGGAACACCTCCTTTTGACGAGCTTTTAGACTCTGAGAAAGATGGAAGGACTCTTCTTTCAGCCTATCAATCTCCGATCGAGCCAACAGAAACTCCTCTCTTGCAAAATCATATTTGGCCTCTGCCTCCTTCCTAGCTCGGTCGGAATCTTCCCATTACTTTTTACAAAGATTAGCCATGCCGTGCAAACGCAAATCGCTTTTTATCAACTGAAGGTTAGACGAATAAAAGGTTGACGAATCAAGAGGATAGGGTATGACAAGATGAATGTCTGTTCAAGAATGAATATTTTAAAAAATACCTCCAGGCTTTGCCTTTGAAAGAAGCTACATTCTTGGGATAACTAGTCAACATTTCCTATCGCCTTGAAATCAACCTCTTGAAGCAAGCCTTGGCACAGATAATTGGCGACTGCCCTGTCATCAATAGACCAGCCTTCGCCGAACTGACTTTTTAAAACTTCTCCCAATGATGCAGTACGACCGCCAGAAGCTTTCGCAGTAGTGCTCTTGTGAGACTCATCTCGATGAGGCTCCTTGTCCTTGGCAACAATCCTAACACTTGTGGAAGCTGCTAACTCCATAGTTTCTCCTCTAGCCCCATCCTCAGTTTTCTTCTAGGCAATTTCATCCTCTTGGCAGTTTCACCCCTTAAGGGCACAGCAACTTCAACTAACCTTGTATGAGGCATCGAAACAGATTGGTCAGGGTGGGAGGTTGAATGGTTGATGAAAGGCACAGATGCCTGCGCTTTTGAGCAAAATGCAAGCTTTCTCTTGCTAGATTTCTTCTCTTCTCTGGCTGCACGGTTTGCTTCCATATTTGCTTTAGCCCGATCGACCAACCGTTTAACAAAATCATCTCCCTCAGTCATTACACCTGCAACTGCGTTGTAAAAGTAAAAAGATAAGTACTCCATCATAAACTTGCAAATCACGACTGTTAATATGCATATTACGGGAAGTATTACCGATCAGTAATACTTCCCGATGGTGATGCTTATGATGGTGGTGGTGATCTTGGCAACGACTGTTAATCTTTGCAAAAAGAAATGGGAAGATTCCGACCGAGTTAGGAAGGAGGCAGAGGCCAAATATGATTCAACAAGATAGGAGTTTCTGTTGGCTCAATTAGAGATTGAGAGGCTAAAGGAAGAGTCCGTCTGTCTTTCTCAGAGTCTAAAAGCTTGTCAAGAGGAGGTGTGCCATCTCCAAAGTAATGTAACTTATTTGTCTGCTGAATGTTCCCAAATTAGGGCCGAGCGATATTCATTCCGGGCTATTTTAGAGAAGGAGCTAGCACAGAGGAAGCAGTTCAGAGGAGAACTTTCTGCCCAGAGGGAAGATGTGAAGCCAGCAGGCACTTTTTCCAAGCCGAATGTCTCGCCCATTTCTCCTTCTATTAGTAGTTATAAGATTTTTTAGAACTTTTCTCTGACTGGACGCTGATGCAAAAGTCAACCTTATCACTTGCAATCAGGGAAACAACGGAGTCTCATCCGTTCCCTGTTAAAGTCATTGCAGAGTTCCCCTTTGAATTATAGAAACGTAGCTTTTGCTGTAAATAATTTTGTCTCCATTTTGTAAAAATTAGCCATATATAATAATAAAGTTTCCTCTCAGCCCCGTCTGTGAACTGCAATTCTCAATTCAGTAATCAATCATTATAAAGTCGGCCAAGGGAATATTAAGTTGACTAGAGGGAATTGTGTACATCATTCGTGACAAATGTATGAAATTGTTACGGAAAAATACTCCCTGAATTTCAATTTGATTTTGTTCAACATTGGAACGCATGATTCTGTCAACAACTATTTCATTGTGTCGATCATATATTATGATGTATCGCTCGCTGATCAATCGGTAGGAGATCTTGTCTTGCATTTTTGATGGTGGGAGGATCCGATCGAGGAGGAGGATTTGATCGGGCTCTGCATATATTATCTGCTTTGGGTCGGAGCCCTCACAATTTTGTTCTTGGGGACCTGCCCCAAAACGCGTATGCGAGGAGAGCTTTCTTATTTCACGCTCGGGATGGACATCGAGCTTTAGTGATGGAGCTTAGGTGTTATGGCCTTCTTCTCCAATCTCCTTAAGGCTTCTTTGCAGGCTTTTAACAAGCCGGCCTTAAGGTTTATTGGGTATTATCATTATTTAGCTTCCCTTCACGTAATTTGATCTTTGAAGTCGAAGGCTTGTGAATATCGAGAAAGTTACCGATTGACTTATTTATATAGCTGACTACGCCATCCTGATGGTGGTGCTAATAACCACCCGATCCTCCTAGGGAGGATGTTCATCTTATCCGCTTTTGGCGGTGGCACTCTTGGCGATGGCATTAACAATCATCCGATCTGCTCCTGGGGATGGATGTTCATCTTACCCGCTCTTGGCGGTGGCGATCTTGGTGATGGCATTAACAATCATCCGATTCACTCCTGAGGATGGATGTTCATCTTATCCGCTCTTGGCGATGGTGGTAACAATCATCTGATCCGCTCCTGGGGATGGTGTTCATCTTACCCGCTCTTGACGGTGGCGATCTTGGCGATGGCTTTAACAATCATCCCGATAGCAAAGTGATTCGAATTAAGGGACCAGTTTGCTGGAAAATAGATAAGCTTTTTCGAATAATAATTATTAAATTTACGAAATTTAAACACGTACCTTTTGTTCTTAATTTGTTCTCACTTTATAGAGACATTCGTTTTGTGTATGTCACGGCATTGGGGATTTCAACAGCTTTTGCATGTTGCAGCTTTCTTCGCTTTTATTTGTTGTTACTTTAAGAATATATCTTTAGACCACAAAATATATGATATTAAGATAGACCGATATTTCGATATTTGTTACAAGAGGGTGAGAGAATATTCGCATTCAGTATAAATTGTAACAATTGCACCTGATTTGTTGCTACTTTTGTTGACCTTTTCGTGAAATAGTTCACAGCTTTTGTTGCAGCCTCCACTACTTTTCCCCCTCCTTGACCACTTTAGGTCGATCGGCTTTCCTTTGCTTTCTCTTGGCGATCAATGGCATTCGTGGAGAATTAATGCTGATAGGGGTAGAAATCCCAGCCGACGGATTATCGCGATGGTCGGGTTTATCTTTTTCATCCCCATTTCTCCTCTTTGAAATCCTTGAGAAGATCGACTATTTTGGCTTCTCCTCGGCTCGATTGGATACAGGGGTTCTCTTGAATGGTCGACCATCCATGTATCATAACCTATCCATCACGCTGATCTTTCTGATGCCACCGGTTCTAAGAGCATCATCTAATTGTACGCATTGCCTGACTCTATCCATTAAGTCAAGAAAACTACTTGGTGGCTTTGTAGTTAGCAATTCGGCAAATGGACGGTCTGCGATCCCTTTTGCTAAGTCCCTGGATGCCGATCCCATGCTTACGTCCCCAGTTTCCAACATTGCATCTTGAAAGCGAACAATGTAATCTCTGAGACTTTTGTTAGTTCTCTGGTAGAGGTTGCACAGGTCATTGGCTGACTTTGATGTGTACGTCGCGCATGGAATCGTGTTCCGAACGATTCCTTGAGCTATTGGAAGGAGGCAATTGATACAGAGGGGAGTCTGAGGAACCATTTCAAGGCGGCCCCTCCTAAAGTGGTTGGGAAGACTCTACAGGCAATCCTCTCATCAAATGTATAGACCTGCACTTTAGTCAAAAATTCCGCAAGGTGAGTGGTAGGGTCTGTTTTACCTGTATATTTGTCCATCACCACGTCTCTCCATTTGGGAGGCAGCTCGAACTCCAGAATTTCTCTGCAAAAAGGGGAGGTAACGTTGCAAGCGTTCCTCCCCAGCATCTCTCTCTTTGACTTCGTCAAGCCAAACCTTTTTAGTCCTTGTTCGAACCATTCATCCTCACTGCTCGTCGTTGCAGGAGTGAACTCTCCTTTTGTCCTTTGGAAGTAAGCACGACTAGGCACACATTCTTCTTGCTCATCGAAAGATGAAGTGTACAATCTACTGGAGGTATGAGAAACATCTCTGCTTGAATACCTCATGTCTTTGCCTTTATCGCATTTGTTTGCAGTTTTGACACTCGCCTTTTTCCCATCATGAGTGCTCGGCTCTCTCAGGGAGAGCCCCTTGTTTTTTCTTCTTTCAAAACTTTCTGCCATCAGGTCCCTTTCTTGACCGTGTTCGAGAGCTTTGGGCATGTTTTCAATTTCCAAGGCTTGTACCACGCTCTCAGTGAGGTGGTTAAGTACAGCACGCATGTTACCTAAAGTAATAGGGGCATTGTCCTACTGCTGCACCATCATATCACCGAGATCTAGGAGGGGACTCCCTCTAGGTGACGTTCTGAAGGATCTTTTCCTTTGCCTTGGAGCTTCAGATTTGTCTTGTTTACTGCGACTACGATCTTGGTGAATTACATTTTCGTAAGATCTTGAGTCTGCCATGGCTTTCAATGAGAGCACCAAATGATAAGGCTGGAAATGCCTTATCTTGCAAGAAGAGCAGCCGGTAGTTCGAAGGCTGGATGGAAGGAAGGACCTGAAAAAAGCGGAGTGCCCGGTCGGACCCAGGTGTTAGCACTCCGAAGCTTAAGTCAGTAACTTGGGAGTAAGAGCTAAAAGAAGAGAGAGAGTCTCCAGAGTTCAATACCTGGTGCCATTGTATTTTTGGCTATTTATAGGAGATGTTTTGGGGAAGGGGTGCTTGAGTACCTTGGGGAGATGATAATCGGCAGTCAGAGTAGGTGAGCGGCGATGTGACTGGAGGCAGGTGGAGAGTATAGGCGTTGGCTTGTGCCAGTGGGCTGACAGGACAAGACGTCCCATCAGTCCGATCGGAGACCACGCTTCCCCATGTTATCTTCTAGCTCATGCTATTCTTTCCTGTTAGTAGATTTGGGCCGTCTTAAGTACTTACTGGGCCGAAATGACTGGGCCTTTTGAGATGTAATTTCTATAGTTATCATGTAGCTTGCAAGATTTTAAACTGGTACTTCTACCTTTGCAAATATTTGATTGTGGGATTTTGCTTATATGTTGGACAAAGGGAGCGTGCAAGTTTCTAATTTGTATTTATCATGAAGCAAAGACCGGTTAAGAGCAAATTCAATACTATATATGGAAGTTTTTGACTTCTTATAGAGTTGTATTGCCGCAATTTTTATTTATAGATTCAATAATTTGTAATTGTGCTATTTGTATTTCCCATTATGTTTATTTTATTTATTAGACTTGTTTTTTTTTTCCTTTAAGTAGTGTTTGTTCAATCGATTCAAATAAAATATTTTAAAATAAAATTGGAATGTTTTTTTAGACCAAAATATAAAATAATCAAGATAAAATTAGAAATTATTCCAAAATTTTTTTTCAATTATTTGTTAAATTGTTGGAATGAACTAAAAATATGTATTTTTTTTTATTTTCTAGTTGTTTGTTATCTGATAAAATACAAGAATTTATATTTTTACTATATATCAAAATATGTATATCTTTACTGTTCAAAATATAGGTAGTTAAAAAATTACGTGTCTTTTTTTGAGTGAGTTTCATTCTTTTAACAAAAAACTTGCAATGGTCGGAAAGATTGGAATCGCTTTATTTTCTTTCCATTCCAATTTTTACAAGTTTAACAAACTACATTAGTTGATAATAGGTTTTAGAATTTTTAATTTTAATTCTTATAGTTTTTGTATGATCATTAATTACATATTTCATTATTTTAGAAATTGGCATTTTTTGTATTCGTATTTATATCGTTACGTGTAGGTTTACCCCTACTTATGCAAGATAAATGATCTACCTCATTCAAACAAGCTTAATAAATATTAATAACATGTTATAACCGTCTGACAGGAGGTAAAAAATGAATCAACTCGAGGAGACCCGAGTGCTGGTAGTGAGTTGATGCGAATGCAATTTATCTGCTGTTGCAAAGGAATTTTTCTTAAATGCCTGTGATGCTAATCTATGTCCTATTAGCGTAGTTACTTATTTATATTTTTGTTCTTGAAGTGTTAATAACATGAAGATTAATTAATGTGTGGAAAGCATGTCAAAAATGGAACAGATAAATTCTCTAAGCTAAATGCATATTGCAAAAAGCATTTATTAAACTCTTTCACGAGTAGAGTTACGATGATTTATATCTATTGGCAACACAGTATGTGAAGTTTTGAATTTAAAACAAAACTGATCTTAAAATACGAGTTAGTTTGATTATCCTTCTTACATATTTTAGGTTGATCGCAAGCTTTTTATAGGAAGGCTAATTTGCTGTAAAGTAAATTTTAACTAAATTAACTTAGCAATTCTATATCACTAATCAAACATTTATTTTCTTTTGTAATCCGATTAGTTGAATGTGCCGTGAATGTAACAAGCTGAACTTTTATCATTTTTCTACAACTGGTAGCGAAGGATTTTTCCGCATTCGAAAGGACATCAACATTGGCTTTCATCTATAACTATAACCATCTGCTTCTTCTCAAAATTAAAATTCGAACCTCTTTGATTGGAGTGAGAAAGAAATTTTGACTGAGATTGTTATGAGTTTTGTGGTGGAGAAAACTCTGGCTAGGGTGTTTTCACTTATCACCGGTGAAGAGGTTTAAAAGTCTTCAACCTTCGTGTTGTTTTGCAAGAGGCTGAGGAGCAACAGACTACAAGGGTGTTGTAGAACTCGGGTTAATTTCCACCATTAATAACAAATTCACAAAAATCACTGTTGCATAGATGAATAAAGTGTGAACGATTGTACTGAAAAATCACATTAAGTAAATTTCGAGAATAGAGTGGAGGGATCACAAATGGTCCCACTTAAAATTCAATCTCTTTAGATAAAATTTCCTTACACAAATAATTCAATAACACAATAATTCATTAAAAATATACCTGATAATAGCTATTAAATAGATAAAATAAAAAATAATAGAATTTAACAAGATTCAGCTAATTTTAACTATGTCCTGGGATACTATCAAGTTAATATTCCACTGTTTCAAAGAAATAATAAAATGAAATATTACAAAGAGAAAGAAACAATTTTTGACTTAAAAGTCATTGGTCAATTTTTGGGATGATTAAAATAATCAAAAGGAAGTTGTTTTATAATATAGGAAACCTCCTCCTAACTATATTAAAATAATAAAAAATGGAACAGATTAATTCTCTAAGCTAAATGCATATTACAAAAGCATATATTAAACTCTTTCACGAGACGAGTTTCGTTGATTTATATCTATTGGTAGCACAGTATGTGAAGTTTTGGATTTAAAAGAAAATTGATCTTCAAATACGAGTTAGTTTGATTATTCTTCTTACATATTTTAGGTTGATCACAAGCTTTTCATAGGAAGGCTAACTCGCTATAAAGAAAATTTTAACTAAATTAGCAGGTTAATTTCATCTATGATTATTAGACTTATGTCTAATCGCCCAAAAGTAACTGATTTATTTTTCATCACTTAAATATCACTGAACTTATCACCTTTTTACAGAAAAAGTTATCTTGATCGACATTCGATGATTACTCTTGCTAGAATGCTGATGTAGCATATCACGTCATATGCTTGAACACACGTGGCATAATACATTAGTAGCTATGTCACCAGAAGAGGCCACATGTGTCTAAAAATATGACGTGACGTGCTGACATGTCATGTGATATGGCCTCTTTTGGTAACGTGGCTGCTAACGTGCCATGGCACGTGTGTTTAGGCATATGACGTGGCATGTTACGTTAGCATTCTGACAAAGATTATTATTGAATACCGGTTAAGATGAATTTTCTACAAAAATTTAATAAGTTCAATAACATTTAAGTCACAAAAAATAAATTGGTTATTTTTGGGCAATTAGGCGTTAGTCCAGTGACCATGAGTGAAATTGACTCCTAAATTAGCTTAGCAAATCTATATCACTAGTCAAACATTTATTTCTTTTTTTGGTAATAATAGTAGTTGAATGTATCGTGAAAGTAATTAACAAGCTCAAAATTAATTCAATTGTGGTGTTCTGAACTTTTATCATTTTATTAAGTTTTATGCAATTCCATGTATCGCTTATCTAATCTAAATACTATTTTATAAAGCTTATCCTCTGTAGATTCCTATTGGCTCTCTTGATTTGCTTCCCAATACTGCCTTTGTTTGAGGTTGTTTTCCTATATTCTTTACATATATTCTTTCAATAATTGTGGATATAACAATTTTGCTTTTAACTATAAGGAATATATAACTCTTTCCAAACTGGCAATGCAAAGGCCCCTCTTATCAGCCTTCCTCTTCTTTGGCCCTGATGGCATGCCACTTAAACTCTAAATCTTCTAAAAAACTAAAATATATTAATACACATCAATTGGAATTCAAGAAATGTGAGTCCCAAATATACTCTAAAGGGGGGAGGGGTGAATAGAGTATTTTAATAAAATTAAGTTCAAGTGGAACAAATTAAAACTTGATAAAATATATAGATATTATTTTATCGATAAGTTATATATTTATGTTCTAATGATCAATAAATATCATTTTAGTATATGTGAATTACTTTATGATAAATAGCCGAAATTAATTTGCAATGAACAATTTATGCACATTAATAAAATAAAAGAGAGAGAGAGGGATAGAGATATTGGCACAACAATTTATAGAGGTTCAGCTCTATGTCTACATCCTCTACTTAAGACAACTCGTCTTAAGAATTTCTCTCTTTCTAGGGTGACTTTATTTAGCGGGCAAGAGTCAAAAGTCGATTACAATGATAGCTATCTAAGTTTTTCTCTCAAGTAAAAAACTAAAAAATACTTAGCCCTTTTTTTAAGAAAAATGATCTAAACACTTAGTTCTTTTTCCCAAGTAAAAGAACATAAACACTTGCTAGCTTCTTTTCCTAGGCAATAGCAACCTAACCTTACTTTAACTCACATGGTTTTATAAGCCTCACTATAGAATGATTACAAGTAAAAACTATACTCATGAGGATATATGAATGATACCCATGATGAAGTGAAACTTACAGCAATTTAATGTTCAAAACCTAAAGTGTTTCACTCATATTTACACTTAGAAAAACAAAAATATATAAGAGAGAATTTCATAGCTATTAGGTGTAAACACAATTTAAAAATTGTTTCCTTATTTAAAGATTGATTTTAAACTTTCTATATGTAATGTCCCAAATATCAGGCTAGTCGAAAATAGTACTTTCTGATAGTGAATAGTAATACCGAGGTGAATAATATCTCCCTAAGTCGAAAAATATTTTATTGGATCATTAGAAAGAGCAAGTTAGTTGGAGTCCAAAGATATAATTCGGACTGAAAATGAGGTCAAATAGACCATTAAAAGTCAAAAATAAGAAAAAAATCACAGTTCCAGTTAAAAGGATGCTTGTGTCAACTGATAGCTTATCTAGGACTTTAAAAATAATAAATGATCTTTAAAAATTATCATATTTTTTTATATCTACATTAAATATGATGTAGAATCATATGGTAATAAAAAATTAATGTTACAGTAACTTTGGAAATTAGAATATCGGACTGGTAAAAATGAACCAAACCAAAAAATAGTCTCCGAATGACTCAAAAATATTTATGAAGCCTATTGAATATATTTTGAAAATTTTAAAATTATTTTTAAGGATATTTGACATCAAGAAGTAAGAGAAAAATCATGATTTTTGTTTAAATAGTAACCGATCAATCACAATTTGACCAGAGCTTTAAAAATAGCAAATGATCTTCAAAAATTGCAGAAATTTCTAGTTAAGCCTTTTATGAGATGTAAAATCATTTGGTGGAAAAAATTAATTTTTTGATAACATCGAAAATTTATTAATCAGACTAGTTGGACTGAACCGGACTGAAAACGGACTCCAATTGAACCGAAATTTTTCATGGAGGCTCAATATATTATTTTAAGAATTATAGAATTAATTTTGAGTGAAATTAAGTTTTTAAAGTAAGATAAATAATTTATGGAGACTTATTGGGCTTAATAGGACAATTAGGCTTGAGTTAGGGCCAACCAACTTGGTTGGACCAAGTCCAACCCAATTACCCAATATAAATAGCCTAAAAATCTCTAGAATTCTAGAGACTCTTCCAGCCTTCATGTTGCTTCTGTTCTTCTCTTGGCCGAATGGTTCTTTTTCACCATTTCCTCTTAATTTTCTTCCTTTCTTGCTAATTTCTCACTAAATCAACATTTCTCAAGTTAAATCCAGCCCCTCTACTAGCTCATGGAAGCTTCAAGAGGTCATTTGAGCTAAAAGTGTAAGAAATCAAGAGAGAAAGTTGATGTCTCAAAATTGAGGTAAGCGGTAATTGAGTTTTTAATTAAGTTTAAAGCTTCCAATAGGTTAATTAGGATGTGTAGATTAAGATTGTGTGGTTTATTTGATCAAAGGAAGCAAGAATTGATGAATTTTGGCCTTGGGAATTTCAGCCATAATAGGAAAATATTGAAGGAATTAAAGCTTTTAAAGGAGAAAATGGAGAAAGTAAGGACCAAAGTGTGAATGAGATAAATTTGAGGTTAGTGGATATACTATCCCACAATTTCCATAATTTTTTCATGAAAAT
Organism: Excoecaria agallocha; assembly: GCA_037975025.1. Taxonomy (NCBI): domain Eukaryota; kingdom Viridiplantae; phylum Streptophyta; class Magnoliopsida; order Malpighiales; family Euphorbiaceae; genus Excoecaria; species Excoecaria agallocha. The sequence continues at coordinate 53,219,362 of CM075812.1, forward strand.
TTGTTTATGTATGTGAGTGAATATGTGTGATTATGTATAGAAAATTGAAAATAATGACATATGTGTGAAATTGGGAGCTTAAATGGATGTGTAGGATTTTTTAATTGAAAGAAATAAATTTGGAATGTTTAAATGATGGTTTGGCCGTATGGTATGTGTGTGTGAGTTTAGTTTGGTTAAATGGTGAAGAAAATGATGTAAATTAGAAGTAGAAATAATTTTAATACAAATTAATTTAATGGGAATTTTTAAAAATTAATAGAATATTTATTAGTTAAATTTTATATTATGTATAGTAAAAATATTGAGTTTTAATGAGAAAAATTGAATTTATGGCATAAACAATCTTAAGATAGTCCAATTAAATAATTGGAATAAAAAGAAAATAAAAAGGAATGGAAAATAAAATAATAAAGTGGAAAAAGGACTTGAATGAAAAAGAATTATAAGCTTAGGGGCAAAAGTGAAATATTGTCAAATATTGAAGAATAAATAAGTTTAAAGGGATTAAAATTAAATTGAAAAAGAAAATGATAATTGAAATAAGAAATTGGAACTTTTCAATAAAGAGGGAATTAGTAATGTAAAATTTATGATTAGTGTTAACTTTGTAAATAAAATAAAATAAAAGGATATTTTTGGTAATTTATGAGAAATTAAATGACTAAATAGTAAATTAGCCATTTTAAGGACTAAATAGTAATTTAGCAAGTTTAAGGATTAAATGGTAATTTTACAAGTAAATATTGAATTAATGATAATTAGATAAATAATGATATCTTGGTAAATAAATTGATAAATAAAAGGGTGTAATCGTAATTTAATAAAAATGATAAGACTAAATGATAATTTAGTTAATTTAAGAATTAATATGTAAAATAATTAGTAATAAGCAAAATGAAAATAATTATTGAGAATAAATAAGTTTAATAATTAAATATATGTATAAAATTATGCGTATATGTATATGTATACGTGTATATACATATATGTTTATAGATGTATGTAGACAATATATATATATATATATATATATATATATATGAGCAATTATGTAATAAATATGTGCGTACAGAATATACATGATTATTCTAATAAATTATATGTAAAGGACAAATATAAGAACCATAGTAATGTTAATTAAATACTTAAGAAAATGCAAATTTCAAGGGTAAATAATATAAATTTGTATATGGCATAAGTTATATGGAAAAAGATAAATTGATATATATGGAAACGTGAAAGACTTGAATTGACATAAATTTACATGTAATTAGCGTGGTATTTAATTATGAATAAAGTGATTTGAGTAAGTTATAGTGATTAAATGAATTAAAGAAACTAATAAGTGTGGTAAATAATGAATGAATTAAAACGTGAATCATTAATAATAATAACATTAAAATTAGTATAGAAATAATGTGATAGATTTGATAAATAAGCATTTGGGATTATAATTTTTATAATACAAATTAGTAAATTATAGATGAGAAGCATATAAGCAAATAAAACTATAAATAATGATATTACACGAAAGATAGTATTAAATGAAATTAGTGTACAATATAATATATGTTTAATAATGTGTGTATTATGTATGAATATGATAAACTTTTAGTTATGGCCGAATCGAAGGTAAGAGGAAAACTATGAAATGTTTAGTTATTCTAATGTAATTAAGCTTTATAATGATAGTACAAATGAGTATTGATGTCCATAAATTTTTATAGAATTTATGGGAATTAAACGAATATTTTTGGAATAAATTTTAGTCAAGTATTAATTGAAAAATATGAAATTATGATGAACTACTATATAACTTATTGATTAAATGGTGAATTATTGCGAAATAATTCACAAACTGTGTAAAGAAAACATACTGCAAATGTAATGTACTGATACAGAAATGACAAGTATTGAAAAGTATTGTAAAGAATGAATAATTGAATAATCAAATGAAAATTTAGTGAATATGTGCGCTTAGAAAGAGTCAGACAGTAAAACCTAGTTCAGGATATAATTAGCTGGCTATAGGGATATCTGTACCGCGGTGCAAGTCATGGCGACTTGCTTTACTATGGTTGGATCGTCGATCTCCATGGTACCTATCATACGTAATGTCATATGTTCATATGTTATATGAGGAATGATTCTCGGAGGTCATTTCTCATTCTGTTGTGGCCCTGTGAGGTCTACGTTCCGCATATTCGGTCTAAGAGTTTTCTGCCGGCTCTGTACTAGGGGCATAATGATAAAAAATGTTAAAAGTGTAATAGAAAATTAAAATTGAAGTTAAGATAAAAAAAGGACTAAAATGAAAGAGTTAAAAAGTTTAGGGATAAAAAGGTAATTTTCCTAAAAGATAAATTTAATAAGTAAAAGTGAGAAGGAAAAAATTAATAAAGGTAAAATAGTAATTTGGTCAACTAATTGTATAAAAAGTCAACTTTGTAAAATTAAAAGACTAAAATAAAATTTTACATGAAAAGTCAAAACAAGGATTAATTGGTAATTTATAAGCCAATTAATAGATTAAAATGAGAGAATAAGAAATTAAAGGGCATTTTGGTAATTAAAGGTATAAAAAGGGTAAATTTGGAATAAATAAAAAGTTAAAGGACTAAACTAAAAAATTAAGTTTTAAATTAAATTGAAAAACGAATTTTTAATAGTATATTATGCTTATTAAGACTATTAAATGAATTTAAAATAAATATTATGGGTATATAGAAATACGTAAGTGAATATGTATGATATGCATATGTATGTATATGATATGTATATGTATGCATATGTACGCATGTATGATATGTATATGTATGCAGGTATGATATGCTATGTATGCATGTACGGTATGTATATGTATGTAAAGTATGTGGATGTATGTATGTATATGTAGGTACGAAAAAACTACAGTTACTGTGCAAGTATATAGTATAAGAAATTTATTTGTTAATTATTGAGACACAGTTATGCGCGATTAATAATTATATTTTAAGTATGTATCTACAAGTATGTTTATCGGTACTGTTATAAAAAAATTCATTGTTTTATGTATGGTTTGATATCTGATTACCGCGTACACTGTACGACGGTATAAGGGTGTTACACCATAAATCAAGTAAATCATCTAAAAATATTTGTCCAGAAAGAATGTTTCTTTAAAAGGATTAATTGATGGTTGAAAAATATTTTTCTTTCCTAAATAAGCATAAATCAAATTTTGTTTTAGGAAAGAGTTTCTTTAAATGCAATGAGAATATAAATAAATAATGAATGTGTGTGTGTGAATCCTCAGAAATGATTGTACATAATTTTCCTAAAGAAAATACGGTCTTTAAGTCAATTTCAAACAATCAAGTTCGATTATGTTCTGATAAGAATAGAGCATGATTCCGTCTTGTTCTGTTGTAGATAGAACATGAAGCAACTAGTTTCTCTTATGGGCCTGCATATGTAACTTTTAAAAAGCCCAAAGATGTTAGATTGTCTTACTTATCATCAAAATATAATATGGACCTTAAGCCAACAATCTCCTCCTTTTTGATGATGACAAAACACACTTTATAGCTCCCCCTGAATATGTGCCCATAGACAAGAAACTGCAGTAACAAGCATTCATACAAACAAATTTGTACATATCCATCCATACGCACACACACAGAAACAGTTATATAGCTGCATATGCAACTATTCATCCATCATCCATGTATATCTCCCTTTTTTTCATCAACAAAAAGTGAGATATAAAAACTTCTACACAACAGGATATAAGAGAGATTCTAACCAATATAAACATCTATCAAAGTATTCAAACAAACTAAAAATCTATCAATGTACTTTAAGCATAAGAAACTAAAAGCAAGCCAAAAAAAATTAAGATCATGCTAAAATAGTTTGAAATTTATGCAAAAGATCACTCAATATCTTTAGGATGTGAGTTGTTTTCGATCTCTCCTGGTTTAGGTGTGGGTTTGAATTTGTAATTAGCAATCAACCTCATAGATCGACGAACAACAATAGGAGTGGGTTTAGGAGTTAGAGTTGGTGTTGTTAAAGGTGAAGGATCTGGAATAGGCTTGTCATAAGCAGTTTCATATTCTATTTTGGCAAACATATCTTCAGTCCACTTTGTAAGCTCCCCCAGTGTAGAGTATAAATCCTCTAAAACACTTTATAGTTTCAGCCAAGGCAAGGATTCCTATTTGCAATCAACCTTGGGATCAGATGGTGTTGGATCTGCTGTCTCTTATAGAACTTCCTCAGGTTCTATCTTAATTTCCTCAGCCCTTGTCCTAACCTCCTTTGCAAGTTTTGATTCAACCTCCATTCCTACATCATCACTCTCAGTTGTTTCCCTTTTTTCTTCTTTTTCTTCTTCCTCTGTTTTCTCTGAAATTTCAGTGCTAGATTCATTGCCAAATAATTCTTCATTCTCACTAGACTCCTCATCAATAAGTTTCAACTTTTCTTTCAAGGCAAATGGATTGTTAACACTTTTTCTAAGACTATGAATCAACTCTTTTGTTGTAACATCTAACTTGATTTTCTTACTAACCATTTGTCTATCCATTACAGCAGATAGAGGTTTTTGTCCTAACTCAGACATTTTATAAAAATCCTTTCCAATTCTCAGCTTTTTATTAAAGCTTTCACAGTTAGCATCTTCAAGAGACAAGTTCCAATAATTAAAAATGGCAGACAATATCATAGCAAAAGGCAATCTTTGATTTTCCTTAGCATTCACAATTTGATGAAATATAAGATATGGAAGATTTAATTAATAACCTCTAAAGATATGCCACATGATGATTAAATTAGTGTCACTCACACGATCTGCATTACCAGCCCTAAGAATCAATATCTCCATAATAAATTTATGCAAAATTCGAAATTCAAGTTTCATATTGGTTGAGGGTGGTGCTTTGTCTTTTCTCCTATAGTCATCCATATTTGCCGTTTCACTCAAGAATTCTATTTTGTTCAATCTACCTATTTCTCCAATTTTAGTTCGCTTAGTCATCCTAAATCCCTCATTTTTCAAGTTAAAGACTAAGGCTATAAATTTTGTAACTATCTCCTATTTTTACCACAAAAGACTCATCATTAAGGATTTTCCTAGATCGATAAAATTCTTGAACAATAGAAGGATAAATATCTGATTCATAAGTTAAAATACCTTTCCAATTTAGTCACTCCAACCAAACAACCACTTAAGTGTCGGTTGCCTTGAGTTCTTCCCAATCGACTGATTTTGGTATGAAAAAATCTTGAATCTCTTTTACTCTCAGCATTGATGACAATTTTCCTTTCTGTGAAGAAGGGGTTTCTTTGTTCTTCGATTTGGCAAAAGTCTTTTTGTGAGCAGGGGTTTTGGCTCTCACCATTATTGTAGTTTTGAGGTTTAAGAGAGATGAAGAGTGTTTTGAAAAGACAAAGAGTGAAAAGGTAGAGTCTTTATGATGCACTTTATGTAGAAATCCAAAAAAAAGGAATATGCAATAAATGAGTTGGTGAAAAGGTGCCTTTTTGGAATCAAACAAAAAATCACTTGAATAAAAAGCGGGAACTTTCCATTTCCCAAAAATTGAAGTTACTTTATTAAAAAAAACAAAATCCCCTTTTTAAACCCAAATACATGTGTTGATATATAGGAATAAAATAAGGAAAGATTGAAAACGTCCAATAAAACTTTCTAATTAAAATAACTACCAAAGAGAATTAAACTATCTGTTTAGAATAGGGTATTCTTAAACTCACGAACCCAGAAAATATAAAACACATACACATAGCTGTTTCACTTAATAAAACAAATTAAATCTAAAAGAGAATATAGTTATCTTTTAAGATGATTTTTCTAAAATGCCTATACCTAATTCTCTTCTTGTTTTGCAAAATTATTCTTATTTCAATGATTTTGTGAAGATATCTACAAGTTACTGTTTAGTAGCGACAAAACTTAAAGTAATATCTCCTCTTTGCACATAGATTTGCACAAGCATGATATGATTTTCTTCATGTTTTATAAATAAAGTGGTTTTTACTTTTCCTCTTGAAAAACCATGTTCAATTAAAAAATTTGAAAGCCTTTCATACCAAGCTCTAGGAACTTGGTTTGAACCATATAAAGCTTTTGTTAATTTGAAAACATGATTAGAAAAATTTGTATTTTTAAAACCTGGTGGTTGTGCAACATAAACTTCTTCACTTAAATAACCATTTAAAAATGCACTTTTAACATCTATTTGATAAAGCTTAATGTTCTTAAAACATGCAAATGCACATAAAATTCAAATGGCTTCCAAACACGCAATAGGTGCAAATGTTTTATCAAAATCAATACCTTCTTCTTGATTGTATCCTTGAGCCATAAGCCTTGCTTTATTTCTTGTTACATTTCCTTACTTATCCAGCTTGTTTCTAAAGACACATTTTGTAACACCCCGAAATTTTGTATTTGACATGCTTGGCATGTTGTAGAGCATAGGCAGTAACCTTAGGACAATTTTCGGAATAATTAGATTTAAATTGAACGAAAATGGTCAGTTTGAGTTAACACCAAATTATGAAAATAAGTATTAAATGGAGTCTATTGGTATGATTTGAGATAAAATTGAGTTCGAATAGGCCCCTAAATTAAGTAGAAAAAAATTTTCTCGATCACCAAAAAAGGATTGATTGAAAGTTTGATCGGGCTTAAAAATATTCTAGAGAGCATCAAAAATTATTTTGATCATATAAAATCATTAGAAATGACCTAAATAAGCTATGGAAAGTGAAAAATAAATTTTTCGGTAGCTTTGAGATTTCGGGTTTCAAACAGGCCAATTATACCTCTTGAACCATAAGTATATCGAAACAATGTCGGCGTGCTTTGAAATTTTAAACATAAGCTTTTGCATATGCTAGTGCACGTGGGAAAAATTTTCAAGGCACTATGATGGGTTGAACATCGATTTCAAAAATGGGTTAAATTAGAACAAGTAAAAGGCTTGACTAAAGGTTTGACCGGGAATTTAAAAATAGTAAACGACTTCCAAAAATCACCAAACTTTCCAAATATATTATGAATAACCCAAATTATTACCTGAGAGTGAAAAATAATTTTTCTGAAAAGTTGGAATTTTCGGATTCTTATTCGGTTGAATTTTCCTCCATAGTTGGAATTATACCGAAGCAAGCTTAGAATGACCTGAAATTTTAATCACACTCTCCTTCATATGTCATAACATGCAAGGTAAAATTTCGGAGAATTATGATAAGTGGAACATTATTTTAGGAAAAATGGCAAAAAACCAAGTTTAATTAATTAACCAAGTCAAAGGGCATTTTTCATTTGTTCAAAGGCATAATTGTCATAAGATATTGGGGTATGATCAGTGAGAATTGGAAATTACATAAAGAAATTAATATAGAAATTATTTGGGCTAAAAATAAATAAATTTGGAAGAATTAGGCTAGTTGGGCCAGTTGGTTGGATCAAGGTGGTTGAACCTAGTTAAGCACAATTAATACAGCTATTTAAAGGGAGAAATATCATATTTCTCTAGATTTTTCTCTCTTCTTCTTTCTTATAGTTGTCGTCCCATATAAATTGGAGGATTCTCCAATTTTCTCAAGAATCTTATGAATTCTAACTTACAAAATCTTGTCTTCTCTAAAACCTTAAGCACCTAGAATTATTTCTAACCATCTTAGGAGTCTATCTAGAGGGAAAAGGTGGCAAAAATTAGAAGAAAAAAAAGAAGAAAACTTAAGGAAATAAAGGGAGAGGAGTTTAGCCATGGTGGAAAATCAAGGAAAACCAAGAGAGACCAAGGTGGAGAAGACTCCATAGATGATTTTGAGCTATATTGAGGTGAGTGGACTCCACTTTACACCTTTTTTAAATTCATTTCTTTGAATTATGTGAAGATTTACATTATGTAACCATGAATATTTTAGTATTATTAGGAATTAATTTAATATACTATGATATAATGTTGATTTATGGTGGCATGAATGTGAAATGATAAAGAAAACAATAGGAAAGTGAGAATTTCAATAATGGCTGAATGATACACCATGTTGAACAATATGATCTTGGGATGTTAATTAGTATTTTAAGCATAAAATAGGTAATATAGAGTTGAATAAACATAATCCTAATAATTGGAGCTTGAGATAATATATAGATATTTATTAATGTTATGTGTACATAATGGTATATTAATAGGTATTGTGTGAATTTAAGTGAAAAAGAAATGAAATAAATTAAGTTTACATTATAAAATAAGTTCTAGATATGAATTAAGCAAGGAATGAGGAATAAATCAAACACTAAGTTAATGATCTTATGGTGGCCGAATGATGGGTTACATTATATAACATGGTTCTTTAATGCTAAGTAACATGATCACACAAAATATGAATTATTAGGATTAATAAACATAGTGTATTTAATATAAGCTTAAAATAATGTGTATGTATTAATTAGTGTGTACACATAATAGTATATTATTATGTAACTAGGGATTTCTTAAGTAAAATAAATGTAGGTGAGCATACCACTACATAGATTGAGTTTAGACACATATATGGTGTAAAAAGAAATAGTAAAATGCATGGTATGTGGGACCTTTTAATGTGGCCGAATGGTATTTCTTATGTAAATGCCATATAATTATCATGTTTCAAAATTATTTGTTATGTATATTTTATCATAGTGCCTATATGTAATTTTGATGAATATATGATGAATGAGAATCTATGATAGGATACATAATGGCAATAATATAAAGATCATTATAGAAATATGAGCTAATGTGAAGTGATGAAAAAGAATGTGATTATAAATTTCAATAAGGGCAAAATTGTAATTACGTAACAAACTGAGGATAAAACGGTAATTATGTAAGTAAATAGGGAGCAAAAGAATAATTTAGGCATAAAGGATATTAAAAACGTGATTAAAGGGGAAATAATGAGACAAACATAATCAATAGATTCGAGAAGGGTAAAAACGTAATTAAGTGATAAACCAAGGGCAAATCATAATTAGGCATTAGAAATGTAATTAAAGGAGTTAAAATGGTAAAATATGTAAAAAGGGGCATAGTCGTAAATAATGAAAAATATAGGGATCCAAAATGAAATTTATCACTTCACAAAAAAAGTACAAGGACCAAGATGTAAAATTTATACTAAGCATAAAACAAAAGTCAAATAAAGCAAAAAGAGGTAAAATAATAATTAAGTGAACGCATAGGGACTAAAATGTAATTTGTCACTTGAAAAGACAATGTGAGAATCAAAATGGTAATTTACTACCTAAGGTGAAATGATAGTCAAAAGAACCATAAACGACCGAAATTGAAATTTATTAAGGTAAAATATGATGAAAAAGAAATGTAGGGGCCAAATGGTAAATTTTTCACTAAGTAGAGGAATAAATAGAATTAAATAATGAAATAAAGTATAAATAAAATTTGATGATGATTTAAAGAAATATAAAACAAATGTTTGACTAATTACATAAAATGACCTTAAGGACATAATGGTCAATTTTATTTAAAGTGGCATAGAAATGAAATGTCATTATGGAAGCTCATAATGTATGGATTGATGAATAAATCTAGGGTGTTACACATTTTGTACCAATAATTGAATGATTTTTAGGTTTGGGAACAAGAGACCATACCTTGTTTCATTCAAACTGATTTAAGTCTTCTTGTATAGCAAAAATCCAGTTGTCATTTTGAGCTTCCTTAATATTCTTTGGTTCAATTTGAGAAACAAAGGCAAAGTTACCACAATATTCTCTCAATTTTCTTCTGGTCACCATTCCAATAGATGGACTACTTAAAAAGTCTTCTTTAGAATGGTTTCTATGAACATTCCACTCCTTTGGTAGATTAGCATTTTGTTCACTTTCAACTTGTTTGGCTCTGTCTTGCACTCCTACTTCAGCTGTTCTGTTTTGATCAAATTTATGTATCAATCTCTTTTGAGATTCTTCTCCTTTATTTCCTGTATCATCATCAGAAAAATATCTTTCTCCAGTGTAGACATCAGTTTCATCAAACTTAACATTAATTGACTCTGCAACCAAATGTGTTCTTTTAGTATATACTATATATGCTTTACTTTTAAGTGAATATCCTAAGAAAATTCCTACATCAGATTTGGCATCAAATTTTCCCAAGTTATTTTTATCATTCAGAATAAAATAGTTACAGCCAAATGTAAGAAAATAACTGATGTTTGGCTTTTTTCCCTTCCAAAGTTCATATGGAGTTTTATTTAGAACGACTCTAATTAAAACTCTGTTGATAGTTTAGCATGCTGTATTCACTGCTTCAGCCCAAAAATACTTAGGAAGGTTGTTGTCATTCAACATAGTTCTTACCATTTCTTATAGGGTTCTATTTTTTTGTTCCACTACTCCAATTTGATGTGGAGTTCTTGTGCCGAAAAATAATGTTCAATACACTTCTTTGAGCAATAATCTTCAAATTCCTTGTTTACAAATTCTCCACCATTGTCACTTTGAATTTTTACAATGTGATAGTCTTTTTCATTTTGAACTTTCTTTGCAAGCTTTTTGAAGGCATCAAATATCTCATATTTATGTGAAAGAAAAAAAATGCCCAAGTGAAACTTGAGAAATCATCAACAATCACAAAAACATAACTTTTTCCTCTCAAACTTGATGGTGAAATAGGTCCAAATAAATCCATATGCAACATTTCTAAACACTTTTTAGTCTAAATTATTTTCATGGATTTAAATGAACTTCTAGTTTACTTACCAAGTTGACATGCCTCACACATATAATTTTTATTGAATTTAATTTTGGGCAAACCAACAACAAGATCTTTCTTAGATAATTTTTCAAATGCATGTAAACTTGCATGACCTAATCTTTTATGCCACAACAAATTTTGATCATCATTTAAAATTAAACAAGTTGATTTATTAACATAATCATCATTCAAACTTACTTTATAAACATTTTCAGCTCTATAACCAGTTAGAATAACATCACCTGTAGCTGCATCTTCAACTTTGCAATCTTTTATTTCAAAAATAACTCTTCGATTTTTATCACATAACTGGCTTACACTCAATAGATTATATTGCAGCCCTTTCACAAGTGAAACATCTTCAATGTATGGGTTAGTTCCAACAGTCCCGACACCAATAATCTTGCCTTTATCCTTGTCACCAAAACTAACAGTCCCTCCATCTATTGTGGAGAGTTCAACAAATTTCTTTCTGTCCTAAGTCATATGTCTTGAGCAACCACTGTCAAGATACCATTTTTCATTCTCGTTGCTCTTAAGATAAACCTGCAAATTAGTTATTTCTTCTTAGGTACCCAATTCATTTTGGGACCTTTGGGGTTAGATTTTCCAGAATTATCATCAATTTCTTTTGACTTGCCCTTTTTCTAATGATAGTAATTCTTAGCAATATGCCCATTTTTACCACAATAAGTGCACATGATTCTTCATGAATGAGCACCCAAATTTCTAGCTTCCTTGACATTTTTCTTTTCTTTAGCTACTATATTAACTTTTTCTTTCTTCATATTTTCAATAATAGTATTTAATCCATCCACTTTCAATTCAAGTTCCACACATTCACATGTTTTGATACTAAGCACATTTTCATGATCATTTAAATTATCAAGAAACTCTACATAACTTTTCTGTTCTCCATGAAAATAAAGCAGTAATTTCTCAACATTCTTTTTCAACTTTTCATGAGATTCTTGTAAACTCACAATATCTTGTTCAAGTCCATGATAAATTTCTAAAATATCACTATTACCTTTCTTCAATTTTGCATATTTCAAACATAGCTCATCAAATATCTTTCTCAGCTCCTTAAGATTATTGAATTAAGAATCATTTACTTCATGCTTTTCTTCATTAATTAGGATTTCATCTATATTAGATAAATCAGAAATTTCTCTAGCTTCATCATTTGAAATAGCCATCAATCCAGCCTCATCTAAACTTGAAGGGATATTACATGGCATAAACATGAAGATCACGCAGCGGAAAAATTAAAAATTTTATCATTCATGCCATGCAATATACAACAAAATATCGAAACATGCAATTTTAGGGTTTTATGAAAAACTTACAACCTTGAATGCTCTTAAAACTTGATTTTTTGCTATGCCCAATATATAAGATAGACTTATATACTTCTGATCTTGAACTCCAATGCTAAAGGAGCAGCCTTTACGCCACACCACTCTATGCTCACATACACACTTACAAAGATGGCTTAAAACTAGAGTGCTAGCTCAATGGCAATGGTTTGAAGCCACAAGATCTGATATTCTTCTTCTTTTAGGTTGCTATTGCTGTCCAAAAATACAAGAGAAGAAGAAAGAGTTCTTTCCCCTTGATAATTTCGGCTAAGAGAGAGAATTGTCCTTTAGGTCAAAAATAGAATTCATCAATTTATATCATTAATTTAAGAAATAGATGTGAATGCCAAAATCCCTTAGAATTAGGTCTTTTTTCAACCTCCATCACTTCCTAATTAAGTGATTTAAATTAATTCAAATTCTATTAGGTTTTTAAATTCAAATTAATTTAAATTTGCATTAGTCATTTAATCAAAACAAACTACTTCTTTAGGGTTAGTAGTTGCCGAATTCAACTAGGATTCCTAGCTTGAATTTCGGCCACATTAATTCCGTCTCAAGTATTATATCTTGATTAAATACAATTTAGTATTTAATACTCAATTATATTAATTAATTCAATATAATTAATTAATTGAAATTAAACCTACTAATGCCGAAATACCCTCTTATGGACCAAGGTCTATTTAGCAATTTTAATACCCATTACATACATTAATTTGACTTTAAATAAAAGCCCAAATTAATGTTCAATACTCTATTTTAAATATTTTAAGCCTAATGCTTTGTGTGCGATCCTATTGGTCCATTTAATATTGGCAATGGATTAATTAATAATCCAAAGGCTATATATATTCTCTATCAAGATATTATAGCATTCCAAATTAAATGAAAATGCAAAATGGCATTTAGTGACCTATTGCAATTTTGCATTGTCCCTTACCCTTAAATATCAGAATTAATATAAGGCATGGAAGTAGTCATCCTTATATATACTAATTCCTTTCTTGATATTCCAGTGACACTGAACTCTCAGATAAATAATGATTACTCATTATTTCATCTCGGTATGGCCATACACTTTTAAGTTCACTGATCAAGTGGCCGATGATATTTTCTCTCTTATCGAGAGGGGTAATCCCTTTATTTCTCTCATGCTCTCTAACATGAATTAGTGCATGCCCAATCATACCCATACTTGTCCCCCTGTTATGAGTATGTTAGGTGTATGTCAAAGTACACAATAATTCATAAAAAGTTTCATAGAGATTTCAGGTCTAAGAACTCTGATGCAAAACTTGCACATGAGAAACACTTATGACTTGTACCATATAGTGTTCTCATGAACAGATCCAATCCAGATACCATGTTATAAACATGTATCTATGATCTCTTATTGACACTCTAATCCTTATGATCCATAAGACAGAACTCAACTTATCAAAGAGAGCATACTAGTCTTAATTCAATTGTTATTCCCATAATAATGACTGACTAGGGATATTTAAAATGAAGTCTCAATTATTTCAAGGTCTTACAACCATGTGTCTTACACATGATAACTTAAACTGAAATAACATTCTTGGATAGTTTTATCATTTGATATGCACAGGAATACAATAGATAAAATAAATGCCTCATTTATTAAATTAAATGCTTTATAACAATGTATTGGGGCTAGGGCTTACACCAACAATCTCCCACTAGCACTAGTCCCAATTGGGCATAGCCCTAAGACCGAACACTCTCAAATGAGCTTCGAAGGATCTGTTACATTGTTTTCACTTACTATCTTGCTAATCTTGACGTCCCCACGATCAATGATTTCTTTGATCAGGTGGTACCTCCTGAGTATGTGATTGGATTTTTGGTGTGATCAAGGCTCCTTGGCCTATGCGATGGCCTCGTTATTGTCACAGAAAATTTTTTATGGATCTAGGATGCTTGGGACCACTCCTAATCCAGAAATGAAATTTTTAATCCAAACAGCTTCCTTTGTAGCCTCACTCCCTACAATATACTTAGATTCTGCAGTTGAGTCGGCAATGGTCTCTTGCTTTGAGCTTATCTAGCTGACAGCTCCACCATTCAAAATAAAAATAAAACCAGATTGTGATCTTGAGTCTTGAGTACTAGTTTGAAAAGCAGCATTGATATAACCTTGTATGATGAGCTCTTCTTGACCACTATACACCAAGAAGTGATCCTTAGTCCCTCATAGGTACTTTAGAATCCCCTTTATAGTAAACCAGTGCTTCTCACCAGGGTCTTGTTGAAACCTACTGGTTATACTCAGTGCATGAGCAACATCCAACCTAGTACATAACATAGCGTACATGATAGATCCAATAGCAGATGCATATGGGATTCTACTCATGTTGTCCCTCTCCTCTTTAGTTTTAGGACACTGTTCTTTAGTCAAAGGAACTCCCAAAGCCAAAGGTATGTACCCTTTCTTTGAGTCTCCCACACTAAAATGCTTCAGTACTTTATCTATGTACTTTTCTTGACTTAGTCCCAAAAGCTGATTCGATCTATCTCTATAGATCTGAATGCCAAGTATTGTCTCGGCTTCACGTAAGTATTTCATTGAGAAACACTTCCCCAACCATTACTTAACCTTTTGCAATGTTGGAATGTCATTCTCAATGAGAAGGATGTCATCCACATATAGGACCAAAAATACTATTATGCTCCCACTAACCTTCTTGTACACACAAGGCTCATCTTTGTTTTTTATGAAGTCAAATTCTTTGACTGCTTCATCAAAATGGAGATTCCAACTTTGGGATGCTTGCCTTAATCCATAAATAGATTTTTGAAGCTTGCAAACCTTCTCAGGATGTTTGGAATTGACAAAACCTTGAAGCTGTGTCATATACATATCCTCAAGTAGATTTTCGTTGAGGAAAGCAGTTTTGACATCCATTTGCCATATCTCATAGTCATGATATGCATCTATGGCAAGCAAGATCCTAATGGACTTAAGCATGACTACAGGAAAAAAGGTCTCATCATAGTCTACACCATGAGTTTGTCAAAAATCTTTTGCTACTAATCTACCTTTGTAGGTTTTGTTAGCTTTGAGTTTAAATAGCCACTTGCATTCAATTACCTTAGCACCTTCCGGTGGATCAACCAAGGTCCAAACCTGGTTATCGTACATTGATTGCATCTCATATTTCATGGCTGTAAGCCAATTTTCCGAGTCAGGGCTCTCAATAGCTTTTTGGTAGGTAGTTGGATCCTCATGATCCACTAAATCAATAGTATTACTATCGGTGATTAGAAATTCGTATCTCTCTATCTCCTGACATACCCTACCAGACCTTCTTGGTTCTTATGCAATGGGTTTTTATTCCAAAAATGGTTGTGAACTTGATCCCATTTCCAACTTATCTTCTACTTAAACCATAAGTACGGGATAGGTCTTTCGAATGTTCTCTTCAATATTCTTAAGCATCCCATGAAGCTCAGTGACTGTCTTGTTCATTGCATGCATGTTATAATTCATAATAAATGGATCATAATCATCAGTCGATAAACCTAAGATCAAGTTAGTGGCTAATTCCTTTGGGATTTGTACCTCAAGCTTCTCAAGAGTATCAAAATAGCCTTTCATCTTGAGTACATGGGTACTAATAGCAGTACTCGCAGCTATCTTACAAGAAATTAAGGCCTTTGTTGTCACGAACCTCTTGTGACGCTCTTGTTCTTGGAACATCTTCTTGAGGTGCACCATGATCGTATAGGCCTCAGGGTCCATGAATTGCTTTTACAAATCGGGCACCATAGTGGCTAGCATCAGATAGGTCACATCATTGGAGTCGCTCTTCTTAGTCTCAAAAGTTTCCTTTTGAACTACAGAGGCGTTCCTAGCAGGTTCTTCGGGCAAGGGTCCATCCAAAATATACGACTTCTTATCTTGCTTAAGAACAATTCTCAAGTTTCGAGACTAGTCTATGAAATTGGTGCCATTCAGTTTGTCCTTTTCTAGGACTAATCACAATGAAAAGTTGTTATTTGAAGAAGCCATATTTCAATTTATAATAATATAAATTTAGCAAGATTAAATGAGGTCTTAATAAAATCCCACAAACCGAATTAATATCCCTTTAAATAATTCGCGTTAGTGATTTAATGTGGGCTAAGATCCATTTTTCACAACAACTCATTAGTCAAGCTGAGCTTGTACACCTAAAGAGTTAAGTTACTTAGGTAGGAAAACTCCAATCATGTCTCATACATGACTCTTGGATCAAATGGGCTAACATCTTAAGATGTTATAGCACAAACCCATTTATTAGTTGCCTAGGTTCGAGCATCCCTTTCCATGTTAAGTCCTACCTACATTCACAACCCATGCCTCACAAAGATAATTGGGCGCATCCAGGACTCCTAGTCTATGTGACCGATGATCGATGCCTTGACATATTTCGAATTAGGGAGGCAACTTTGTGACTTACTATTTTAGGGATTCATTTTACTATGGCTTACATGGCATATGCTTTGTCATCCATTCATAGCATGCATATATATAAGTGCATAAAGTAAAACGTGACAAACATGGGCCCAAAAAACCTACAACTAAGATTCTATACTATTACATATGAATCTTCAAGTTGGGCTTCTCCACTCCAGTGGGCTTCATCTTGATTTACAAAGTTTTCAAATAAATTCTATACTAAGAAATAAATGAAACTTTTACAATAATCCATAATGGCACGCAAGCCATATTTAATTACATAACCCAGGGCCCATGAATGCACCATGCATATTCATTCATCACACAAAATAAGCAAACAAATATATATAACATTCATAGATAAAGCAAAGTCCAATTTTAATTAATTATGCCAAGCCCATTAATGAAAATTGTGTGCTTGAACTTTTAAGAGAAGATCCCGTGATGGGCCTGGGCCGAAGCCCAATGGACTAAATCCTCTTTTTGAATAAGTTCTCTTAAAAATCCAAAACACAAACTAGTTAGATTTGTGCCATAAATCAACTCTAGTATAATTTCCAATTTTGCCATTTTTAATATTATGTCATACAACCTATAAAAATTAAAAATACAAATAATATGAACCAGCATGAATTAAAACATAAAAATTCATGAAGAACATATATCATACACGGCATTAACAACAAAACAACATGAAACTAGTTATTTAATGCACACATAATGCCACAACCGATGCACAAACACTCAAAACGATTTTATGAGCCATTTAATAACTTAAATAAGGTCATAAACATTGAGTTAAGATTCTGTTTAGATCTGATCTAAATGTGTTTTTTGCCATTTTAATCAAAACAAAACAAAACAATGTTGATTAAACATGCAACAAACACAAACTAGTCATTATTTTAAGTGATTTGTAAATTAATCAATTAAATTGTCATGGACCAGAATTAAAACCATTTTTAAAATATGTTCATACCTATTATTAATATTTAAAAATCACTTAAAAACATGCCAAACACATTTTACATGTAATTTTGAGAAACTAGTTGTTAACAATCACATATCATGCAAACTAGCACCTAGTTTCAAGATTAACATGTACAATCAGGTATATATAATCAAATCCGATCATGAACAGATCTAAGAACATCTTAGGATAGTATATAAACATGTCATAATAATTATAATACCTAAGTAATCATTTAAAATTGTTTTTACACTAAAACAATGAAAAAATTTCAAAACAAAAAAATTTTAGCATTGTAGTTTTATGCAATGAACAATTTTGATTCAAGATGTAATGCATCCAAAGCACTAAAATAAGCATGAACCTGCTCTGATACCACTGAAGGGATATTACATGGCATAAACATGATGATCACATAGTGTAAAAATTAAAAATTTGATCATTCATGCCACACAATATACAACAAAATATTGAAACATGCAATTTTAGGGTTTTATGAAAAACTTACAACCTTGGATGCTCTTAAAACTTGATTTTTTACTATGGCCAACATATAAGATAGACTTATATACTTCTGATCTTGAACTCCAATGCCAAAGGATTAGCTTTTATGCCACACCACTTTATGCTCACACACACACTTGCAAAGATGGCTTAAAACTAGAGTGATAGCTCTATGTTTGTGCATTTGACAATGGGAATGGTTTAAAGCCACAAGATCTGATCTTTTTCTTCTTTTAGGTTGCTATATTGCTACCCAAAAACACAAGAGAAGAAGAAAGAGTTCTTTTCCCTTGAGAATTTCAGCCAAGAGAGAGAATTGTCCCCTAGGTCAAAAATAGAATTAATCAATTTATATCATTAATTTAGGTTGCTATATTGCTGCCCAAAAACACAAGAGAAGAAGAAAGAGTTCTTTTCCCTTGAGAATTTCAGCCAAGAGAGAGAATTGTCCCCTAGGTCAAAAATAGAATTAATCAATTTATATCATTAATTTAGGAAATAGATGTGAATGCCGAAATCCCTTAGAATTAGGTCTTTTTTTCAGCCTCCATCACTTCCTAATTAAGTGATTTAAATTAATTCAAATTCTATTAGGTTTTTAAATTCAAATTAATTTAAATTTGCATTAGTCATTTAATTAAAACAAACTACTTCTTTAGGGTTAGTAGTTGCCGAATTCAACTAGGATTCCTAGCTTGAATTTCGGTCATATTAATTCCCTCTCAAGTATTATATCTTGATGAAATACAATTTAGGATTTAATCCTCAATTATATTAATTAATTCAAGATAATTAATTAATTGAAATTAAACCTACTAATGCTGAAATTCCCTCTCATGGACCAAGATCCATTTAGCAATTTTAATACCCATTACATACATTAATTTGACTTTAAATAAAAGCCCAAATTAATGTCCAATACTCTATTTTAAATATTTTAAGCCTAATGCCTTGTGTGCAATCCTATAGGTCCATTTAATATTGGCAATGAATTAATTAATAATCCAAAGGCTATATATATTCTCTAGCAAGATATTATAGCATTCCAAATTAAATGAAAATGAAAAATGGCATTTAGTGACCTATTACAATTTTGCATTGTCCCTTACCTTTAAATATCGGAATTAATATAAGGCATGGAACTAGTCATTCTTATATATACTAATTCCTTTCTTGATATTCCAGTGACACTAAACTCTCAGATAAATAATGATTATTCATTATTTCATCTCGGTATGGCCATACCCTTCTCAATTCACTGATAAGTGGCCGATGATATTTTTTCTCTTATCAAGAGGGGTAATCCCTTTACTTCTCTCATGCTCTCTAACATGAATTAGTGCATGCCCACTCATACCCATACTTGTCACCCTATTATGAGTACGTTAGTTGTATGTCAAAGTACACAGTAATTCATAAAGAGTTTCATAGTGATTTTAGGTCTAAGAACTCCAATACAAAACTTGTACATGAGAAACACTTATGACTTGTACCATATAGTGTTCTCATGAACGGATCGAATCCAGATACCATGTTCTAAACATGTATCTATAATCTCTGATTGACACTCTAGTCCTTATGATTCGTAAGACAGAACTCAACTTATCAGAGAGAGCATACTAGTCTTAATTCAATTGTTATTCCCATAACAATAACTGACTAGGGATATTTAGAATGAAGTCTCAATTGTTTCAAGGTCTTACAACCATATGCCTCACATATGATAACTTAAACTGAAACAATATTCTTGGATAGTTCTATCATTTGATATGTACAGGAATACAATATATAAAACAAACGCCTCATTTATTGAATTAAATGCTTTATAACAATGTATTGGGGTTAGGGCTTACACTAACAAAACTTACTTCAGATTTAGATTTTCCACTTAAATCATCACCATTGCCCTTTGTTGCCACCATTGCCTTCTTTTTTTTTAATTTTGTTTCCTTCTTTTTCAAGAGAGGACATCTTGAATTGATATGTCCAGATTTGTTGCAATGATAACATGTCATATCACTAGAGTTTATCTGAGAATTTTTAGCTTTAGGATTGCGTACCTTTTTAGGAAATTTACCATGTTTCATTTCCCTTCTATAAAACTTTCAAAATTTCTTAGTGATCATTGTTAGTTCTTCATCTGAAGAATTTTCTCTAGAATCGGCAGCCATAGCAACGCCCTTTTTATTTTCTTAATTCTGCATCACAAGCTCATAAGATAATAATGAACCAATAAGATCATCATAAGAGAAATTTCACAGATCTTTGTCAAGAAGTACAATAACTTTTTCTTTCCAGTTTGAGTTCAAAGATCTAATCAGTTTCTTGTTTTGCTCTTCTTCACTCATGATTTTTCCAAGTCCTTTCATTGAACTTGTTATCTTGACAAACTTTTCACTCATTTCAGAAATATTTTCATCAAGTTTCATTTTGAATGATTCATAATCACACATTAGAACATGTAACCGTGAATCTTTGACTTGAGTTGTTCTTTCATAAGTTGCCACAAGTTTATCCCAAATTTTCTTAGTTATATCACTTTGTTAAATTCATTTGAATCTAGAAAGCAATATAATAAACTCATAGCTTTTGAATTTCTTTGAATATTCAAGATATCTAAATCATTATACTCATTTTCATTTTCAGGAACTTCCTTCCCATTTTCCATTTTAGTTAGAGGTGTATAGCCATTGACTACCATCTTTCAGCTTTCCATATCTTGCATTTGAATGAAGTGCCTCATCTTTGCTTTCCAAAATGAGAAGTTCTAACCACAAAACATTGAAGGACGAGTTAAGGATTGTCCTTCAGCGAAAGTTGTTTTTGTTCTGGCCATCTTTTGGATCTCTCTTGGTTGTTAAAATTGAAATAGAAAAAGAGACCTACTCCGATACCAATTGTGAGTCCCAAATATACTCTAGAGGGAGGGAGGTGAATAGAATATTTTAATAAAATTAAGTGCAGGTGGAACAAATTAAAACTTGATAAAATATATAGATATTATTTTATCGATATCAAGTATACATCCCAATATGTGTCGATTATTCTAAACCAAAATGAAAGTTATATATTAATGTTTCAATGATCAACAAATATCATTTTATTATATGTGAATTATGTTATGATGAATAGTCGAAATTAATTTGCAATGAACAATTTATACACATGAATAAAATAAAAGAAAGAGAGGGATAAAGATATTGACACAGCAATTTATAGAGGTTCGGCTCTATGCCTACATCCTCTCCTTAAGAAAACTCGTCTTAAGAATTTCTCTATTTTTAGGGTGACTCTATTTAGCGGGCAAGAGTCAAAAGCCAATTACAATGATAGCTATCCAAGTTTTTCTCCCAAGTAAAAAACTCTAAAACACTTAACCCTTTTTCCGAAGCAAAAGGATCTAAACACTTAGTTCTTTTTCCTAAGTAAAAGAACCTAAACACTTGCTAGCTTCTTTTTCTAGGCCTTAGTAACCTAACCTCACTTTATCTCACACGATCTTATAAATCTCATTATAGAATGATTACAAGTAAAAACCATAATCATCTTGAGGATATGTGAATGATGCCCATAATGAAGTGAAACTTACAGCACTGTAGTGTTCAAAAACTGAAGTGTTTCACTCATATTTTACACTTAGAAAAATAGCAATATATAAGAGAGAATTTCATAGTTGTTAGGTGTAAACACAATTTAAAATTTATTTCCTTGTTTAAAGACTAATTTTAAGCTTTCTATAAATCAAATAAATTGTATAAAAATATTTGTCCATAAAGAATGTTTCTTTAAGTCAATTTTAAACAATCAGGTCTGATTCTGTTCTGATAAGAATAGAGCATGATTCAATTTTGTTCTATTGTGGATAGAACATGAAGTAACCAGTTTCTCTTGTGGACCTGCACATGTAACTTTTAGAAAACTCAAAGATGTTAGATTTTTTTGTTTATCATCAAAATATAATATGGGCTTTGAGCGAACAAGAAATACATGCAGTTAGTGTGGTAATGTGCTGAACTGCATGTGTATCAATGAACACAATAAATATGATCACAAAAATAAACATTTATGAAAAAAGAAGATTATAAAGAAATAATTATATTGGAAGAGTTTTATTTGTGTATTACTAAGTCGATCAAACTCAAATTGGATAATAACAATAACTATTTTGAGAAAAAGGAAGAACAATTATATATCAAGTTCAAAATAAGCTGTTGAGGAACTAACTATAACAAATTTCACTTAATCAAAAGTAGTACAGCCAGGTTCGGGAGGGTTAACAAGAAAAATATCAAGAAGCCAATCAATAGAGATATATTCCATGTCTGGATATAGTACTAAAGTCTCAACGTCATCTTTCTCCACTTTATAGCTCATCAAATCTCCCTTTACAAACACACTGTGAAGGATTTCCATTGGAATATTTTGTGGATGTGGTAACCTATATATCAAAAATCAACTTTTATAATTTTGATCTCTTAAAAAAACAAATTTAATTATATAAAAGTGTATAATTAGTTCTTACTTTGGAAGAGCTCCACCATCTGCTCCTCAGGGATGTGAATTCTATTAAAAGAGAGACCTATCTTTTTCTTCCATAGATTAATTAGTTTCAGTTGAGAGATGATGTTCTTCTTCGGCCTGTAGATGATAACTTTATTGAGGGTTTTTGGATCATTTGTTGCTTTTACAGTATACTTTGCTATGTCTTCTTCATAGTTTAATACAGCTAAAAATTCAATAGTATAGATTTAAGGTTATTGAACATCGAAGTACCTACTGAATAACTTTTTGATAACCAAAAACTTGTTCCCATATTAATTTTTGGAAATAATTTTAAATTAAATTATGACTATTTTTTCATTTTATACAAATAGATTCTTAAATATATATTTGCTCTCATGTAATTTTTTCTTAATCATGAATTTCTATAAAAGCCATATAGTGTGAAATGCAAAAATAAACAAAATGTAACTTTTTTAGGTAGCAGTTTATTATTGGTTTGATTTATAAGCAATCCTTATGAGTTCAATCTAGAACAAAAAATTTTCCAAAATGAGTAGGAAATAACATACCCTTAGCTTATCCATTACCATACACAGTAATATCAAATTGGTCTAGATAATATGGATAAAGCAAATAATTGACAAAGTAAGATCCACAATAATTTGCAGAGACAAAAGTGTAAGGCAGCTCACCTGTTTCTATTGCTCTTCTTATCTTTCTCTTCTTCTTAAGACATGCTTCAAATGGTGGTAATGGCCTTACCCTATCCTCTATTATCCCAAAATCAGATGGAATTAACCTCTCTCTCTCTATACACACACACACACGTACACAAGATAATTGTTAAAGAGTTAGAATCCTTAAAAAAACAAAAAGACTTGTGTAAACAAAATAATATTATAGTTATGTCTTTATATTCCCAACAGCAGTAATGATTTTAAATTGGTCAAGAATATGAGGCACAGCTAGTGCAGATATCACAACATCTACTTCCCTAAGTAAACTGACAATCTTGTCATGCTCATTTAGTTATCCCTGTAGAATTTAAACATTTATTTGGTAACTTATAATTATACTTCAAGATAAATAATAATGATAAGTATATATAAGTATAAAGGATTTACATGAACAATGGTGACTCCAAGAGATTGGAAATGGTTGAGGATGTGAATCTTGGAGGGAGGAATAAGAGAGGTTAAGGGGCGAGAATAGGCAAAATTTGAATGACCTAACAAGATGCTAGCCTCGGCCAAGTATTTGCCCAAGTAACCTGTTGCACCAAATATCAAGATCTTGCACAACTTCTCCATTTCTCTTTACTTTCTTTTATCCCAATAATAGCTTAGCTCAATATATAGCAATGTTATTAAAACATAACCAAATAAAGAATCGAAAAAGCTAGAGGTTCGTAGTTCAATCGGTTCGACTGGATTTGATCATTTTTTTAAATACTGTTAATTACTATAATTTTATAAATACTGTTGTATAAACACTAAACAAAAAACATTAATAAAAACATTTAATATATGTCACAAGTATATGTATATTTAAAAAAAGTCATCTTCATCACTCATCATCATCGTTGTCATTCATCACTATCTATATATATATATATATATATATATATATATAATACTAATATCATTAACAAAAACAAAATACATCATATCATTATAATAATACTCCAAATCTGCATTGATTGATCAATCCCTTCCATTTTCACTCAACTGATCATGTGTACCTATGCATAGTAAACAAATTATACACCAAACAATTTATGCTTAGTGATGAATATCATACTAATATTTTTATGTACATACAAAATTCACACCAATAAAGTATACCACACATATTTAGGCATATGAGATTTAGATTCAATAAATAATATTCAAATAAACATAGTTACTCTAATATTTTCAATTCTAATTACATCTTATTGTTTAGCATAATAAATTAATTAAATGTTCATAAATTTTATTATTATATATTTTTTTAGGTTTTCCTTTTTGATACATCAAATAAATCTATATTTTGTACCATACTTATCACTAGGTCCCTGCTCAACATTCTTTTATTTTAAATTATCAATTTTCCTTATTTTTGTTATTTTATCACTTTAATATTATTTTGTGCCATTATTACTGTTTTCCCCAGTAATATCCAGTAGAAATACAACAAACTAGATATGCAAGACTATAACTCCAAAGGTTCAAAATTGTCAAAGTGACCACTTAAGGGCTCAAACTCTTCAACTAGCTATATAATATTGACTATATAACTATATAGAAAGCCATTAATTCAAAACACGAGTTGCCATGAAACTATAGTATATGTCCTTATGGTTAGCCAATTAAATTTTGGAGTTATTTTAGATTTGGAGTAAATTTCAAAAATAATTAGAATTTTGGTGTTATATTTAAAATAATTAGGAGCTTGGTGTGTTAAAAATGGCAAAGAGAGTGCCATTTTATGTCAATGTGGGACCCAATCTGAGTGGTGTCAAATTCGGATGAAAAATGACTCATGCACTTATCATTTTTAAGTAGACTAAATGGCATCATTTGATTTAGGATTGAGTGAGTGGACCCCAACTAGACTAAGAACGGTAATGGAATGTGACATTTTTTGGAATTTTTGTAATATAAAACTGCTAATGCACATGAATTGTTGTGCATTGTAGCACCATAGTAAAACCTGTGATTGCAGCTACAGCATAATAATTTGTGTGTTATGTAATTTTTTTTAATGAAAACTTTAAAATCTAGATCCCAACCCCTTCCCCCTCCTATTTTCCACCTTCTCTCCCCTTAAATTTCATTTCCATTCCATTCTTTCTCTTTTGTTCTTATTTTCATTATTTACATTTTAACATTTTCATCTTACTGTTAAAGAAATTTTACTGAAATTATTGCAAAAAATTTTGTTGAAGGTTAAAAAAAAGGTAATATTATGCTAATATGATATAAATTAATTTTTTTTTATTATAAACCTAAGAAAATATGGCCTCTCCCCCCCGACTCGCCTCCTCTGCCCTTCTGTCGGACTTCCCACCACTTCCCTCTAGTAACCAACCTTAACCCCAATCGTGTGTCTCCAATGTGAGATCCAAAAGATGGGTGGATGATATATTCAAAACTGTTCCCTTCTCACAGGTTGAGTGCTCAAAAAATGAATATAAGAACTACCTAATTTTTGTTAACAACCTATTGTTAGGCTAGCCAGCCTTCGGAGTAAAAAAATATTCTCATGGTATATAGAGGTACAACAAATTTGCATTCCAAGAAAAATGAGTGCTAAAGGTACAAAATTTGGCTTTATTAGCCTGCATACGTCCAAAAATATAAATTTTATACTTAAAAAGTTAGATAGAGCCTGGATGGGGAACCGTAGAATCAATGTAAATTTGGCACGTTACAACAGCAGACTGAAGGAAGGAAAAACAACATAGGGTAATGCCACAACCATAGCAAAAAAATCTAGCCTTAGGGACGACAGGTCATATGCTAAGGTGATACAAGTGGGACATTGCAGCGATGATGGCAAAAGGAAGGATACTTTCACAAACCACAAACCTAGATCAATAAACTTCTAGTACATGGTTGAAGAGGAAGACATAAAATTGCTTAACAATAGTTTTGTTGGATGGCCTTATCAGGCCCAGGATGTCACTTGCATTCAAAATGCAATGATTGATTGGGGGTTTTTCTCCTATCATTGTAGACTGATGGGAGGCAACTTGGTCTTGCTCACCTTTCCCTTTTTTAGTGAAAAGGAGAAAATGCTTGAGTCAGGCTCCACATGGCTATTTGAATGGTTCAAAGCTATAAAACCATGGGAGCCCTCGGATATATGCAAAAAATGCTACATCTGGTTGAGGTGTGATGGATTTCCATTAAATACTCGGAACCCAAAATTATTATGTAAAATTTGCTACACTGTATGGCAACTTTATTTTGCTTGATGAAAATACCAACAAGAAACACTGCTTAAATGTGGCCAAATTTCTCATTGTAACCTCGCTCTTATCTCCTATTAATGATATTCTCACAGTTCAGATTGATGGAATATCCTACTCCTTTAGAGTCATAGAAGAACCATCTAGCTTTTATCCAGATTTAATCAACAAAAAACTAGCCATGCCGCCTCCAAAAAATTCAAATTCACCGGTGATCAAATCTCAAGTTTATAGGGAAGTGGAAAGGTCTCCTACATTAATCAGTTCGAAGACTTCATTTGGGAACAACTTAATTGCAGTGCACTCTTCCCAGAACTATTTTGCATGCTTACTTAGCCAGCTGGATAGGGACGGTGTCGTCTCAACTTAAGAAGTCAATAGAATGGAGGTGTTGGATTTAGGCCCAAGAGATTTTGGCCCTAAACCAAACCCTCTGAACTAGATGATTGTTTACTAAATGGGCTAGATATTATTCCTTATAAAGCTCAGCCCATGGGATGTAGTATTGATCGTAGCTTAAACTTAATAAAGCTTTTATACATATTTGTTCTAATGGAAAAGCTTCAGCGACCTCAAAAAAGGAGAAAAAGAAAAGCTAAAAAGATTCGCTCCTTTTACACCTTTGATCCCTATAAATTTGCACTCCAGTTTGCCAACTTAAAGAAGAAAAAGGGTACAAAAATTAAGAAGAATTGGATCAGAACATAGATGAAGTTAACTCTCTCTCCTATAATAACACATCTTACTCTTCGAATGGGGAATCCTTATCTGACGGCTGCATTAGAAATATTAATGAGAGAATAAAGAATTAAAATTTGGTGGAGCAGACATCTCCATATGTTGAAGCTCAAAAAATCCTTAAAGTGGCAAAGTTGCTGGGGTTGATTGTATCAGAAAACAAAAAAGAGCTCCTAGCCTCCCTAACTAGATCTGAAGAACATGATAGAGCCAACTGGGAGAAATCTAAAAATGCAAAATAAGTGGCATTTCCTTCAGACTAGTGACTCCAGGTTTTACTTTTATTTTTCTTATGATATTTCTTTCTTGGAATATTAAAAGGTTGAACTCAAGGGTAAAAAAGAACTTAATTGCCTCGACTATAGGTAAAGAAAACGTAGATATGATATTGTTAAAAGAAACAAAAATGCATGGTGTCAATTATTGTTATATGAGAAAAATCTAGGGTAAAATGGACTTTGATTGGGTGTCTTTAGATGCTGATGGTAGTAAAGGGGGAATCCTTATTTCTTGGGCTAGTGATTTCTTTCAATGCCTTTCTAAGATCTTAGGCCAAGGATAGGTGGCAGTTAAAGGGAAATTATTGGACAATGACACAATCTGTTTGATTATAACCATTTATGCTCCAACATTAGAGTCAGAACAATTAAAGCTGTGGCATCAAGTCGAAAGTTTGGTGGAAGCTAATATGCCTATTTTACTTGGTGGTGATTTTAATGCTATCTTGAATGCTGGTGACAGATGGAGAGGATCTTTAAAAAAAAGGATAAGAACTTTTAAGCCTTTATGATGAGAACGGGTTTAATTGACCTACCTTTCCTAGGTAAAAAATTCACCATCAGTAAGAGTAGAATTAACAGGTTTCTTATTAACAGGTTTTGGAATCTAAATTTCCAAAATTTGGTTTAGTCTTTTCTTCCTTGCAGCATTTTAGACTATGCCCCTATTATGCTCAACTACTCCAATTTGAACTGAGGACCAAAACCTTTTAGGTTTCTTGATATGTGGCTATAAGATGCTAATTTCTTAGAAAATGTTGGCGTTTGGTGGGCTAATCTTAGTAGGGGACAATCAAGAAGTGCTTAGTTCAAATTAAAGCTACTAAAAAGTTTTATTAAGGGTTGGAACATAGAAAGTTTCGGCAATGTGGATCTAGCTATAAACAGACTGATGATGAAAATTGATAGATTAGATTTAGATTTGGAGAATGAAGATATACATGAGGTGATCAGAAGGTTTATGGCACTCAAATGAAATTCTCTAGTGCAGGAACTTTGGGGGAAAATGAAGGCAAGGGAAGCTATTTGGAGACAAAAATCAAGGATAAAGTGGATTAGAGAAGGAGATCAAAACATACATTTCTTCCACTTGTCTGCCTCTATTAGAGGTAACCATAACCGAATTAACAACCTGGAGACTCCGGAGGGTTCAACTTCAGATCCAACTCAGATAAAGAATGTAGTATTCAAATTTTACAAAGAACTTTACAGTGAGAGCAATGTCAGCAGACCTTCCTTCCCTGCTCACTCCTTTAGATGCCTCTCCACTTTTTCATCGTCATCTATCGAAGATCTAGTCCTGCCTAAAGAAATAAGAGCTACAATTTGCAGTTGCGATATCTTTAAAGCCCTGGGATCGGATGGCTTTAATTTTGCTTTCATCAAGGTGGCTTGGAGCATAATTGGGGTAGACATCGTTAGATTGGTGGAGAAATTCTTTCATGATGGGCAACTTCCTAAAGGTATTGGTTCTTCATTCATTGCTCTCATCCCCAAAATAGCAGGTGCCATGAAGTTAAAATATTTTTGACATATAAGCCTTATCAGATGTTTGTACAAGATCACTGTAAAACTACTGGCAAATAGACTGAAGAAAGTGCTAAATAAATTAATTTCAGAGGTGCAATGTGTGTTATCAAAGGAAGGAAAATCCTAGATGGCATGCTAGTGGCAAATGAAATTATTCATTCTTTAAAAATGAATAATCAAAGTGGTATCCTCTTCAAAGCATATTTCGACAAAGCCTTCGATTCGATTAACTAGAATTATCTATATTTAGTGATGGAGCACATGAACTTTGGTTTGAAGTGGAGAACCTGGATTAAAAATTGCCTACAATCAACTATGATATCAGTTCTAGTAAATGGATCTCTAACTCCAGAATTTTGCATCTCTTGAGGGTTGAGACAAGGTGACCCTCTCTCACCATTTCTCTTTTAAATTGCTGCGAAAGGCCTCACAGTGTTAATCAAAAAAGCTATTAGTCTTTGATTGATCAAGGGTATCAAACCAATTAAAAGCTCCAATGATCTCTCTCTAACTCACATTCAGTACGCTAATGATACATTATTCTTTATTGAGCATGATCTGTAATGTTTACTGCGTCTAAAAAGGATCTTCAGAGTTTTTAAATCTGTCTCAGGACTTGCTGTTAACTTTCACAAAAGCTTTCTTATAGGTGTTAATGTTGACCAAAATTGGTTATTTATTTGGGCTGAAATTACAAAATGTCTAGTTCAAAGTTACCTTGTACTTACCTAGGGCTTCCCTTAGGATCTAACTCGAGAAGGAAAAGCACTTGGAAGCCAGTCATTCAAAAATTTTAGAGCCAGCTTATAGGCTAGAAAGGCAGGCATTTACCCATGGCGGGGCATCTCACCTTAATCAAGCAATGATGATGAGCTTACTGATCTACTTTATATCTCTATTCAAAATGCCATAAGGTGTTATGAAATCTCTTTGTTCTATCATGAGGAGCTTTCTTTGGAGTGGTACTAACCACAAAGGGCCTTCTGTAAAGTAAAATAGAACCTCCTGAAACAAGA
Organism: Excoecaria agallocha; assembly: GCA_037975025.1. Classification (NCBI taxonomy): domain Eukaryota; kingdom Viridiplantae; phylum Streptophyta; class Magnoliopsida; order Malpighiales; family Euphorbiaceae; genus Excoecaria; species Excoecaria agallocha. Next base: position 53,249,466 of record CM075812.1, read on the forward strand.
CAAAAGAAATGAAGGTCTTGGAATCGGTTCATTAAGACACAGGAACTTGGGCTTATTATTCAAATGGTATTGGAAGTTAGATCTAACCAACAAGTCCTTATGGCAGAAACTTATTTTCAGAAAATACAAGATTGATAGGTCTTTGGTTCCAAACGTAATTTCTTCACCTATATGGAAAGATATTGACAAAGCAATATCATCTATTGCCTTTGCCTAAAGTTTAGCAATCGATGTTGGGAATGGTGAATCCTGCTCCTTCTGGCATGATAGGTGGCTGTTGGATGAACCCCTTATATTCAAATACCCTAGGTTATATGAAATCTCATTACTCCCCTATGTTGTCCTCTTATCTTGTGGGTCCTGGATCCATGGACAATGGATATAAAACTTAAAATGGAGAAGACATCTTTTGGTATGGGAATCTGCTCTCCTTGATGAGCTTTTGAAACTCCTTAAACTGCTTCTCTCTCTCGGCTGGTTGTATGATAGAAAATTTTGGGTTCATGAGCTAAAAGGTAACTATTCTATTAAATTGACCTATAAATTGCTGGAAAATTCCACCTTATCCTATCCAAATCTATATGAGTTTGATTTTATCCTCTAGAAAAAATTAGCTCCTCCTAAAGTTAAGATATTTTTATAGTTATGCCTTTTAAATGAGATCAGCACCAAGCAATTTCTGGCTGATCATGGTATAATTCCACCACATGACACCATTTGTGCCTTGTGTAAGAAACTCCTTGAAAGCACTAACCACCTTCTTATCACTTTCTCTTTTGCTACTTCATTGTGGTACAAAATATTCAGTTGGTGGGGAATTGAATTCTATCTTTCAGCAAGTATCACTAACTTGGTTAAACAATGGCAGTTTGTTGCAGGAGGTTTGCTGACAAAAAAAGTATGAAACATTCTCTTACTAGCTTGCATTTCGACTATTTGGCTGGAAAGCAATGCGGTGATCTTTGCTAATTCCAAATTATTGGATACTTCTTCCATCTTCAATCTCTGTAAGGCTTGAACCTCCTTTTGGATAGAGGCTCACAAGGATTTACACATCCTTCAAGGTTAGGAACTGATATTATCTATGGATGACATCAAAAAACTTTATTACAGGATCAAACAAAGACCCAATCTATTTTGGCAACCTCTAGCTTTAAACTCCTTGAAATGGAATACAAATGGATCCTTCTTTGGTAATCCGGGACTAGCAGGAATTGGAGGGGTTATCGGAGATTCATTTGGTGTAGTAATTTGTCTTTTCTCCTATAATATTGGATTAAAAGACTCCTTAACTGCTGAAATTATTACTGTTCACAAAACTCTACAAATTTCTATTGGATTCCTTGCTGAATAAAACAAAGTTGTTCTTTTTGAACTGGAATCTGAAACTATGGTGGCTTGGCTTAATAATCCAACAGTTGAAAGATACTAGAAGCTCACCAACATTCTTAATGACATTAATAATCATCTTGGCAAGTTGAACAAGGTTAGCTTCATGCACAAATGTAGAAAAAATAACTCCTTTGCTGACAGTTTAGCAAAATAATGGACTGCTAAAAAATGAGGATTTCCTAGCATGGTTATAATAGCAAGATTCTATAGATGATCATCTGCTCTCAACTTGATGGTATTTTGCTTGGCTCCAATGGATTCCTAGACCTGATTCAACCTGTTGTGGCTCTCTGTTTTTCACAACTGCACTTTGTTTCTTGGCTGTAATCTATTTTTGTAACTTTAGCTTCTTTATTTTTTATCTGGTATGGGTCATATTTTGGGGATGATGTGTTGGATTAGTGGCTATAGTGCTCTGCTCTGACTGTACTTTGTAATGGTTGACCATAATAATACACATCAGCTTATCAAAAAAAAAATTAAATTTATTAATCAAATTTTAATTTATTTCTAACTTCATTTTTTTTCTTAAATCGTAAGTGCTGTTAAGTTTACAATATATTGCTATCAATATTTTTAAAGGTCATTTATTATTATTTTATTTATTTTAGAAAGATAGCTTTAATTTGTAAATACAGCATAAGTTTGCAATAAAATTTTTTTTACGCTATAAAGCAAGTAATTTGTATGAAAAGCTAAAATAAATAAACTTTTTAAAAAATATTATTATGTATCTGCATATATATTATACCCTAGTTAAAAAATTATGTTAACATGAATTATATATAAAATTAATAATTGATAATTTTTTTTATTTTTTTTGAAATATTTAGAATTCATTTTTATATTGTAGGTGCTTTTAGATTTGCAATATATTTGCGATCAATATTTTTAAAGGTAAGTTATTACTAGTTTATTTTATTTATTTTGAAAATATATTTAGTTTAAACTAAGATAATTATTTTGTACATGTTATTTTGTGGTTTATTCAGATAAATTATAATCGTCAATATTTGTACATCAATTAGTTGTTTGAATTTAGTTATATTATTTTACTTTTATTTTGTTTTGATATTTAGAAATATATGATATAAATTGATAGGTAAATTTATTATATATAGTTTTTACAAGTGAATTAAGATTGAAATTTAGAAGTGAATTAAAATTATAAATTTAGAAGATTAATACAAAAATCAATATAAAAAGTTAAAATATTTATGAATAAATGTATATATAGAGAGTCAACATATATAATAGTATATATGAAGTTAAAATATTTATGCAGAAATGTATATATGGTCCACATATGTATAATATTATATTATTTAAAAAAAGTATTGTAAATATGAAAAAAAATAAATTGCACGAGTTAAGAAGGGAACTAAAATTTTAATTTGGACAATTAGTATAAAATATGTAATGGTCTGGATTATACTCTAGTAGGAACGACACATAATACTTATGGAAGCTTGAGCATTGAAGGATAATGAATATGATAGTTAATGTGAGTTGGAGATATGATTGGTATTAATGACATTGTTAGAGGGTAATTCGATAATTTGCTCTAATTATGGTATGTATGCTTAAATACATTAAATATTGGGTTTATGTGAAAAATAAGTTGAGATTCCATGCTATTACATGAAGTTATAAAGTTATGTGTCCAAATCATAATTAACAAAAGTTTAAAGATAGGGATTAATAGAAGCATATGACACCTAGCATTTCTAGAAGAAGTTATGCATTAATGAAGCTAAAAAAATATATGAAGGGAAGAGAAGAAGTGGCCGGCCATTCAAGGCCAAAAATATAGATTTTACCACTTTAAATCTCCCTTGAATTATATCAAAAGAATATGTTCCCAAAAGAGCTTAAGCCAAGTGAAAAATTCGTTGAATTCAAGTAAACAAGGTAAGCAATTTATATGATTTAGTAGAAATTAATTTCTTCCTCTCCTCTTCTTCAACTTAGGTCTTAAGATATATAAAAATACATGAAATTGAAGCTTTATTTGTGTATTATGTGATTTAGATAAGGAGGAAGCTAAAGTTAAAGGAAAAGAGGAAGTTTGGAATATTTGGAGTGATTTTGCAAGCTATAAAGGTATGGGAACCCACTAACTTGATTGATTATGTATTTTATGCTTTTAAATGATTTGAGTATATTTTTATTATGGTATTGATAATGGATAAAAGAATTAAGTTTGATTCATGTGTTGGGAAATGAATTGAGCCTTGACTTGATGCTTAACGCAAACTCTAGTTTTGGTTCATTTTAAATAGTCTAGATTTTTTTGCCATAACCTTTCTTGTAGACCTTTAAATTTAGTAATTATAGTGCCATTTGTAACACCCTATACCCGGCCAGTTAAAAGACCCGGGTACCGATGTCACCCATGGTTTTGGATAATTTAAAAACCTTGTTAATGTAATATACTTTCTGTTCCATATATATATAAATTTATTTCGACAAAATCTTCCTTTATCTTTAGCAACTTCCTAGGGAAAAGAATAAAAAAATATTTCTAAAATCATATAACTACTTCACAATCTCGATTAATTAATCATAATTTACAACATCAACTTCAAAATAACAACTTAATTCACCATAATCATGAGCATTTCCTCACACACACACACACACACACACACACACACACACATATATATATATATATATATATATATATATATATATATATATATATATATATATATATATATATATATATATATATATATATGTATATATGTATATGATTTATATCATCAGAATTTAGCAAACAAAGTGAAACATGCATAATCGTATGAATATAAATTGGTTCGGACTTGAGATATAGACTCTCAAGCTTCCTACGTATCCCACTTGGGGAATCAGAACCACATAATTCTTCATTTCCAAAGTTCAATACAGCACTTTAAATAATTAATCCAGGTTGGGCATGTATATCACATCTTGAACTCTTACAAATACATAATTATATTATACATGTCCCTAATTACACCATATACTTCATATTGTGTAACATACAGTTAATCACGATACGAATATATATATATATATAATACTAATCAATCCTAATCATAATTAATTGTAATTAATAATAATTCAAATTAATCACAGTACAAATTCTACAAAATGTGTTTTAAATATTTATAAAATACTTGTATTAACTTTTATTTTATTATTTAATTCCAATATTTGCCTCTAGTATACCAAGTGGGATTTGCATCGAATTGGATAAATGAAATTTAAGTACGGAACCAACTCCTCGGAACCATTCGGCCCACCATTAATACATACTTATTCATATACATTTATGGACAGAGGTTTCAGAGTCATCCAGTCCATAACTCAATTTAATCACATACACCGGAAGAGCTCTCGGAGCCATTCAATCCGGTAATACACATCAGAATGCGGTATTTATGGACCAAGCTCTCAGAGTCATCTAGTCCATATCTCAATTTAATCATATATACCGGAAGAGCTCTTGGAGCCATTCAATCTGGTAATACACATCAAAACGCGATATTTATGGACCGAACTCTCAGAGCCATCCATTCCAAGACTCTATTTATTTACATCTACCGGAAGAGCTCTCGAAGCCATCCAATCCGGCAATACATATCAGGACACAGTACTACTAAACTTCCCTAATTGACATGCCAACCTTATCCAATTATCCCAATTGCTATCAAGTTTTACTGGTAGATATAAAATAATCATTTAATTAAAATAAATAGTATCATATCTATATCAGCATTAGTTACTTTCAATACTTGTCGGTTTCATTGTCTTTATTATCATAGGCACTATAATGCCCCACTTGTCACCCTTTTAACTCAATTGATCATCCAATGTATGAATTTGTTATTTGACTCATTATTTAAGTTATACATTGAAATTCCTAATCATATTTATACACTAATCATAATATTGATTATACAAATCATCCCATTTTCACACAGTTATCATGAAGAGATCATTCAATTTAAATCATATATATATATATATATATGTCATACACACTTTATAAGATACATTTACTTGTTATAATCACAACTCTAAAAAGAATAATATTAAATGGCAAGGCATTAGCAAGTCAAGACCTATTGTATTCACACGATCAGGATGCAAATTCTTTTAGACCTCCTAATCTAAGTAATCAATATAAATTATCCTACTAAAATAAAGTTTAACCACGTAACCCTTGTAGCTTATCAATTCACCAAGGTTAAGCTAATTCATTTCCTTTTTAAGCTGTTGAGGCATATTCATCTAGCCAAATAGTGTATATAGTCAATTTTCCCATACTACCCATTCCAACTATACATAATACTTTCTAATCTTGAATATATACATGTTTTCCAAAATTACATATTTCAATAAATTTCTTATTTGGTCAAAGCCTATCATTAACGTTAGTTAACCAATTCGGTTAAGTATAGGGGAGACTTAATATTTAGGCTAATGCTTCTAATTAGGTTCATAACTGAATCTAATAAATAATACAGAATTAATTTGCCGAATCGAATTTCCATTAATTTAAACCTTATAGTATATTAACACACTAAAGTTAAGCTAAATTATTTCATTTGCCTTTGAGTTGCATACTTGTTTTATCTTTAGAGACATTTAAATAAATTCTTAGGTCCTAATGTTATTAATCCAGCCTGTGAAATAAGCCTCCAATATATTAGATATGAAATTAGATTCACTTTTTTGAAATTTATATTGAGTTAATAGCTTTAATTAACCTTAACAATGCATAGGCATGACAAAATATAACTTCGTAGGTTGCACTTAAAAGCGAAATCACAAAGACAAACTTTCTTTTTATGGTTGAGCATTTCATCTCCAATAATAACATAAATTTTTCCACTTAATATAAACAGGCAGTGTAAGTAAACTCGATGATAAATTCTTATAAATAGGTAATTCACAGCATCATAAGTCCTATAATATACTACTAGTCCTATTTGAAAGAGGATTACTTAAGTCTTATATGTTCATTTATATAAATTTTTCAACAGGGTAAATGTTTGCTTCATTAGTAGTTTGTATAAGTTTCCTAAATCTTTATATTTTAAAATTTTTATAATATCAACCTTTGTTGTACACACACCCAAGTACCAACCCAGATTAACATATCTCCTAAATTTACTAGCTATTTCGGAACAGAAAAATAATTTTATACCTGTACTATAGTTCAATATCAAACTAACAAATATATGTCTTCCAACAAATTAAAATATAGATTCTATACAAAAATAATAACACAACAGCATCTTAGTAGTTAAATTACCTCACAAATTATATGCTCAATGCATTAGAGAAATGACAATACTTTATACTAATGGCAGCTCTTTATATTGCCAGGTTTGAATTATTAACAAAACATTAAAATCTAAATCTTGATCTTAAATTGACAAATCTCAACCAATATAAACCACACAGTAAACCAAAATTTAAATTATATAAGAAAAATTAAATCAATCATAATAAAATTATTAAACTTATTTCAAAGAGCCAACAAAGGTAATTTTGGTAGTCACATACCATTTAGGGTTGAATTTCAAAGTTTTTCCTCACTTATGCTCGTCGTTGGAGTCTCATCGGAGTTTCATCGGAACCTTATCGGTGCAAAACCAAAGACACCTGGGGGTAGTTAATGGCGAGAGAAATCCAACGATAGTGCTCACGCACCCAACGAACTCTATTCACGGCCTAGATCTGCACCAAAAGTTAAGGATGAATTCTTCATCTATCTGCTTGATTTCAAAGAAGGACAACCAGAGAGAGAGTTCTTACCGAGCTCGCCTAACCACCAGGGGTTCATGGGTGCTTCTTATTTCGTCGGTTATCGCCGTATGTCAACAGAGAGGAAGGAAACAACTTCAATTATGGGAGAGGATCGGGACACAAGAGGCAGCAAAATGCGACACCATAGGGGCAGGGGGACGATGACATGGCTAGCGAGCGATGGCAAAAGGCAATGCCGGTGATGGTCCAATCGCCACAATGGCATCGGTCAACTGAAGGTGAGGATTCCGTCCTCTCCCTTCTCTCCTCCCTCCTTTTTCCTTCTCTTTTTTTGTGTCCTTAATAATTTCCCACCAAAAAGTCTAGGGATTTCCCCCAAGAAATATTATTATTATTATTATTATTATTATTATTATTATTATTGAATTTGACCATTTCTTTTATTGGGTCACTTCAGAAATTGGACTAATCCAACCATGCTTCTCGAGTTCTTTTGACTTGGGGCATTACACCATTGAAATCTTAAGATAAACTTTCATGCAGAAACCTAGTGTAAAGACTATCCTAATCTCTCCTATTATCTGACATTATATATACTATAACATACATCAACACATAGAAAAAGGATTTACAAGGAAAGCTTTAGGTTACTTTACACTAGCTCTTATCTTGTTCTTTATATTATATTCTACTTAATACAATATAATAATTACAAAGATAACAAAATACAACTATATACTTAGACCCTTCCTATCTTTAGTGTTGGTCTTGCTGTATTAGATCTTATCCCTCCAGGAAGAATTCTAGCTTTAAGTACCTACACGAATAAACACCCATGCTAAGCTTACTAGCTTAGTGGGGAAGAAAGAAAAATATTTTAAAGGCGATCTCTTATCGTAGTCATTGATAACCCACACACATAGGCATAATATTAGTCCAATACCATTTTGAGCCACAATATAAAATTTGCATATCAACAATACAAGACTTTATTATAAAGGTTGTAGGTTTGTAATAAAATCATTGACAATCAATAATCCAATTATGTGTAATCACCTGTGTATGCAGACATGTATGCAAATACAGTAGTCTTACATGAAGAAAACATTAGGCATCCACAATCATTATTATTATATGAAAGAGTTACTATAGTATTACATACTTCAATTTTAAACAAAACTACATACAATCTCCATTTTTTTTAAATAAATCAAAGATTCTTTGCTGAAAAGGTTTGGAAAAAGCCAACACTAGAATTACAACCAGGCAATAAAATCTGACCACCGAAAAGGACCTTATTTTGCAAGATATTGCATTCCCTAAGTTTCAGCTGGAAGGTAATCTTGCTAAGAGAGGAAAGACAGTTATCAATGTTATCAATTTTGCTGAAAATATTTGCATATTTCCAAGGCCTATTTTTTGTATCCTTGGTTAGCCAACACGTAACTTCATAGAATCAAGCTCAAATAAAACCTCACAATTTTAGTTTAATAAGAAATCAAAAGAGATTTTGAAGACCTTGTCTCCTGTTAACAGCTCCGCTAGATTGGCTTCCACAACACCAACATTGCATGAAAAAAACCTTTTTAACTCGGGAAAATATTTAAGTGAAAATTGACGAAAAATTACATACACATTAATATATTGCTTGTTTCATTCTTTCACCTGGCTGGCTTTTATTTACTGACTAATTCATAATTGCACTAATGCTGATTTCAAAGATATGTAATTATATACATATAAAAAATGCAGAGATGGAAGTTCAGGTAAACATTGGTGTTTGTTTCAATTTGTTGGTCCCAAAAGACACTCAAGAGGGGGGGGTGAATTGGGTTTCTTAAAAAATTTCTGGCCAAATTTCTAATGAAATAGAATCATATGCAAGTATAGATTTCTAATAGAAAATATAAATATGCAAGGCAATAAGAATAACAAACTTTTACAAGATCTTTTCTCAATATAAAACCTTTATAGTTATTCTGAAATTGTGTATGTAAAATATGTTGTGAATATTTCAAAATTTTTTTATAGAATTTTGAAAACACAAGTTCCAGAATATATATTAGAAATGTAGAATACAAAAAATAGAGTAGAAAAGCAGAGCACACACAGAATTTATAGTGGTTCGGCCTCTTTGCCTACCTCCACTCCTCAAGAATTACTCTTGACCTGTTCTCTCCACTCCTAACTCTTTTAAGGGCAAGAGTCAAAGCCAATATACAATCTTATGTATATTTACCCACAATCTTTTTTTCCAAATTAAAATATCAAAACACTTACTAGAATTCTTTTTTAGGTTCTAGCCAACCCAACTCACAATCTTTCACAATTGAAATTCCTCCCTAGAGATTACAATAGAAACTATAATCAACTGAGGATAATATGTAAAGATGAAGTGCAAAGATGTAAAATGAGATTTAAAATTGTAAGCTTTCTCTCAAGAGTTAGAATTCTTTCCAAGATGATATCTAACATTCTAATGAGTCCTACCACTTGTATTTATAACCAAAAACTTTGTTTTAAGTGTAGAAACTCAAATATGGCCATTTATAACTGTTGGGGATCAAAACAGACGATTCTGCCCTCAACTAGCTATTACTAGTCATTATTTTGTCCTGTAGTACGAAACAAATTTTTGTTCAGAAATCTATCCAAATTTCTAATAAAGTTTCTAATGACACAAATTTCTAACGAACCAAATTCTGAACCATTTTCTAAAAGAACCTAATTTTGACTTGAAAACTTATTTTCTGATATCAAAACATTTTTATGCAATTTTCAAGACTAAGAATATGTATGCATGAGTGATAATTTGATCCTCAATTTGATCTTACATTTTAATATTTTAAATTCCTATATACTAAGACAATCTTCAAATATGTCTTCTTGTATATCCATATCTTGAAGTATTATGATCTTCATTTCTTAATATTTGTATCAGAATGATATGTAGAATTTCCTATAGAAAGATGTTTAGAATAGAATTTACACTAGAGTTTATTTAAGATTTGATAATCATCAAAATTATGATGTAGCCTTTAGCCAACAATCACCCCCTTTTTTATGATGACAAAACCTTAATAAACTCTACTAAAAAGTCTATCTAGGCTAGTCTATAAAGCTCCCCCTGAATATATGCATGGGGTATTTACAGAAAAATAAAATCTGTAAAATAATTGTAAATGCCTTGTAGAACTTTAAATTTTATCAAAATAAATATGCCAATGAATTCTATAAAAATTTAAATTTATTTTTTACAAGAAATATTTTTAAAGAAATCAAGCATCACTATGAATTAAATTGCATTAAAGCATCAGCAAATAGAATTTTCATCAAATAAATAATATTTCATCAACAAAAGAAAATTTTCAAGATTTTAACAAATTATGAGTAATAATCAATATAACAGTTATTAGCCGTATAATATAATTTGTTCATATTTCTCTCCAATTTTTCTTCATTTTTCTCTATCATTGTTCATCAATTTTCTCCATTTTTCTCCTTTTTTTTGTCATCATCATTAAAGGAAGAGACAACATAATGTGCATAAAAATTTGAACAAACCCAAAAAAAAAAATCAATAAGATCATTAAAAATATAAGGCTCACAAAAAATAATAATAATCCAAAATAATCAAATTTAATTATTCAAAATATATCAAAAAAATTAAGTGAAAGAGAAAAACCTATCCATCCTTAATTTTTGCTGCACTGAAGTCGACCGAATGAGATCGTCCAAAAAAAATTTGAGAACAATAAGGATGGGTAATATGAAGATTGAGTTTTTCACCATTGAAATATATATATATATATATATATATATATATATTGAATTATGAAATGGGGGATTTTAAAGTTTTGGATTTCAGGTTTTTTATTTTTGGCTTACAATTTTGGGTTTTCAGGTTGCAAAACTTACCAAAAAATAGATTGACCGGATGATTTACGGCAATAGTAAAAAAAATTTTCTTTGTCAACAATTTTGTTCTTCCTATGGTGGCAACAATTTGAAGCTTAGAGGATGAAAAATATATGGAGAATAGATAAAATATAAAAGCTTGAAAAAAATTTTGAAATAATTACGTAAAATGGGATTTGAAATATGAAAGGTGGAATTTTTAAAAGATAAAAAAGAATAATGAAAAGCATATTTTCCCAAAAAAATCATATTTATATCAAGAATAAAAAAATACACAAAGGCTTGATATTTTGTGATTTTTGAAAAACATTACGTAACATGTGAAATGTGAAGGAGAATTTTTTAAAAGAAAAAATATAAAGTGAAAAACACATATTTCAAGGTTAGAAAGTTAAATTTTTAGGTATAATCAAAGGTCACAATTTTCAAAGATAAAAAGTTAACTTTTTCTTTTTAAGTAAAACACTTTTTTTCAAAGATTAAAAAGCCACATTTATAAAGTGAATCACGTTTTGTCACAAAAGCAAGAGTTTACTTTTGAAATTTCATTAAAAAATTAATTACTTGAAAAGTTTGTGACTTGAAATGTGTAAAAGGTGCATTGAAAATTGTAATATTGCAAAAACCAAGATGTGGGAAATTATAAAAGCATAAAATGACTTATTTAACCCAATAACTTTTAAAATATGTACAAATAGCAATTAGGGATAAAAAAGACAATATGAACGTATACTTTGTAAAGTAAAACACTTAACATATTATATCAATTTAATGTATGGTAATATAAGGGAAATAAATGACCGTTTCAAATGCATAATTCGTCATTAGAAATTCATATACGAATTTTTAAACATATAGCTTTTCTCAACAGAATTTCAAAAACACATACAGATTTCTAAGCAAAAATTTTTTAACATAATTTTAATAGCAATGTACTTTTGGACTTTTTTTTAAATGAGTAGCAATATAAATGGTACCTTGCAAAGCCATTTTGAAACTTTTATCTTCAATTTCGAACCTAGAAACATAAAATTTTCTGCTTCAAAAAAAAAATTCTTCCATTTTTGCTTCTTACTATATTATGCAAAATCTGAAGTGGATTGAAGCAACTCTTCCTAAATTATAATTTTCAAATGGCAACAAGGGTTGATTTAAATCATGGAAGTAGTGTATTTTGAAGAATCGAGTTTTGTTTTTATTGATTGAGATAAGGATGGCTTAGGTAGGGGAGCCAAAGTAGCTTAGATGGAACAAGAGGTTTGGGTCATCGGAGAAGGTGTCGGTGGTGGTGAAAGAGACCGAAGAGGATGTTATTTTGCCACCACTTTTGATCAGCTCCAAGGAAATGTGATTTGGGTTTTGGAGAAATATGAAGTAAAATGTAGAAACAAAGAGGTGGTTTTAGAGAAGTGGATAGCAATTTGGGAAATTTTAAAAAAATAAGTGGTTTTAATCCCAAATGAATTTTTTTCAACTTAAACAAAATTTTAAGAAACCGTGTCACTTTATAAAGATAAATGAAAATTTTAAATTCAAAAATTAAAAGAATAAATGAAATGGTTTGACCATTGAAAAGCTATGCATGTTCATATAGTGATTACGCAAAAGAGAGTTGAAATTTTTTAAATTACCAAGACATGGGAATCCAAAGCACACTAAAAGGACAGAGATGCCCCTATATAATTTTAAAACAACACACATAAAGCTTAGGGGTAACAGAGATAATTTGCATAAATCTTGACTATTGCACCATAATTTTACCTCTTCAACATGTAACCATCCCTTCAAAAAAATGGGTTTTAACAGATCAAAGATAAAAATCACATCTCAAGCAAAAAAAAAATTAAATAAAATTTGCTCTTAGAGATATAAAAGAGACACACCTTTTTAGAGAGAAAATTAATGTTCAAACATACTCATTTTAAGTTTTCTTGCTCATTCAACTTATTTTTAAACACTCATTTTGTTCCACATTACTCATGCATGACTCTTTTTATCATCATTCTTTTAGAAGGATCGATCAACAAATTATCTTTGAGGTGAAATCTCCTGTCATCAGGCAAATTTGTTGATTGCTTAGCTTACTATTATGTCTGATTTTTTAGTACATTTTCTATTGAGTTTTCTAGCTTCTATTCTGATTGTATTTTTGGTTCATTTTATGCATCTTCGTGTTGTTCTAGAATTCTATCATCCGAATCTAGTTACTGATATGGTGACTTTACTAGTTCGCTTTCCAACTTGGCATGCCTTGCATACATGATCTTTTGCAATCTTCATTTTTGGCATTCCCTTTAGTAAATCTTTTCTGAATATCTTCTAAGCTAACCAAGTAGATATTTCCAGATCTTTGCCCTTTTAGAATAAATTTTCTCGTTTCGACATCTTCTACTCTCTAATTATCTACTTCAAAAATTATTCTTTTTTTCCAATAATTTTTCCTTTTTGATTATAACTAAAACTGATAGAACCTCGTTTAGATTTTTTCAATTTAGAAAACTTAGTTTTGTCCCATGTCATATGCCTAGAGCAACTACTATCCATATACCAATTTTCTTTCTTGGTGCTCTTTAGACAAATTTGCAGAGAAATTAAGGCCCTGTTTACTTGTAGAAAACAAGGCCTGTTTTCCAGAAAATTTTCCAATAGAAAATAGAAAATTGAGTATTATGTTTGCATAGTAAAATTTTTCTAAATGGAAAATAGCAAACAATTTTCCTAATTTCCTAAAATATAAAAGGCTACGGAGAACGACTTTCAGATGTTCTTCAAAATTTCCATTTTCCATAGAAAACACGGCATTTTTTTCGGAAACCACTTATGCTCCCATCATCTTCGTATCCCATTTTATGCTTTAATTACTCTTTTTTTTTCTTTTCAATATTATACTCACTGTTGCTTCTTAGTTTTCAAAATCGTTTCTCCTGATTTATCTCAACAAATTCGATTGCTGCAATCGAAATCAAATTTGAAACGATTTCCTTGATTCATCTTGCGATTGTATCTATTTAAACTGAATTTATGATATTTGGGAGATAAATTCACTTGATACAGAGGCTATTAACAGAGGGGATTTCAGGTTTTTTCTCTTTTTATCTTCTCATTTTAATATTTTTGTGTTAGCAAAGGAGATATTCAGTTGGATTTAGCTAAAATTTCAGTCTTGAAGTTTTAATTCGATGTATTTCTGTCTCCTATTTTGTGCAGATTTCGTATGCTCTGTATAGTTTGTCACCTAGACTTTGGGATTATTTTCCATTTTCGGCAACCCAGACTTTCCTTTCTTCAATCTTTTCTCTTCAATTCAGGTAACTTACAATTTTTTCTCTCTCACCGCTTCTTGTTTGGTCAATTGATTGTTTTGTTTGGATCCTGGGAAATCCCCAAGGGAAATAAACTAGCTATCGATAAAGGGAATTTTCAAACTTTACTTTCTTTCTTTTAGTTGAATTTTCTTTTTACTGAAATTTAAAAGAAGTGCATGGAATTTTCTTGTATTGGTTTGAACAGATATTCAAATGTTGCATATTGACTTGCATAGGTGATTTGCAGTGTCTTTAGATTACTTGCATTCCCTTTCTATTTCGGTGTATTGCAGTTTAAGAGACTTTTAATTGTCTGTTATTTGTTGAAAGTGAGTGAGAAAAGAGAAACAGAGGGCTTTTAAAAATATGGAGAACTGATGTAAAGATGATTTTTTTCCTGGGAATGTGCTTGTCCTCGATTTTTCTTTTTCAATTGATGAACTAGCTACCTGCTTTTTAAGATCTTTTTTTTTTCGTCTGACTTTGGTTTGGGAAAATTTTGGATACTTTTGTTTGCTGGAAGGAGTTGCATATGAAGAATTAGATAATAAGACGATTCATTTTGATCATTTTTGGTCTTATAAAATTGGAATAAAAGTCCTTTAAATTTCTATGTATCTGGGGATTTCACTTAAGCTGTTACATTTGCCCGTTGCTTCAGTTTCTTGGGTTTTAATGAATTTAATTTCAAAAAGATTAAAGTGCTGTTTATTTATACAAATTCTATATTATACTAATCATTATCATTATTATTCCACATACTGACATACATTTGTATTCTAATGTTTTCTAATTTCATTGTAATAATTCCTTATTTGATTGTCGGCTTGAAAAAATTTTCCTAATATGTGCTCTACCTGAGCCTACTTGGAAAAATCTGGCCAAATTAAGTTGTAATAATATGTGTTTTTCTCCTTCATCAATATTATATTATAGTTGCTTTGCTTTTTCAATATATCCTTTTGTTGCCTTTTGTTTATTGGATCTGTTATAATGGAATATTACCTTCTGTAATTTTTTCCTTTTTGGCGGCAGTAATGAAATATATCTTCTTAAAAAGAACAGCAAATATAAACATATTTGTCCACAATCATTGTTACTCAGATATGGCAAACATAACACCATCTAAACCAATTGTATTTTCAGTTGTAGGCTGAAAATGGGAGAGGTAGTGAAGGGTTGTAGCTCTACTATGCTCTTGGAGTGTTTGTTCCTTATTTTCTGCCTTTGCTATTTTTCTGAGATTGTTCATCCAATGTATTGATACTTTGGATCATCTTGTATTGGGTTTACTATCAATACAAATCTCATTATCCTTTTATTATTTTTCCTTTACTGCTATTTTATTGTGTGAATCATGTTGAACTCCATCATCTTCTAGGCAAGGAACTCGAAAACTAATTCTTTACTCTACATTAAGACATGAATTTAACACTTCCTTTATCATTTTATATTTTTCTTAGGTAGGTAAGTGATGAATAGGGATTTTAAGCCTAAATTCTATTCTTATAGAAGAATCTTTAAGGCATGTTAACAATATAAGAAGAATCTCTAGATATAACTATTTTGTCTGATTAGATAAAGACTATAAGAGGTCGGCTTGGAGCCATCAATGCATGCCTCGAAGTTTTTGCCATGCTAAAGACTACGATCATTTCATAGTTACTTAATATTATAGTAAATTTTCCAATATGCATGTGCTGCCAATGATAGGTATACATTGCCAATAATTGAACTTTTTTAAAAATATGCATAGACCAACTACAATATATTTCCTCTTACAGCAAAAGTCTATCTTTGACTCTATTTGATAGATCCTTTTTTGAACTACTCTCCATTAACTCTTTCCCTTTTCTTCTCCTTATCTCAGTCCACTTTATCATCATCAACAGTTTTTGTGATTACTGTATTGTTTAGCTTCTCAACTTCAGGTAAGACCATTGAATTCATGAAAGCATCTAATGGATCAATTTCTTCATCCCCATCACCCCCGTTATCTGAAGTAGCAATCCTATTTTTAGAATCTATCACCATTGCATCATCAACTTCTTTGTCAGGTTTTGCATTTGCATCTAGGTCCATATCCATCTCTAGTTTGCCTGAGGCAGGTGCTTCTTCATCATCTGATTCTCCTTCATGAAGCTAAGTGTAATAAAAGGCTTAGCTTCCTCATCAGTAAGTTCTCTTGACCATGAGACTCTTCTAGCAAAGTTAGCTCCTGCTCCTGTGCACTTGTATTGCCCATAGAACACGGTCCTGACAACCCCAAAAATCGTCACTAACATAAGTACTAAGCCTATGAAATTGGTTACAATCGACAAATTAAAAATGACAAAGATTAGGTTATTACATGTGGCGTAGCCTGAATTCAAATAAATAAGTCAAATGTTAGGTAGAGAGGTATTTTCCTATGTAATCTTTGATGTGCATTACATGTAGATTTTCCAGTAACAAAATAAGAAGAAGACATATATATAGGCTTCCATATTTTACTGAAAATTATAACAGTATTTTCCATTTTAGAGTTTTGAGTAGTGTAAAAATAAAATTCTATAAGATGGATTAAGTTTTTTTCTTCTCCATGGTTTTAGTTTATTTAATTTTATTAAGTTTGTACAACTTCTACTGCTACTTGTGTTTCAATTTTAAACTAACTTCAACTTGTGTTGGTTGTTTGGTTTATTACACTCTTAGATGGATGGAGGTTCAGCTAATTATATGATCATTTCTTATTCCTAACAATTAATAGTTTTGCAACCCCTTATTTTTAGTTTTTAATTATTATCTATAAATACATTATGTGGATTGGGTATAGTATTTGTTTTTTTAATAGTGTATTTAAAGGCTGATGTTATCTAGATAAACATATGATATTTTTAATTTATTTTTATTTTACCTCATTAATAGTATTTTATTATACAAAATATTTTTTAAATGTTTTGTGCTTTATATAATGAAAACTTTGTTATATATAGATAAATAGATGGGGGGAAAGATTGGAAATGACTAAGAAGCAAAAGATTGGTCTGATAGTAATGAACTCGCTTTTTTAAATATTTTATACGAAAGAGTTAAAAAGGATCCGAATGGTACGCCATCTCTTAAATCATCTGATTGGCAAGAAATGGATGATGAATTGTATATAACAGTGGGAGAGAGATATGGTATTGAAAAGATAAAGGTGTTAGTGTAAGCCCTAGCCCCAATACATTGTAACGAAACACTTGAAATTAATAAAATGAGGCATTTGTTTTATCCTTTGTATTCCTGTGCATATCAATTGATAAAACTATCCAAGAGTGTTGTTTCGGTTTAAGTTATCATGTGTGAGGCACATGGATTGTAAGACCTTGAAACAAATGAGACTTCATTCTAAATATCCCTAGTCAGTCATTGTTATGGGAATAACAAATGAATTAAGACTAGTATGCTCTCTCTGATACTATGAGTCCTGTCTTACAGATCATTAGGACAAGAGTGTCAATCAGAGATCATAGATACATGTTAAGGAACATGGTATCTGGATTCGATCCGCTCATGAGAATACTACATGGTACAAGTCATAAGTGTTTCTCATATGCAAGTTTTGTATCGGAGTTCTTAGACCTGAAATCTCTATGAAACTCTTTATAAATTACTGTGTACTTTGACATACACCTAACGTGCTCGTAACAGAGTGATAAGTACGGGTATGATTGGGTATGCACTGATTCATGTTAGAGAGCATGAGAGAAGTGAAGGGATTACCCCTCTCGATAAGAGAGAAAAATATCACCGGCCACTTGATCAGTGAACTGAGAAGTGTATGGCCATACCGAGATGAAATAATGAGTAATCATTATTTATCTGAGAGTTCAGTGTCACTGGAATATCAAGAAAGGAATTAATATATATAAGGATGACTAGTTCCATGCCTTATATTAATTCTGATATTTATGGGTAAGGGACTATGCAAAATTGTATTAGGTCACCAAATGCCATATGCATTTTCATTTAATTTGGAATGCTATAATATCTTGCTAGAGAATATATATAGCCTTTGAATTAATTTATTAATTCATTGCCAACATTAAATGGACCTATAGGATCGCACACAAAGCATTGGGCTTAAAATGTTTAAATTAAGTATTGAGCATTAATTTGGGCTTTTAATTAAAGTCAAATTAATGTATGTAATGGGTTATAATATTGCTATTGGGCTTTGGTCCATGAGAGAGAGAAATTCAGCCCACAAGGTTTAATTTCAATTAATTAATTATCTAGTGTTAATTTAATTAATTGAGTATTAAAGCCTAAAGGATTTTAATTAAATTAATTCACTTGATAATTGGATGGTGTGGCCGAAATTCCAAGATAATATCAATGGAATTTTGGCACATGATTAATTCTTTTATTAAGTGGTTAATTTGATTAATATGTCTTTTGTTTTTATCTTGGATAAATTAAAAGAGTTTTTATCAATAAATATTACTTATTTTAATTAAGTGATAAAGGCTAAAATTAATTATCTCTAGATAATATTAATTATCTTAAGGTAGTAGATTTTAGATTGATCACTTAAAAAGAAATGAAGATAATATATATTAAAAAGAAATTTATGCGTGAAAAAAAAGAAAGCAATATTTGTTTTTAGGTTTTGCGTGAAAACAAAAGAAAGAAAGATTATTTGTTTTTGGCGTGAAAACAAAAGAAAGACAATTTGCTTTTGGCATGAAAAGAAAACCTAGCCACCACTTGGTTTTTTGCGTGAACTTCATCTCTCTCTCTTAATTCTTTTGTTCAATTTTTCACAAGGAGAAAGGATTGTTCCTCGTTCTCTTGTGTTATTGAGCAGTAATAGCAATCTAAAGAAGTACAAAATCAAGTTTTGTAGCTTCAAACTATAACCCTTACACAATACCGAAAAGGGGATCTAGCAATCTCGTTTTTAAGCCGACGGTATAATTGTGTGTGTGAGAATAGAGGGAGTGGCGCAAAAGGTCATTCCTTGGCATTGGTGATCGAGATCTAAGGCGGACAAAGCCATCTTAGTTGCTGGCCATCACCGAAATCAAAATCGAAAAGGCATCAAAAATTGTAAGTTCGATAACCTTAAAATTGCATGTTTCGATTCAATCTTTGGATATGTATGGTATGTATGATAAAAATTTTTGTTTTTCCGCTGTGCTATCATGATTACCATACCATGTCATATTCCATCAGTGGTATCAGAGCCTAGACATGCTTATTTTAGTGCTTTAGATGCATGAAAAAATTAATTAAAAATCGTTATTTTGAAAACATGCAAATCTGAAATTTTCTATTTTGAGTTTTTTGCATTGTTTTGGTGTAAAAACGATTTTAATTGATTAGATAGGTATTATAATTAATATGACATGTTAATATACTGTCCTAAGATGTTATTAGGGCTGATAATGGTCGGATTTAATTATTTATACCTGATGGTACATGTTAATTATGAAACTAGGTGCTAGTTGGCATGTAAATTGCTAGTTTAACAACTAGTTTTCAAAATTAAATGTAAAATTGATTTTGGCATGTTTGTAAGTGATTTTTAAAGATTAAATATCAGGTCTGGACATATTTTAAATTTGGTTTTAATTCTGGTCCATGACAATTTAATTGATTAATTTTAAAATCACTTAAAACAATGACTAGTTTGTGTTTGTTACATGTTTAATCAACATTGTTTGCTTTGTTTTGATTAAAATGGTAAAAAACACATTTAGATTTAAATGGTACAGGATATTAAATCAATGTTTATGAACTTATTTAGTTTTTAAATGACTCATAAAATTGATTTAAATGTTTGTGCATTTCATGGCATTACATAAGCATTAAACAACTAGTTTTTGTTGTTTGTTTGTTTTCCTTGAATGCCGTGTGTTATTATATGTGTTCTTCATGATTTTATTTTTAATTCATGTTAGCACATATTATATGAATTTTTTAATGTTTATGGGCTGTATGACATAAAATTAAAAATGGCAAAAATTGGAAATTATACTAGAGTTGATTTATGGCACAAATCTAACTAGTTTGTGTTTTGGGCTTTTAAGAGAACTTATTCAATAAGAGGATTTAGTCCATTGGGCTTTGGCCCAGGCCCATCACGGGGTCATCTCTTAAAGGTTCAAGTACACAATTTCCATTAATGGGCTTGGCTAAATTAAATGAATTTGGACTTTGTTTTATCCATGAATGCTATGTATGTTTATTTGCTAGTTTGGTGTGATGAATGGATATGCATGGTGCATTCATGGGCCCTGGGTTTTTGTAATTAAATATGGCCTGCGAGCCATTATATTTTATTGTAAAAGTTTCATTTATTTCTTAGAATAGAATTTATTTTTTGTAAATCAAGACGAAGCCCACCGGAGTGGAGAAGCCCAACTCGAAGATTCTTATGTAATAGTATAGAATCTTAGTAGTAGGTTTTTGGGCCCATGTTTGTCACGCTTTACTTTATGCAATTATATATATATGCATGCTATGTATGGATGACAAAGCGTATGCCATGTAAGCCGTAATAAAATGAATCCCTAAAATAGTAAGTCACAAAGTTGCCTTCCTAATTCGAAACATGTCAAGGCATCGATCATCGGTCACGTAGACTAGGAGTCCTAGATGCGCCCGATTATCTTTGTGAGGCATGGGTTGTGAATGTAGGTTGGACTTATCATGGAAAGGGATGCCCGGACCTAGGCAACTAATAAATGGGTTGTGCTATAACATCTTAAGATATTAGCCCATTTGATCCAAGAGTCATGTACGAGACATGATTGGAGTTTTCCTACCTAAGTAACTTAACTTGTTAGGTGTACAAGCTCAGCTTGACTAATAAGTTGTTGTGAAAAGTGGATCTTGGCCCACATAAAATCACTAACGCGAATTATTTAAAGGGATATTAATTCGGTTTGTGGGATCATAAATAAGACCTCATTTAATCTTGCTAAATTTTATTGTAGATTGAAAATGGCATCTTCAAACAACAATTTCTCATTGCGATCGGTCCTTGAAAAGGACAAATTGAATGGCACCAATTTCATAGACTGGTCTCGAAACTTAAGAATAGTTCTTAAGCAAGAGAAGAAGTCGTATGTTTTGGATGCACCCTTGCCTGATGAACCAGGAAGGAACGCCTCTGCGGTTCAAAAGGAAACTTTTGAGACCAAGAAGAGCGACTCCAATGATGTGACCTGTCTGATGCTGGCCACTATGGTGCCTGAATTGCAAAAGCAATTTATGGACCAAGAGGCCTATGCGATCATGGTGCACCTCAAGGAGATGTTCCAAGAACAAGCTCGTCACGAGAGGTTCGTGACAACAAAGGCTTTAATTTCTTGCAAGATGGCTGAGGGTACTCCTGTTAGTACCCATGTACTCAAGATGAAAGGGTATCTTGATACTCTTGAGAAGCTTGAGGTACAAGTGCCAAAGGAATTGGCCACTGACTTGATCTTAGGATCATTGCCTGCTGCTTATGATCCATTTGTGATGAATTATAACATGCATGCTATGAACAAGTCAGTCACTGAGCTTCATGGGATGCTTAAGAATGCTGAAGAGAACATTCGAAAGACCAATCCCGTGCTAATGGTTCAAAAGGGAATTAAGAAGGGACCTGCTAAGGGAAAGGGAAAAGGAAAGGGAAAACCCAAGACGGTTGGGAGTGCACCTCAAGCCCAATCCAAGCCCAAGGCACCAAAGCTCAAAAAGAGTGAGAGCACTTGCTTCCATTGCAACAAGATAGGGCATTGGAGGAAGAATTGCGCTCTCTTCAAGGAAGAACAAAAGAAGAATGGAGCCAAGGCGTCCAGTTCTGGTATTTTTGTTGTTGAAATTAACCTTTCTATTTCTACCACTTGGGTATTGGATACCGGTTGTGGTTCTCACATTTGTTCAAATGTGCAGGGGTTAAGAAATAGGCGGTTACTTGGGAAGAATGAAGTGGACCTCCGTGTGGGGAATGGAGCACGAGTTGCTGCCATGGAGATAGGCGACTATCACCTCACTTTACCTTCCGGACTTTGTATTGTTTTGAATAATTGTTATTATGTGCCTGCTATGAGCAGAAACATTATTTCAATTTCATGTTTGGATAATGATGAATTTGATTTTGTTATTAAAATGGCAATGCTCATATTCGTCGCCAAGGCATTTCTTATGGCAATGCCATGTTGCAAAATGGCCTTTATATTCTTGATTTACAAAACAAAGAGTCCATATACAACATTAATACAAAGAGGGTTAAATCAAACGAATTGAACCCTACTTACTTCTGGCATTGTCGCTTAGGACATGCAAACGAAAAACGCATTTCAAGACTCCACAAAACTGGAGTGCTTGGGTCATTCGACTTAGAGTCTTATGATACATGCGAGCCATGTTTGCATGGAAAAATGACAAAGAGTCCTTTTAATAAAAATGGCGAGAGGACTAATGGCTTATTGGAACTAATACATTCCGATGTATGTGGACCTTTAAGTACACATGCTAGAGGTGGTTTTAGCTACTTCGTGACATTCACAGATGACTTCAGTAGATATGGCTATGTCTATCTGATGAAGTACAAGTCTGAAACTTTTGAGAAATTCAAAGAGTTTAAGAATGAAGTAAAAAACCAACTTGGCAAAAGTATAAAAGCCATTCGATCAGATCGAGGTGGTGAATACTTAAGCCAAGAGTTTGATGATCATCTAAAAGAGTGTGGTATTATTTCACAGCTCACTCCTCCTGGAACACCGCAATGGAATGGTGTATCCGAAAGGAGAAATCGAACTCTGTTGGACATGGTTCGATCTATGATGAGTCAAGCTAATCTTCCCATCTCTTTTTGGGGTTATGCATTAGAAACTGCTGCGTTTCTATTGAACCGTACTCCAACTAAAGCAGTTGAGAAGACACCATACGAGGTATGGACTGGGAAAGAACCCAATATGTCTTTTCTCAAGATTTGGGGCTGTGAAGCACATGTTAAGAAATTAACATCTGACAAACTAGAGTCCAAATCGACTGTCTGCTTGTTTATGGGTTATCCCAAAGAAACAAAGGGATACTACTTTTACTCACAAGCCGAGAACAAAGTATTTGTTGCTCGCAAGGCTGTTTTCTTGGAAAAGGAGTTCCTTCTCAAGAAAGACAGTGGGAGTAAAGTAGAACTTGGAGAAATTCAAGCACCACAAACTCCTATAGAGGATGGTTTGGAAATGGGATAAAGTTCACAACCAGTTGTGGAACAAGAACCCATTACACAAGAACCTAGAAGGTCCGGTAGGGTACGTCAGGAGATTGAGAGATATGGATTTCTAATCACTGACAGTGACCCTATTGAGTTAGTAGATCGTGAGGATCCTACTACCTACCGAGAAGCTATTGAAAGCCCAGACTCGGATAATTGGCTTGAAGCCATGAAATTCGAGATGCAATCAATGTACGATAACCAGGTTTGGACCTTGGTTGATCCACCGAAAGGTGCTAAGGTAATTGAATGCAAGTGGTTATTCAAACTAAAAGCTGATAAGACCTACAAAGGTAGACTAGTAGCAAAAGGTTTTCGACAAACTCATGGTATAGACTATGACGAGACCTTTTCGCCTGTAGTCATGCTCAAGTCCATTAGGATCTTGCTTGCCATAGCTGCATATCATGATTATGAGATATGGCAAATGGATGTCAAAACTGCTTTCCTCAACGGAAATTTACTTGAGGATGTGTATATGACACAGCCTGAAGGTTTTGTCAATCCCAAGCATCCTAAGAAGGTTTGCAAGCTTCAAAAATCCATTTATGGATTAAAGCAAGCATCCCGAAGTTGGAATCTTCGTTTTGATGAAGCAGTCAAAGATTTTGACTTCATCAAGAACGAAGATGAGCCTTGTGTGTACAAGAAGGTTAGTGGGAGCATAGTAGTGTTTCTAGTCCTATATGTGGACGACATCCTTCTCATTGGGAATGACATTCCAACATTGCAAAAGGTTAAGCAATGGTTGGGAAAATGTTTCTCAATGAAAGACTTAGGTGAAGCCGAGACAATACTTGGTATTCGAATCTATAGAGATAGATCGAATCGGCTTTTGGGACTAAGTCAAGAAAAGTACATAGACAAAGTACTAAAGCGTTTTAGTATGGGAGACTCAAAGAAAGGGTACATACCTTTGGCTTTGGGAGTTCCTTTGACTAAAGAACAGTGTCCTAAAACCAAAGAGGAAAGGGACAACATGAGTAGAATCCCATATGCATCTGCTATTGGATCTATCATGTACGCTATGTTATGTACTAGGTTAGATGTTGCTCATACACTGAGTATAACCAGTAGGTTTCAGCAAGACCCAGGTGAGAAGCACTGGTCTGCTGTAAAAGGGATCCTTAAGTACCTGCGAAGGACTAAGGATCACTTCTTGGTGTATGGTGGTCAAGAAGAGCTCGTCATACAAGGTTATGCCGATGCTGCTTTTCAGACCAACACTCAGGATTCTAGATCGCAATCTGGGTTTGTTTTTGTTTTGAACGGTGGTGCTGTCAGCTGGAGAAGCTCGAAGCAAGAAACCGTTGCCGACTCAACTACAGAATCTGAGTATATTGCAGCAAGTGAGGCTGCAAAAGAGGCTGTTTGGATTAAAAATTTCATTAATGGATTAGGAGTGGTCCCAAGCATCCTAGATCCATTAGAAATTTTCTGTGACAATAACGGGGCCATCGCACAGGCCAAGGAGCCCCGGTCACACCAGAAATCCAAACACATACTCAGGAGGTACCACCTGATCAGAGAAATCATTGATCGTGGGGACGTCAAGGTTAGCAAGATATCAAGTGAAGACAATGTAGCAGATCCTTTGACGAAACAGTTACGTCCAAATCTGCACGAAGCTCATGTGAGAGCGTTCGGTCTTAGGGCTATGCCCAATTGGGACTAGTGCTAGTGGGAGATTGTTAGTGTAAGCCCTAGCCCCAATACATTGTAACGAAACACTTGAAATTAATAAAATGAGGCATTTGTTTTATCCTTTGTATTCCTGTGCATATCAATTGATAAAACTATCCAAGAGTGTTGTTTCGGTTTAAGTTATCATGTGTGAGGCACATGGATTGTAAGACCTTGAAACAAATGAGACTTCATTCTAAATATCCCTAGTCAGTCATTGTTATGGGAATAACAAATGAATTAAGACTAGTATGCTCTCTCTGATACTATGAGTCCTGTCTTACGGATCATTAGGACAAGAGTGTCAATCAGAGATCATAGATACATGTTAAGGAACATGGTATCTGGATTCGATCCGCTCATGAGAACACTACATGGTACAAGTCATAAGTGTTTCTCATATGCAAGTTTTGTATCGGAGTTCTTAGACCTGAAATCTCTATGAAACTCTTTATAAATTACTGTGTACTTTGACATACACCTAACGTGCTCGTAACAGAGTGATAAGTACGGGTATGATTGGGTATGCACTGATTCATGTTAGAGAGCATGAGAGAAGTGAAGGGATTACCCCTCTCGATAAGAGAGAAAAATATCACCGGCCACTTGATCAGTGAACTGAGAAGTGTATGGCCATACCGAGATGAAATAATGAGTAATCATTATTTATCTGAGAGTTCAGTGTCACTGGAATATCAAGAAAGGAATTAATATATATAAGGATGACTAGTTCCATGCCTTATATTAATTCTGATATTTATGGGTAAGGGACTATGCAAAATTGTATTAGGTCACCAAATGCCATATGCATTTTCATTTAATTTGGAATGCTATAATATCTTGCTAGAGAATATATATAGACTTTGAATTAATTTATTAATTCATTGCCAACATTAAATGGACCTATAGGATCGCACACAAAGCATTGGGCTTAAAATGTTTAAATTAAGTATTGAGCATTAATTTGGGCTTTTAATTAAAGTCAAATTAATGTATGTAATGGGTTATAATATTGCTATTGGGCTTTGGTCCATGAGAGAGAGAAATTCAGCCCACAAGGTTTAATTTCAATTAATTAATTATCTAGTGTTAATTTAATTAATTGAGTATTAAAGCCTAAAGGATTTTAATTAAATTAATTCACTTGATAATTGGATGGTGTGGCCGAAATTCCAAGATAATATCAATGGAATTTTGGCACATGATTAATTCTTTTATTAAGTGGTTAATTTGATTAATATGTCTTTTGTTTTTATCTTGGATAAATTAAAAGAGTTTTTATCAATAAATATTACTTATTTTAATTAAGTGATAAAGGCTAAAATTAATTATCTCTAGATAATATTAATTATCTTAAGGTAGTAGATTTTAGATTGATCACTTAAAAAGAAATGAAGATAATATATATTAAAAAGAAATTTATGCGTGAAAAAAAAGAAAGCAATATTTGTTTTTAGGTTTTGCGTGAAAACAAAAGAAAGAAAGATTATTTGTTTTTGGCGTGAAAACAAAAGAAAGACAATTTGCTTTTGGCATGAAAAGAAAACCTAGCCACCACTTGGTTTTTTGCGTGAACTTCATCTCTCTCTCTTAATTCTTTTGTTCAATTTTTCACAAGGAGAAAGGATTGTTCCTCGTTCTCTTGTGTTATTGAGCAGTAATAGCAATCTAAAGAAGTACAAAATCAAGTTTTGTAGCTTCAAACTATAACCCTTACACAATACCGAAAAGGGGATCTAGCAATCTCGTTTTTAAGCCGACGGTATAATTGTGTGTGTGAGAATAGAGGGAGTGGCGCAAAAGGTCATTCCTTGGCATTGGTGATCGAGATCTAAGGCGGACAAAGCCATCTTAGTTGCTGGCCATCACCGAAATCAAAATCGAAAAGGCATCAAAAGTTGTAAGTTCGATAACCTTAAAATTGCATGTTTCGATTCTATCTTTGGATATGTATGGTATGTATGATAAAAATTTTTGTTTTTCCGCTGTGCTATCATGATTACCATACCATGTCATATTCCATCAGTGGTATCAGAGCCTAGACATGCTTATTTTAGTGCTTTAGATGCATGAAAAATATGAGTTATTTAACCAGAGGCATTCATCCTTACGTAATGTGATAGAAAGGGCATTTGGAGTGTTAAAAGCTAGATTTCCAATTAGTGACAGAAAACCAGAGGCATTCATCCTTACGTAATATGAAAAATATAGCACCTTTTTTGCGATGGTTTAGCCACGAAAATTGGTCTATCGCTAACTGTAATTTGTTACAGTAATACAATTAGTGACAGAATATTTAGTCGCTAATTCATCGCAAATAAATTAAAAAATATATTTTTTTAATTTCACTCACATGATTTATGTATAGTTTCAAGTAATTTTAATATAGATCCTATGAAATGAATATTTTATTTTATAACAAAAAATTATAAATTATTTTATAAGTTGATAATAATTTTTTATCAATTATACCAAAATCTAAAGTTATTTATTTCGAAAATTTACATTTTTAATAATAATAATAAACTAATAGTTACGATTATTATATATTTGCATGTTTAGGATTAATAAAATTAAATATTTATAAAATAGTAATATAAAATTTATTATTTCATTTAAAATAATAATATTAAATTTGTAATTAATTTTTATTTTATAAAATTTAAATCAAATATTAAATTATTAGGAATTTTATTGAATTTTTTATCAATTATCCCCAAATATAAACTTATTTATTTAAAAAATTACATTTTTAATAATAATAATAATAATAATAAAATAATTGTTATTTTGTTAAAATTTTGAGTTAATTTTAAATTATTAAAAAATTTTAGTTATCTATATTTACGGACAAAATTATCATTGAGTACAAAATTTTTTAATTTAATTCAATTTTTTAAAATCATACGAATCAATTTATATTTAAATTTTTACATGCTGAACTTGAATATAAATTGGATTAAATTTTGACAAATTTAATATCATATCATATAAAAATATTTAATTTTTAATTTATAACTACATAAGTATTTAAAAAAATCATAAAAAATAGTTTTAATTTGAACAGTTAAAAATATATTGTTTCTTTAGGATAGAGAATTTTTGTGTTTAAAGCTATTAATCACGGTTTATAAATGGCGAATTTGGTTTGCAGGTAAGGTTCACGGATCTTTGGCTCGTGCTGGCAAGGTGTTAGGCCTAACACCTAAAGTAGCCAATTAGGATTGTAATCTTTCGATTTTTAAATTATTCAAATAATAAATAAATCGATCCGAATAATATGTAAATTCGATAATAAAATAAATATATAAAATAATTTGGATTGAATTATAGTTGAATTTTGAGTGTTATTGCGTAAAAGAAAAAATTCTGGGGTTAAAATGCAAATAGAATAAAATTTGGGGATTTAAAGAGGAAGTTGGCCAAAACGACGTCATTTTGGCCTTTATCTTCCTCTTCTTCTTTAAGGAGCCAACTGGATCCTTATTTTTGGTCCTAGGACAGCCAACCTGATGCCACCATCCCTCACCTCTCATCCCCTTCCCGATCCGATCACGTAAGGTCACCGTCGGTCAGCTGTCGCCATCGTTCCATTGGAGCAGCCGCCGGCGCACTGTCCTTGCCCCTCTCCCTTCCTCTCGCATGCTATAGGGCGTGATTCTCCCCCTGTGTTGCCTTCCTTACTCGGATTTCCTTTGGTTCCGTCTCTAAGGCTATTTTATTTCCATAATGGGTAAGTAATTCATGTTTTACTCCTCTTTAATTCACTACAAGAAAATTCAAAAAAACCGATGGAAAATTTTTCGTAGGCAATTATCGACGAAAAAATATTTTTCGTGGCGAAAAATGTCTGAAAATATGTATTTTACGACGGAAAAATAATTCCATCGTAATTAATGAAGGGAAATTTGCTGCCCAAATTTGCTGACGAAAATTAGCGACAAATTTGTAAATGTCCGTCGTAAACTTGGCGCCATTATTTCGCGGCTAAAATTTCTCATGAAATTTATCGACAAAATTCATTTTCGTAGGTAAGGTAAATTACCGACGGAATCCTATTTTCGTTGGGAAATTCCCTACGGAAATAATTTTTCGTAGTTAAATTACTGACGAAAAATGGTTTCATCGGGAAATTCCCTACGAAATTAATTTTTCGTAGGTAAATTACCTACGGAATTATGTTTCGGTAGGGAAATTACCAACGGAAAGTTATTCCGTCGGTAATTTCCCTACGAAAACATAATTTCGTCGGGAAATTCCCTACAGAAATAATTTTCCATAGGTAAATTCCCTATGGAAAAACTTTCCATTGGTAATTTACCTACGAAAATATGATTCCGTAGGGAATTTACCTATGGAAATTTCATTTCGTAGGAAAATTGAAAAAATTGAATTATATAAGTTAATCTAAACTAAATTCATGTAAATTTTTATTTAGTGACTATATTAATAATAAATTTATATCTAAATAATTTATCCTATCATTTATTGTAAAATAGAAAATGATTTTATAATGTTTAGTATTTCGAATTGCAACGTGTATTAATAAATATATTTAGTATTTATATAAATAGATTCTCCATTCCTATGTCATTATGTTTTGAGACATAAATCTCCTATCTTGCATTTTTTCAACTCTTGCAACTGATTTTGTTTCGCAGTAATAAAGCGGTTTGTTTGCCTTAAAAAAATCACATATCATTATTAGTCATTATCCAATATCTTTAGTAAAGGGTATAGCATGGTACTTTGGATTTGCAATTGAACTATTCCTGCTGTTATCTATTGTTCATTTTATATTTTTTCTTGCCCTTCCCAATAGCTGCGCAAAAAATTTAATTGATAGGTGAAGACTGAAGATCGTAAACCATTGCCCCCTCCTCTAATTATTAAATGGTTATTTAAAATATATAATATTTTTAGTGATGGAATAGTGATGAATATTTTTGTCGCGAATTTTTTTACCACAATGCAAATTTACCGACAGAAATAAACTAACCGTCGTTAAATTTGCCTACGGAATTTAGCATTATATCAGAAATTTACCTACGGCAAATTATTTTCGTCGGTAAAATTACCGACGGAAAATTTAATTCCGTCGGTAAATTTAACGACGGAAATCTAATTCTGTCTGTAAATATAGCAAAATGATGACATTTTTTGGTCTGCACCTCCTGACGGAATTAACGACGGTGATAATTCAAAAATTTCTATCGGGAAAAGTACCTACAACCTATTCTCCTTCGCCATTTTCCGTCGGCAACTTGGATTCCTTACGGAAATTCACTCAATTTCATCAGAAATTTCCGTCGGGAAAATGAATTTTTCTTGTAGTGATTGTTAATTACGTTAGAGAATATAAGATAGTAAAGAATTGCAGATCTAGGGATTTTGGAATTTGGGAATTTGGTGGAAGTTTGAGTAACTACGGTAAAAATGTTAGCAACTTCGGTGGCTATTTTAAACGATCCTAGAAAATAGAATTTGAAGGTTAGTAACTACGGTAAAAATGTTTGCCAACTTCGGTGGCTGGTATAGAATCTTGGTGAGATCATGTAATTTTACCAAGTATTTTCGTGAAAGCTTTTAGTGTTTGGGTAATATCCAGATGTTACTTGTTTAATTTCCTTTTGATGTTAAAAATGTATGTATAGAGGTTATTTGGAACATGTTGGTTTGATAAAAATTTAAATGTAACTATGTGGAAGGCCCTTTTTCCTGCTGCAGTTTCACCTTTAATCTTTTACTCTTTTCAACGTGAGTACAACTGCTATTGAATCAAGTCATTCTGGAACTTGAGTTGTTTAGGTGTGATTTATTCTATTGTCTGTATGAGCTATTTTAGAGTTTCTTGATTTAGAATTTGAGTTCAGAAGATTATTCTTAAAACATTTAGCCTCATGAGTGCTTCTAACAGGTTTGGTTGTCGGTTATTCTGGACTTGGCTTGGCTTGGCTTGGTTAGCTTGTATATGATTTCCAATTTTATAAAATTTTTAGTGGGTTCTTTCACCCATGAAAAAGGGCATTATCCCTTTTAGGTATGAATATAATGAAGCAAACGATTTGGTATCTAGAAGTCTTGGGTTCATTATAGACTTAAGTTATACATACGCATTGACAAAAAAAGAGTAGCTCGAAGCATGCTTCTGAAGTTTAGTTAAACAAGAAGGTGACATATATTTGGTATATTGCTTTTGACTTGTTTAGATACAGCCAAATGTATAAGTTGCTACAAGCTTTATTTTCTCAAATCTGCATGTCAGCCTTAAGTTCAGTTAAATTACTTTGGTAATCTGTTGTTTAATTAAAGTGATCATTTGTGAGACTTCTCAATTGACCTCAAACACAGTTGCTTCTCCCTTTATAAATTGAATAAAATGATGAACATACAAAATCATATGCACCTAATGTTTTCTCCTCCATGCTACTTACAGCTAGTGTGTCGCTCTCTGTTTTGTCTCGGGTTGCTTATTCACTAGGGTAATTCTTTGGTGATTACCTCGAGTAACAAAAACATTAATGCTGTTAGCCATGAGACTTAATGTTGGAGTTATGTGTCTTGAGATTTTCTTGCTGAATTTTTATTGCAGATTGTGGAGGTAGTGCTACGTCAAGGTCTGGTGCATCCTATAACTTGTGTTCCATACCTTATAGCACTTGAAACAGATCCTTTAGAGTCAAACTCAAAGTTGGCGCATCATTTACTGATGAATATGAATGAGAAGCATACTCCATGGGAACCCATTTCCTTTTTCTCCTCCTTGATGTTTGTATACCAATTTATGAATAACTTATTTCAGGTATCCTGCTTTTTTTGAAAGTCGGTTGGGTGATGGCCTCCAGCTCTCATTTATATTCATGCAATCCATTTGCGGGGTCTCTACGGAAAACCTGAACCAGAAAAACCAATCTAGAGCTATAGGAAATTTAAAGGGAAAACCTGAAGGTAGATCTTTCACTCAAATGAGACTTGGAGTTTCCCGGATCTACAGGCTTATTCGTGGAAATCGTATGTCAAGGAACAAATTTATGTCTTCAATTGTGCGTAAATTTGACTGCCCAAGCTGGATGGATTCAATTGTTCCATTTTTTATGTGAGTTCTCTCTTTGGTGTTGGTCCCAGATTTCACTATTCTAATTTGGCTTTGGTATTTACTGAAGTTGGTTGATTCTTTTTATAGGTACTGCACAGAAGAACTTGCCATGCTGCTGTTTACTTTACCTGATGAACCCCTTTATTTGATTTATTCTATAAATCGGATAATACAAGTTAGGGTTGGAGCACTTGAAGCAAATATGAAGGGCTTAATCTTACACTTGTCACAAAAGAATTCCAAAAATGTGTCCCATGAAAATGGGGTCTTTGAGTAAGGGCAAGAACAGCATATGGCTACCATGGATTTAAATGGGGTAGCTCAGCAAGAGCCAGTTGCTGAACCTAATTCGACTCCTTTGATGTCATTTAATTTGAATGGAACAACTATGGAGGAGCCCCATTTGGACTTGAATGGAACATCTAATTTCTTGAGAGATCCAAAGATAGAGAAGATGGATTCTAGTGATCCTGTCAGCATCTCAAAAGATGATTTGGATAAGATCCAGGTACATTTTTTAAGTTTTGGCTCTATCTATACTCAAATGCAGAGTCTGGCGGTTGGACAAACTCAAGGCTTTTTCAATTAAACTTGTGTACAAAATTTTATATGTGGGAGGGAGAAATGGGGGAGAATCCTCTTGTGATACTGCCTGTTTTTCCCTTTCCCGAAGGTCTTTCTTGCAAAATACTCGTGGTTTTAGCAGTCTTAAATGTCCCTCTTATGGATAATAACATACGTAGGAAGAATTTCATCATGTTCTTGCTTCTAACAGCACTGTTGGTGTTTGTGTAGGTTGACTGTCTTAATACAACTACAGTGCAACTTCTTTTGAAGCTCAAGCGGCATCTAAAAATTGTATATAGCCTGAATGATGCCCACTGCCAAATATAAGCTGAACTTTTTTTTTCACTTAAGGCTAAATTAAGTGTATAGCAACTAACTAGATACTATCTTTGGTATATCTCATGCTTTCTTATAAACTTTGGTATATCTCATGCTTTCTTATAAAGTTTATGAATGTCCCTCTGGTGTTTATTTTCTAAATTCATATACTTGAACTATACTGCTTTAGTTTAGTTGCAGTCTATTTTTCCCCTCATTACTTGTTGGAACTTCAATCATGTTAGCTTCAAAATAATTTGACACTGAAAGAACATCTATTTCAATTACCCACCACAAAAGAGTCCTTGACTATCAAGTAACTAGTCTTTGCATCAATGTGTAGTAGGGATTTGGTCATGTCTTGACAATTCTGCTAAGTTCACATTTGCATCAATTATTCTATATACACACGGACAATGATTTGAGTGAATTTTTGTTGCATCATACACAATGAAGATTTTAAAGCTAAATGGTTTATTCTAAATGAAATAATAAAGAAGTACAAAAGATGGAGATTGTAAATCAACCTTCTTATTTGTACTTCTTTCTTCATCTTTTCATGTGAGATTGTTCTTTTGCATTCTTATAATCAAAACTTTTAATGTATTTCAAAATTATTCAGGCTGAAGTAAATTTTCTTGGGAATCTACTCCATCCCAATTTGGTTAAATTGATTGGTTATTACATTGAAGATGACCAGAGATTCCTGGTGGATGAGTTTATGCCTAGAGGAAGTTTGGAGAACCACCTCTTCATAAGTATGTAACAAAGATATTTATACATTTGATTTTCTATCATTTGGGATTTGTAGCTCAGTCAAATGTAAATGAAAAGTTAGGATTTGGAAGGTTGTATTGTGTATGCAATCATTTTCAGATTGTACTTTTTCCTTTTCAGTGTAATACAAATAAACTTTTAAATTATTTTCTATATATGTATATTTTGGAACATATTCTGATTTGGAATAAATATATGTTTGTATGTGTAAGATCATTGTTATGTACAGGTTTAAAATAAATAAATAACGATAATTGTATATAGGATTAAAATTTTAAAATACAGCAATATAAAAAATCCAATTATGCAATAATTTAGCGACGGATTTGCGCAAATTTGATTTGCAACAGAAAATTGTTGCTAATATGTAATAAATATAATTTAAGAAATAATTAGCGACCATATTAGCGACAAATATTTTGTCGCTAAATTTTATAGTAAATTTATAATTAGCGACGAAAAAGGTAGTTGCTAAATATTATTATTATAATTCGACGACTAATTATGAATATAAATTAGCGATGAAAAAAATTAGCGACGAAATTTTTTATCGCTAAATTAGAGACTGATTTGGAATTCTATCACTAATATATTCGCGACTGGGCTTTTAGTGACTGTTTGTCGCAGCGTCGATAAATTATTTTAGCGACGAAATTTCGGTCATTAGCGACGAAAATATTTGTCGCTAATTAGCAGTTTTTATAGTGAAATTTACCTTCTAAATCAGAATATTCATTTCTCAATTGAATTTCTGTTTCTTTGGCATTTTTATATTCCACACATAATGTATCAAATTTCTTCTTTATTTCTATATGCGTCTTTTTAAGCATACAATACTTATGATGCAAATTCTCAAAACATTCAAGCATTTTTTCATATTCATCACCATTTTCATTTGAATCAAAATCACTTATCTCAGAATTTTTTGAATCGTTTTCAGGCAGTTTTTTTATCTTCAACAATTTTCAACTCTTCACCAGAATTTGACTTTTGCTCTTCATGATCAGAAATTGTCATCAACTCGATATTGTAAGAATTTTCAGATTCAGGTTTGCTTGTACTTAATTCTTCACTGTCACTCTAGGTGGCCTTCATTGCTTTCTTTTTGAATCTCTTCTCCTTTCTTTTTAAGTTTGGATATTTTGATTTGATGTGATCAAGTTTGTTGCATTCATAACAAACAACATCTCCAGCAGATTTTGGTGCATTTTCTGCCTTATGATGAGAAAATTTTTGATGCTGCTTTCTATATGAATTTTTGCCTTTTCTTTATAGATTTTTGAACTTCTTTGTAATTAAAGCCATCTCATCATCACCTGTAGAGTAATCACTTCCAAATTCTACTTTGAGAGCAATAGCTTTCAATTTTCTATCTTTTTCTTATTCTGCATCTTGAGACTTAATGTAAAGTTCATGAGAAATAAGAGATCTGCAAACATTATCAAAATTTAAAGTACTAAGATCCTTATATAATAGCATTTATGCTTTTGCTTCCCATCTAGGAGTAAGACCTCTAACAAGCTTAGCAATTTTATTATGTTCATCAAGTTTTTTGCCAAGAGCTTTAATTTCATTAGTTAACTTAACATACCTATCAATTACATTAGAAATTGACTCTTCTGGCTTCATTTTAAAAGTTTTATAATCAACCATAAGAACATGAAGTCAAGTATCTTTAACTTGATTTGTACCTTCATATGTAGCTTGTAACTTGTCCCAGATTTCTTTTACTGTATCACATCCAAAAACTCTATTGAATTCATTTGTATGCAGCGAACAGAAAAGTACACTCAATGCTTTAGAATTTAGCTGCACTTTTCTCTTTTTAGCTTTTGTGAGCTCTTTTTTGGTCTTAGGAACAGTAGCAGATTATGAAGCTCCTTCCTCATTAGATTTCTTTTGTAGATGCTCATATCCATCTTCAATAATATCCTAGCAATTCATATTTTAAGATTGGATAAAATGCCTCATGACAACCTTTCAGAAAGAATAATTCTCACTACTGAACATAGGAGGACAGTGGACAGAATGTCCCTGTTTGAATGGAGATACAATTTGAGAACTACTTGATTCGACCATTTATAGGATCACTCAAGGATGTTAAGCCTTACGAAATAGAGAACTGCTCTGATATCAAATATAGGTCCCGAAAGACACTCAAGAGGAGAGGTGAATTGGGTGTCTTAAAAAATTTCTTGCCAAATTTCTAATGAAACAGAATCATATGCAAGTGTAGATTTCTAACAGAAAATCTAAATATGCAAGGCAATAAGAATAATAAACTTTTGCAAGATCTTTTCTCAATATAAAACCTTTATAGTTATCTGAAATTGTGTGTGTAAAATATGTTGTGAATATTTCAAAATTGTTTTATAGAATTTTGAAAACACAAGTTCCAGAATATATATCAGAAATGTATAATATAGAAAATAGAGTAGAAAAGCAGAGCACACACAGAATTTATACTGGTTCGGCCTCTTTGCCTACCTCCACTCCTCAAGAATTACTCTTAAGCTTTTCTCTCTACTCCTAACTCTTTCAAGGGTAAGAGTCAAAACCAATATACAATCTAGGAATATCTACCTATAATCTTTTTTTTTCAAAGTAAAAGATTAAAACACTTACTAAAATTCTTCCTTAGGTTCTAGCACACCCAACTCACAATCTTTCATAATTGAAATTCCTCACTAGAGATTACAATAGAAACTATAATGAGTTGAGGATAATATGTAAAGATGAAGTTTGATGGGGATTTATTTAAACCCTTAGTCTTACTAGACTGCGTATAGAATGAGTAGGGTATCGTTCCAAAGGGAACAGGGTAAATTTTGTATTGAATAAAAATAAGTAGATGGATAGGTAACAAATTCAATTGGAACTATGCAATTAATGTAATAACTAAACTACTTAAAATATATTAAGTTAATTTTGGATAATAGATTACTTAAAAGATGGGATGAACATACATTATAGCCAAGTAAAACAATTTCATCTTTGAATCATTTAATAATTTTATAAATGATATGATTGGAGAATTTAGCCAAGTTTCTTTAACCCCTTAAAGTTAATTCCTTATCTCTAAGTGAATTCAATGCTTCAAGTAAATTTATTTGTCTTTCCATCAAAGAATTCCAATTCTCATTGTGAATTAAATGACTAACACGCTAATTATGGTGATCAAGCATAATAAGCAAATCATAGTACCCAAATAAATTTAAATCACACTTCATACATAAAGAAAATAAACATTCATAAAGCAAAGATAAGTAGATGAAAAACAAATTGAATTAAGTAGTTATAATGTACCAAAGAACTAGCCAAATACACAATTGAAATAAAAATGAAATAAGAGAAAAGAACAACATTACTCCCTAGGGTTTACTTTCTATTTAGACCTTCTGATATATCTCTCATTCCTTTGACTTTGTTCTTTGGTCATCATCTAAAAACTGAGTAAGAGAAATGTCCAAAAGTAACTAAAAATATTATTTAGTAAACAATGAAATTTTTCTTTCGATCTCCCTTTCTTTTCAAAGCTTCACCCCCACATTTATAGAGTTTAACTCTATAGATATGCCCCTTCAGAATAGTTGTTAATCATGAAAAGCTGCCCTGAAGAGTCTTGATGGTTGGTTGAAGGATCGGGTATAAAAAGGTGCAACGTTTGGAAGCAGGTATTTTGTCCGACTCATGATCTGCTTCACGAGTCATGAATTCCAGCCGTGCTTCTTTACTCGTGATCTTTCATCCAAGTCGTGACATTTCTGCCGACTTGTGAACATGTTACCGACTCATGATCCTTTCTTCTCTGCCTCACTCGTGAATTGCCCTACCTCTCCTGAACTCCAGTCTGAGTTGTGAACCACTTCATAACTCGTGATCTTCATCCTTGAATCTTCACCATTTCTTCACTTTATTTCATACTTACACCAACTTTAACCTAAAAACACACATAAACACATAAACTAAACATAAACACACAAAATACACATAATATTACATACTTAAGCTACTTAAACATAAGAAAATACGTATTAAAAAGTAGACATTTTACCAGGCATCAAATTCCCCCACACTTAAACCTTGCTTGTCCCTAAGCAAGAGAAGAGTGAGAAAATTTAATCCCAAGTTAAACTAAGGAAGTTATACTATAAATCATTGCTCAATATTCACTTTAAATAAGATTGAAATGAAGTCAAACACCTTAAACACTCAAAATTTTAAAAAACAAAACTTAAAACATGCATTCTAAATTACCAAGTCACCTAAGTTTACAAAACCCAACACCAAGATAATAAAGTCCCAAAACTAACCATGCTCAGGAGAGAATATTGATCATAGAACTTAAGATTCTAAAACTATAGTTGCCTTTTAGGACAATATGTAAGCACTCATACCCTTAAACCAATCTCATGGCATTTTTAGACTTCATTATTTTTCTTTTCTTCTTTGTTTTTTTTTCTTTCTTTTTTAGTTAGCATGGGTATACTTTTAAACTTTATCCCATGTAATTAGAGTAGCAAGAAAATGTAGTAATGGGTGCGTTTTACGCTCAATCCCATACTCTATTGAAATCTTTGGATATGCTTCTTGCTTTTATTTTATTTTAGCATTTATTTTCTTTTGCTAGTCCTCATCCATTATTAAAAAGCTAAAGGTAAGTATTATTGCTATAGTTTCTGCGAGGCAACAAAAATCCTAAAATCTTAAGCTAAATGATAAAACTCTAACCTTAAAGCATACTTAGTAAAGAGACTAAATAACCTAAAATGTTCAAAGAAGTAAAAAGAGATAACTTGAAAACATAAAACACATGTAAAAAGCTTTGAAAAACTAATCAAATGAGCATAAAAGGCAAATGACTCTTCATAACAACCTATATTATATACAATATGGGCAATACTTATAATAAAACTTACTAAAAAGTTTAGTCTAAATAAAGAAAAAGATACACACCCAAACAAACATAAACAAAACACACAACATAGTTAATATGCTCCCCCACACTTAGAACACACATTGTCCTTAATGTGAAGGAGTAAAACATAAACAACAACAACAAAAAAAAGAACAAAAAAAAAACAACTAAACAAAATAGAGGAAAGAAAACTCCCCTAAAGATCATGGTGAAGGTGGAGGTGAAGACACCACATAGCCCGATTGGGCAATGAAGGCGTCCACCTTGTACTTAAGGTGGCGTTGAAGGCGAACCAATTGGGAGGTAACTTGCTCCAAGGAAGTGAGTTGATGTTGGATGGTGGACTGATTTTGCAGTAATTGATTGAACATGGAATGGGTAATATTTGAAGAAGATCCAGCAGGAGGTGAAAAAGCAGCCTCATCACTCGGGACATCCTCCATAGTATCATCACTTTGGCCTTGCTCCGTTGGCCTTGACTTATCTGAAGTACTTTCCAAAACAGCCACTGTGGAGTAGAGGTTCCTGCAAGATCCTTCCAACAAGATCGTGAAAGTGGTGGTATGAATTGAAAAGAATTATTAACCACTTCACCTCTAACAAACAGATGTTTGAAAAAATATAAGCAAGGAAGTGCAGTATCATAAGTGCGCAAATCAATATCAAGACTCCTAGCAATAGCAGCTATTACATGTCCATGGGTGATAGGAGACTCCGGACGACCAACACAATTCAATAACAGTTTGAAAATCCAAAAAGACCAACAAATAGGCTTGCGATTATGCACACACCACATCAAAAATAGCTCATGACTAGAGACTTGATTAAATTCAGGCTTGCTAAAGACAATAGAGGCAAGGATCTTATACAAAATCCAATATTTCAAATCTGAAATGAACATTGATTTAGCCTCTCTAGCCCTATATGGTGTAGTTAAGCCAGTGAGAAAATTCCAAAAAGCATTAGGCCTATAAGTCTTAGGAGGATCACATAATCCAGATGGTTTAGAGCCAAAAATGCGATGCATCATGAAATATGTTAGTGTATAATCAATGCCATTCAAACGAAAGTCCACTAGCCTAGGATTGTCAGCATTCTCTTTGAAATTGGTATAAAATTCCAAGACTAAATCAGTGTAAAATTGTTCATGCATAGTAACAAAATGCAGTAAGCCAAATTGAGATAACATTTCATTTACTGCATCAAGCAAACCCACTTGTTCAAGTAAGGAATCAGGAAAATACTTACATTGAGAAATTGCTCTATCCTTAAGAGCAAGGAAACGATTACCTTCATGTATAGAGGAAATGGGGAATGGTGCACCAAATTGAGTCTGTAAACTTTCTGTTTGTGCTTTATCTCCCCCTTGCTGGCTTCTTAAAGAAGATGGGTTCTTTGTTCTCACCATTGATGGAAAATGAAAGAAAGATAAAGAGAAGATATGCAGTAAAGAAGAAGATGATGAAGAGAAACCCACACACAGATGAGGAGTATAGAAGAAGACCAAGTAAAAGAAAGGAAATGAAAACCAAAAATAACAGCAAATGAATGCACGCTAAAAGAAATAAAAGATGCAAAATGGAGAAGGAAAAGAAAAAGAAAAAGACACTCAAATTCAGCAATGAAATAGAAGATAAGTAGTAAAAAAGAAGAAGAAGATGTAGAGGAAGAAAAGAAAACGAGGGACTAAGGCATGAGTGAAATGAAATATGTGAAAGAAAAGAAAAGAAAAGTAACCGTGATATTTATAGAGAAATGAGGGAAAGAGTGAAATGGCAAGTTGGTTCACAAACCCTAGGTTTTTAATTTGTAACTGTTCCCCCATTTGATTTAATCTAATTAAAAGTAGTTAATCTAAATTAAAATCGTAAAGATGACAAATTAAAATAAGTAAGAGTTTAAAGAAAGAAATAAAAATGAATTAAGAAAGAAAAAGAGGTAAAATCATGACTCGGTAAATTGAAAAAAGTGAATCACGAGTCGGAGGAAACATCACGACTCAGAAAGAATGAAGTGATTTGGCACAAAAGAAAAATGTTCACGAGTCAGCAGAAATGTCACAACTCGTGAAAAATGGAATGCAGGCATATGAGATATATGGTGAGGCATATGGACAAAGGTTCACGAGTCGGACAACCTTTCACGACTCGTGAACCATTCCTCTCTATGTTACTCGTGAATTTCTTCACGACTCGATCCTGGGATGCACGACTCAGAATGCCCTGCACGACTCGGTATGCTGCTGCTTCTGGATCACTCGTGATCACCTTCATGAGTCGAACTGCACTCGTAAAAATGTGACAGTGATGTATTTTTTTTGGTGCAAAACATGCCAACCTCGATCAAAAAGTAAAAATTATAGAAGAAAATAAATCAATAAGAATATAAACTATAAAATACTTAAAACATAGCCAAAAACAAACCATAAAACAAATAAATCCAAACTAAAAGAGCTAATTATAAACAAAAATATTATTATTGTGCAAAATAGGAATTCAACAAAGAAACTTTTTGAGTAGGAACTAATGCATCACCAATGAAATAAGGCTTCAATCTATGTCCATTAACTTTAAAAGCCTCCCCTTTATCATTAGCAATATCAACAGTCCTATAAGGAAATACTTGAACTACTTTAAAAGGTCCC
The DNA here is from genome assembly GCA_037975025.1 of Excoecaria agallocha. NCBI lineage: Eukaryota > Viridiplantae > Streptophyta > Magnoliopsida > Malpighiales > Euphorbiaceae > Excoecaria > Excoecaria agallocha. The sequence continues at coordinate 53,291,091 of CM075812.1, forward strand.
GACCATCTTGACTTTAATTTTTCAGGAAATAGCTTTAATCTAGAGTTATACAAGAAAACCATGTCACCAACTTTAAATTCTTTCTTTAATACATGCTTATCATGCCATGATTTAGTTCTTTCCTTATATAGCTTAGCATTTTCATATGCATTCATACGAAGCTCCTCTAATTCTTGCAATTGAAGCAATATCTTCCTACCAACTTGTTGCATATCAAAATTCAACACCCTAGTTGCCCAATAAGCTTTATGTTCAATCTCAACAGGCAAATGACAAGACTTACCATAAACCAATTGATAAGGAGTAAGACCTATAGGAGTTTTAAAAGATGTTCTATACGCCCAAAGAGCATCATCTAGCTTAAGTGCTCAATCTTTTCTTGATCTAGAGACAGTTTTTCCCAATATCCACTTAGGCTCTCTATTGCTAATTTCAACTTGTCCACTAGTTTGGGGGTGATAAGGTGTAGCAATTTTATGAGTTACATTATATTTTTTCAATAATTGCTCTATAACTTTATTACAAAAATGAGACCCACCATCACTAATCACTACAAGAAAATTGCAATTTAGCAACGGAAAATAGCAATGGAAAATGTCAATTTTCCGTTGCTAATCAAAAATAGCAACGAAAATTTCGGTTGCTAATTCGGCGGTTGGTATTTTTAGCAATGGAATGTTTATTCCGTTGCTAAATTTAGCAACCGAATTCAAATTCCGTTGCTAAATTAGCAACGGAAACTAAATTTCGTTGCTAAATCTAACCACTAACATTTGGTAAATTGGTCAAAATTAGCAACCGAATTCAAATTCCATTGCTAAATTAGCAACAGAAACTAAATTCCGTTGCTAAATCTAACAACTAACATTTGGTAAATTGGTCAAAATTAGCAACCGAATTCAAATTCCGTTGCTAAATTAGCAACGGAAACTAAATTCCGTTGCTAAATCTAACAACTAACATTTGGTAAATTGGTCAAAATTAGCAACCGAATTCAAATTCCGTTGCTAAATTTAGCAACCGAATTCAAAGATATAATTTTTCCGTTGCTAAATTTAGCAACCGAGTTGAATTCCGTTGCTAAATTTAGCAACTATTATAAAAAAAATTGTGACGGTTTTTTCGTCACTATTCCATCACTAAAATAGAAAACCAACAAATTACACTAAAACAGCTTGCTGTTTTAGTGTAAAATAGAAAACCAAAAAATTATCCATGTTGTGTATGCCTTCCAAATTTGCCATAAAAAATAATCCTTGCAAGAAAAGAAGTTGTCACATGGACCAAACATTATATAGCTACTAATTTAACCCTGAAACTTCTAGTTACATGAACCATAATCAAAATATCTTAAGCACCCAAGTTGGGTGCTTTCGAATTTTCTTTTATTTACACATCAATATCATGTAATGTTCTTAAATATATATATTTTTGACTGATTCTAATTGATGAATAATATTTAAAAAAATTGATAATTAATAAATCAAATTTTAAAAATATTAATTGGTGCAGTTAATTACCATTATGAATGCATGCATACAAAATGATTGAAAGTTGATTACGGGTAAAAAATAATAATAATATAACAGAGAGGACAAGCAATTCATGAAAATCATTGGAGGCCTATTGTGTCATTTTCTACGTTGATCCACATGGCCCATTGAGTCAATATATATATATATATATATATATATATGGACAAGAAAAAGAATAGAAAAAGAGAAAACACCAGTGCAATAATCCTTAAAAATCAAAGCTGAATTTCAATTATCTTTGAACATTTGAAACAAATGCAACAAGAGCGAGTACAGAATTGGGCCAAGTTCTCTAAGAAACCAAACAAAATTTGAGTAATCTATAAATACAAAATGAAATGATGAAGATTTTTTGTTTCTTCGAGGATATAAGCATATTTCTATCCTTTAATCAGTTGGTTATTCAGGATTATCTATTTTTAGCAGTATAATCTATATATGGACAATGCTGCTAATACACAATAAATTAAGAATGGAACGTGCCAAGCTTAGTAAAACCAGCTCTTAAATCAGCAACAGACAACTTCTTCATCAAGAAGTGGAAACCAATAGTTCTAGTTGAAACACCAGCAAAACAATATTGCAATCTTTAGACATTTTAAGTACATCATCTATCCAACCAGTTACAATTTAAGTGAATAAGTACAAACAGAGACAGACTTAGGATGACGAGATGAAAGGCCAAAACTGATGTATGAAAGGTCTAAAAGGTTATTGAGGGATCAAGGAAAGATAATCAAGTATCAAATTGTATTTTTTACAAGGAAAATTTAAAAATAAATAAATAATTGGGTATGTAGTTCTGTCATGGAGTACAAAAGCATTCCCCCTAAATGCATAACTAACTACCATAAGATGAAAGAGAATATCATAATACAACTCGATGTAATAGCTTCATGATTATTGCATAAACATCATCAGCAATCAAATTTTCTATTTATGTCCTAAAGTTTAACACTCCCAAAATCTGAAACATATAACTAAAATTTTACCTAGTCAGTTTAAGGAAATAAGAGGCAATAAAAAAAACAAAAAACACCCAAGTTGCAATTTATATGAGCTAAGTTACATCGGAGCAGGCAGAAATAAGATATAATAATAGTAATAAATGGATAAATATGAAAGCAAGAAAGAGAAAATAGCCCCCAAAAGATTGGCTTCCCATTGAACAAGCAATACACAAATGTAAACTGCAAAAAGCAATCTCATACCAGTATTAAATCAGCAGCCGGTAAAAAATCAACTTGATGGGTTACAAAAACAACAGTCTTGCTTGCCAGTGCTGTCAATATGTATTCCTGCAGTTCCACACTGTTAGAAATTGAATTAATTAGGCTGTAATATCAGAAAAATTAGAAACGAATAGCAGAAAGTCATGTATTATTTTCTCCTCAACAGCTAATTACTTTGATAAATTAAAAAAAATCAATTAACTCACTTGCATCAAAAGAATTAAAGAAAGATTACATTAACAAAAGAATAATCAGTCAAAATAGAATAAGAAGGCAACAAGCTGTAATGCTCAACTTACGAAACAAGTAAATACCAGACTCATACTACACAAACTTAGAAGCATATACCTTCCAACCCAAAACCTTTATTCCTTGATGTTATCATCATGTTCCACATTGTCCCCTAGCAGTTGATTCCGCACTGCTCGACATCAGCAGACCTTGGAAAACAGCAAACAGATGAGCTGACACCCCTCCAATAACCCAAAACTGTTCATTTCTCCACCATTCGTCGATTCCAACACCGCTCCATCTCATTTCCAGAATACCCGTGGCAAAGATTGAAAGAAAGAGGGATATGAACCAAATACTGGCAATGTTACTGATCTGCAATACCACAAAAACACAGTTTATAAAAAAATTCCAAGAGTGGGAGTTTGTAATTCTTCCAAAGCAGCAATTTAAATGTATAACCATTAAAAACACTAATTTTAATTTTATTTCTGACTTCTTTTCAAATATGGAACTACTCCTTAGTTTTCCTTAAAATTAAGGATGATTACTTATCTTTAGTAGAAACTCCATGAATTTTGTCCATTATTGTGCTTGCCGGACAAGCACCGGAACTTCGCCGGACCGATGACCGGAGCCTCACCGGTGCAAGACCAAAACCACCAGGAGTTGGATGACGTTGAGGGGAGTCCACCGGCGGTGGTCACGCGCTCAAAGGACTCCGTTCATGGCCAGGATCTAAAAAAAACCATCGGAGACTTTCTTTCTCCGATCTCTACGTTACCGGCGATGGGAAGGGAGAGGAGGATGGCGAAAAGAAACTCCTCGCTGAGGGGAACTCACCGGCCTTATTTGTGTCTCCGTCAGTCGCCTCACTTCGCCGGAGAAAAGGGAAGAAGCTAAGGCAGATGGAGAGAAGAACGGCAAACGTAAAGGGGACACTGTGACGACGTTAGCAGACGGACTGGTGTTCCGCTAGTGGCCAACAACTGGAGCGAACGGCGGTGGGCCGGTAGCCTGCATCGTTAATCGGCGCTCCTTCCTCCGATCTCCCCTGCTTCTTTTCCCGATCCACTCTTCTCTTCTCTCTTTTTTTTTATATTAGACATTTCATGGGACTTCAAGAAAACTTTCCCCCCAAAATATCTATATATGTTCTCTTCTTTTCTTTTTATTATATACATTTATTTACTTTAATTCCTTATTTATTAATAAAATATATTTTAGTTTAAATTATAAAATCAAAATCTTAAAGATAATATTCACTAATGTTATATCACATTTTAATAATTAGAAGAGAAGAATTTAACACATTTTAATAAAAAACTTAAAGATAATATTCACTAATGTTATATCACATTTTAATATATGCACATACATACACATGTATTTATGCATACATACATATGTACATGTATGTGTATATATGCACAAACATATACATGTATTTATGCATACATACATATGTACATGTATGTATATATATGTACATACATATATATATATATACATATTCATATATATACATATGTATGTACATACATATCCATATTATGTATGTATGCACATACAAGCACATATGGATATATATATATGAATATGTATGTATGTATATATGTATATACATATTTATATGTATAAGTATGTGTAAGTATGTATATAGATACATACATGGATGTATGCATGTATGTATGTATATTTGTATATGCATATGTATGTGTATATATGCACATATATATACATACATTTACATATGTATGTATACATATACATATGCATATGTATGTATATGTGTGTATATACATATCCATATGTATTCATATAGAAAATTTAGCAACGGAAATGAAATTCCGTTGCTATTTTAGCAACCGAAATAAATTCGGTTGCTATTTAGCAACGGAATTCTATTTCGATTGCTATTTTAGCAACCGAAAATAAATTCGGTTGCTATTTAGCAACGGAATTCTATTTCGGTTGCTATTTTAGCAACTGAAAAAAATTCCGTTGCTATTTTAGCAACTGAAAATTAATTCGGTTGCTATTTTAGCAACCGAAATAAATTCGGTTGCTATTTAGCAACCGAAAAATGTTCTGTTGCTAAAATAGCAACGGAGAGTTAATTCCGTTGCTAAATTAGCAACAGAAAAAATATTCCGTTGCTATTTTTCGTTCCAATTTTTTTCCGCCATCTATTGGCGCCTTAATTAGCAACGGAATAGTGATTCCATTGCTAATTTTCGTTGCTGAATTTTGGCACAAAAAATTCCCTCCACTTTTAGCAACGGAAGATAATCAAAAATTTTTTCGTTGCTAAATCTACAAAGTTTAACCAATTTTAGCAACGGAATCATTTCCGTTGCTATTTTTCCGTTGCTATTTTCAGATTTTCTTGTAGTGAATAATTGCCCTAGGTGTTTCAAATCTAGGAAATATAACCTTTTTAAGCATCTTCTTAACCACCTTGGCATCATTAGTAATGGTTGGAATTGCTTCCACCCATTTAGATACATAATTAACTATGACCAAAATATACCTATTTTCCAAAAAACTAGGAAATGGTCCCATAAAGTCCATACCCCAAACATCAAACAATTCAACTTCTAAAATGGCATGTAAAGGCATTTCATTCCTCCTAGACAAAGTTCCTATTCTTTGGCACTTATCACAACTAAGTACAAAGTCTTTGACATCCTTAAACAAAGTAGGCCACTAAAAACCAACTTGCAAAACCTTGGAAGCTGTCTTAGAAACCCCAAAGTGACCCCCTACAGCATAGGAATGACAATGAGCCAACACCTCACCAACTTCTTCATGATGAATACACCTCCTAATCAGCCCATCAGCATATCTCCTATATAACAAGGGCTCTTCCCAATAGTAAAACTTTACATCATGAAGGAATTTCTTCCTTTGCCTATAATCTAGACCATATGGAAGCATACCACTTACTAAATAGTTTGCTATATCAGCAAACCATGGAATTTCCTTAGAAACTACACTAAAAAGGTGTTCCCCATGAAAAGCTTCATCAATAGGCACTCCATCATCATTATCTTTCAAAACATATTGGGTTAACCTAGATAAATGGTCAGCAACTAAGTTCTCCTTTCCCTTTTTATCCCTTATTTCCCAATCAAACTCTTATAGCATTAAAATCCATCTTAACAACCTAGGCTTAGCATCTTTTTTACTCAAGAGGTACTTAAGGGTAGCATGATCAAAATAAACAATGACTTTTTGCCCTACAAGATAAGCCCTAAATTTATCAAATGCATATACAATGGCCAAGAGTTCTTTTTTGCTAGCATCATCTAGTAATTTGCTAGCATAATAAATAACAAAAGGCTTCTCATAAATTCTTTGTCCTAAAACAGCCCCAACCGCATAGTTACTAGCATCACACATCAATTCAAATGGTTGCTTCCAATTTGGTGGTTGCAACACCGGTGAAGTAACAAGAGCATGTTTAAGAGTTTCAAAAGATTTAAGATATGCCTTATCAAAATGAAAATCAACATCTTTGCCTAGTAATGTGCATAGGGGTTTAGCTATTTTAGAAAAATCTTTTATGAACCTTCTATAAAATCTAGCATGACCTAGAAAGCTTTTAACATCTCTAACATTCTTAGGAGGAGGCAAGTTAGCAATAATTTCAATTTTAGCTCTATCAACCTCAATCCCCATATTTGAGACTAAATGTCCTAAGACAATACCCTCTTGTGCCATGAAATGACACTTCTTCCAATTTAAAACCAAACCATACTCCATAAATCTATCAAGCACCTTAGAAAAATTAGATAAACAATTCTCATATGTAGTGCCATACACACTAAAGTCATCCATAAAAACTTCTACACATTGATCAATAAGATCACTAAAAATAGAGAACATGCATCTTCGAAAGGTGGCTAGTGCATTACACAAACCAAAAGGTATTCGCCTAAATGCAAAAGTTCCATATGGGTATGTAAAAGTTGTCTTAGATCGGTCATATAGATGTATAGGTATTTGATAGAAACCATTTAGACCATCTAAGTAACAAAAATAAGAAAAATTAGGCAATCTTTCTATAACTTGGTCAATAAAAGGCAAAGGGAAATGATCCTTTCTTGTAGCCTTATTTAATTTCCTATAGTCCACACACATACGCCAACCCGTGATAGTCCTAGTATGAATTAAATCATTGTTATCATTACGAATTATAGTTAAGCCACCCTTCTTAGGGACAACTTGAATTGGACTCACCCACTTACTATCACTTATGGAATAAATTATGCCATTATCAAGCAATTTAATTATTTCTTTCCTCACAACCACTTTAAGAGTTGGATTAAGCCTTTTTTGACCTTCAATGGAGGGCTTAGAATCCTCCTCTAACAAAATCCTATGCATGCAAACTTTAGGTGCAATTCCTTTTAAATCACTAATAGAATATCCCATGGCATTTCGATGATTAAGTAAAATATCACGTAAAGCACTCACGTTATGCTTATCAATTGAAGAATTAACAATGATAGGTAATTGAAATTTTGAATCCAAGAATTCATACCTTAAGCTTGTTGGTAATGGCTTGAGTTCAAGGTTAACTTCCTCCTTAGATGTCTTTGATGGCATATCCTCATCTTTTCTCAAAGACTCAAACTTTAAGAATCTTTCATGGAAAGGATATGAGTCAACTTGCAAAACCTCATCACAACTTTCATTTAAACAATAAGGTGCAATAGGGGTTTGACTAACACAATCATTAACAACACTATCAACACACTCATCAAGAACATCATAAGCATCAATTCTATTCACCACTTCCATTGGTGAAGACTTAACCATCCCAAAAACATTAAACTTAATTGTTTCACCATTAACTTCAAGAGATATTTTACCATTTTTCATATCAAAAACAGTCCCAGCAGTAATTAAGAAAGGCCTACCAAACAAAGTAGGAATTTTAGGTTCTTCATCCATTTCTAGCACAATAAAATCAGCAAGAATCACAAATTTACCCACTTTGGTAGGAACATTTTCTAGTATGCCTATAGGGTGTGAAATAGACTTATTTGCCATAGATAAGCACATATTGGTAGGCTTTAAGTCACCTAAATCAAGCTTTTTATAAATTGAGTAAGGCATAAGACTAACACTTGCATCCATATCACATAAGGTTTTATCAAAATATGTGCCACCTATAACACAAGGAACCGTAAAACAACCCAGATCCTTTAGCTTAGGTGGGTATTTAGAATACATAGCCTTAGACTTTTCTACCAAAGAAACATACCCATGTTCTTCAAGTTTACCCTTGTGACTCACAATTTCTTTTAAAAATTTCTTCCATGAAGGCATATCCTTAATTGCATCCACAAAGGGTATAGTTATAGTAAGTTCCTTCAAATAATTCAAAAACTTGCCAAATTGCTTATCAAGATTTCTTCTAATGAGTCTTTGAGGGAATGGCAAAACATTCAAATTAACTTTAGGGTCATCTTCCCTAGATAAGATTATCTTTTCCTTAGGTTTATTAGACTTATTCATCACCTCATCGTTTTTACTTGCATCCAAAACATGATCATCATTCACAATAAGATCCTCATTACCTCTAATATTACTCTCAATCTTTTTTCCACTCCTTAACATAATGGATTGAACCGATTCATTAGGCAAAAATTCAGGTTGACTTGGGAGCTTGCCTAAAGGTTTAGCACTAGAAGTGGCTTGTTGAGCCAATTGGATTTCAAGCATTTTATTGTGGGTGACAAATTGGTCAATCTTATTATTTATTTGCTTAAATTGTTCCTCATTTTGCTTGTTAGTGATCATTTGATGGTTAACAAATTGCTCCATCAAACTCTCTAGATGGGATTTAGGTTGTTGGGGGTTAAAAAGTGGTTTATTTGGAAAAGTTGAAGGGTTAGGCAATTTGTTCATAAGGTTAGTGTTTGAAGGGTTCAATTGGGCACTTTGGTTAGACCAAGAAAAACCAGGATGGTTTCTCCATTGAGGGTTATAATAATTCGAATTTTGGCCCATCCTTTGATTATAATTCCCTTGAACAAAACTTACATCCTCACTAGACCCCTCACTATAATTACCATACATATGAGGTCCACCACATTTTTCACAAACATGATTCACATTTTCAATATTAGAGTGAGAATTACTTACCATCTTAGTCAAAGCTTCAACTTTAGCCATTAAGAGATTAATGGAATCCAATTCTAAAAATCCCTTAGCCTTCGCCATAGTGGGTTCTTCTCCCATGTAGCCTTGTGAGGCTAATTCCTCCAACAAAGTTTCAGCTTCCTTAGCAGTTTTCTCTAACCATTTTCCACTTGAAGCAGCATTAACAATATTTTTATTTTTCCTCCATTAACCCATTGTAAAAGATTTGAGGAATCATCCAATCCGGCAAGCCATGGTGAGGACATTGCCGTTGGAGTTCCTTAAATCTTTCCCAAGAGGTATAAATGGTTTCATTAGGCATTTGTTTAAAAGTAGAGATTTGATTTCTAATTTTGTTGTTTTATGTGGTGAAAAATACTTATGAAGAAAAGTTTATTTTCATTGGTCCCAAGTAGTGATTGTCTCACTAGGTATACTAGCGAGCCAAATTTGGGCCTTTTCTTTTAAAGAAAATGGAAATAGCCTAAGTCTAATGGCATCATTACTCATTCCATTAATTTTAAATGCAGCACACACATTAAGAAAAGCAAGGATATGAGCATAAGGGTCTTCCCCTTGCAAACCTCCAAATTGGTTATTTTGCACCATTTGAATGACCGTCGGTTTGATCTCAAAATTGTTATTGGCAATAGCCGGTGCTGCTATTCCTCCAAAACTTTCCTAAATATTGGGCATTGCAAAATCACCAAGCGTTCTCCTTTCTTCTCCCACCATAATTGGAATATTATGACCTTCCTCTAATTTAGCACTTTTTTTCTCCTTCTAATTGCAATCTAAGTTCCTCTTGTTGCTTCCTTCTAAGTTCCCTACAAGAATAAAAAATACTTTTAGTCTAAGATCATTACAAAAACTCTAACACTATTGTAAAGAATAAATAAAACACAATATAAAAATCCATACATCTAAATAACTAATTTTATATCATACAATCCTAAAGCATCTACTCTTTTGTATCAATCAATAAAAATTCATTTAAACCGCTCCTCGGCAATGGTGCCAAAATCTGATGGGGATTTATTTGAACTTTTAGTCTCACTGGACTGCGTATAGAATGAGTAGGGTATCATTCCAAAGGTAACAAGGTAAATTTTGTATTGAAATAACAATAAGTAGATGGATAGGTAACAAATTCAATTGGAACTATGCAATTAATGTAATAACTAAACTACTTAAAATATATTAAGTTAATTTTGGATAATAGATTACTTAAAAGATGGGATGAACATACATTATAGCCAAGTAAAACAATTTCATCTTTGAATCATTTAATAATTATATGAATGATATGATTGGAGAATTTAGCCAAGTTTCTTTAAACCCTTAAAGTGAATTCCTTATCTCTAAGTGAATTCAATGCTTCAAGTAAATTTATTTGTCTTTCCATCAAAGAATTCCAATTCTCATTGTGAATTAAATGACTAACATGCTAATTATGGTGATCAAGCATAATAAGCAAATCAAAGTACCCAAATAAATTTAAATCACACTTCATACATAAAGAAAATAAATATTCATAAAGCAAAGATAAGTAGATGAAAAACAAATTGAATTAAGTAGTTATAATGTACTAAAGAACTAGACAAATACACAATTGAAATAAAAATGAAATAAGAGAAAAGAACAACGTCACTCCCCAAGGTTTACTTTCTATTTAGACCTTCTGATATATCTCTCATTCCTTTGACTTTGTTCTTTGGTCATCATCTAAAAACTGAGTAAGAGAAATGTCCAAAAGTAACTAAATATATTCTTTAGTAAACAATGAAATTTTTCTTTCGATCCCCCTTTCTTTTCAAAACTTCACCCCTATATTTATAGAGTTTAACTCTATAGATATGCCCCTTCAGAATAGTTGTTAATCATGAAAAGCTACCCTGAAGAGTCTTGATGGTTGGCTGAAGGATCGGGTACAAAAAGGTGTAACGTTTGGAAGCAGGTATTTTTTCCGACTCGTGATCTGCTTCACGAGTCATGAATTCTAGCCATGCTTCTTTACTCGTGATCTTCCATCCGAGTCATGACATTTCTGCCAACTCGTGAACATGTTGCCGACTCATGATCCTTTCTTCTCTGCCTCACTCGTGAACTGCCCTCCGTCTTGTGAACTCCAGTCCGAGTTGTGAACCACTTCATGACTCGTGATCTTCATCCTTGAATCTTCACCATTTCTTCACTTTATTTCATACTTACACCAACTTTAACCTAAAAACACACATAAACAAATAAACTAAACATAAACACACATAATATTATATAGTTAAGCTACTTAAACATAAGAAAATACGTATTAAAAAGTAGACATTTTACAAGGCATCAAAGTGCAAAGATGGAAAGTGAGATTTAAAATTGTAAGCTTTCTCTTAAGAGTTAGAATTCTTTTCAAAATGATATCTAACATTCTAATGAGTCCTACCGCTTGTATTTATAGCCAAAAATTTAGTTTTAAGTGTAGAAACTCAAATATGACCGTTTATGACCGTTGGGGATCAGAACAAACGATTCTGCCATTAACTAGTCGTTATATTGTCCTATAGTGCGAAACAGATTTTTGTTCTGAAATCTATCTAGATTTCTAGTTCAATTTCTAATGACACAAATATCTGACGAACTAAATTCTAAACCATTTTCTAACAAAACCTAGTTTTGACTTGAAAACTTATTTTATGATATCAAAACATTTTTATGCAATTTTTAAGGCTAAGAATATGTATGTATGAGTGATAATTTGATCCTCAATTTGATCTTACATTTTAATATTTTAAATTCCTATATACTAAGCAATCTTCAAATATGTCTTCTTGTATATCCATATCTTGAAATATTATTATCTTTATTTCTTGATATTTGTATCAGAATGATATGTATAATTTCATGCAGAAAGATGTTTAGAATAGAATTCACACTAGAGTTTATTTAAGGTTTGATAATAATCAAAATTAGGATGTAGTCTTGAGCCAACACAATTTTAAGACCTTTTCGATAGTCTGGATTGGAAGTCTACTTAATTCATCAGAGTAGTTTCAAATTTCTGAGTTGCTACAGTGTATCATCTAAAGTTTATAACATATAATGCCGATTAAAAACTTGCTTCATTTTGCACTTGCCTCTAATGTGCCCTTAGATTTATACATCCATACCACACAAGAAGTAAACCAAATTATCCTTCTAAAAATTGAAAAGAAAACTACATATCTTATCACATTTCGAAGAGTTCACTAAAAGTTGTACAACAAATTATCCTTCTGAATTTGAAAGAGGTGTAGCTAATATTTTCTAGCACTAGGAAGAGGTAGAATATCAAAATATATTTTCTGCATATTCGGAACTTATACCTCTATAGTAAAGTATATTGGTAAGGTGAAAATGCAATTCCATAAAAAGTGTAATGCATGGCTACTTTTATTTGAGTCGTCCGTGGTACGTAATGTTAGATTTTCTTTATTTAAATTCAATTATTAAAAACATAAATCAATCATGAACATTATGCCCATTCAGATCTTGAATATGATAATAATCACATAGAAAATTAGATAAATAGATCACTTACTTGGAGCAAAATTCGACATGAGGCAAGGGCTTTCGACGATCACCAACTAGTTTCTCACCTTTGACCCTCATTTGTAGTAGTGGCTTGATGTATAGCCTAAAATATGATCTTTTTGTATTTTGATTTTTCTGCATACTCGTACTTAGGGTGGAGAGAGGACTAGTTTATATACCTATTAACTTTAGATCTTGTACGTCCATCAAGTACTAATTAACGATCAAGATTTAATGTACTATTAAATTAATAAATCCTAAACCTAATGGGCTTACAAAATATAGGCCATAACATCAGGCCATATTTCTTACATTCTTCCACTTGGTCGAATGTTTCATCATTATATTTAATAGTATAACATAAGGCTAGCAAAATTAAATCTTGTAAAACCATTGACAGCATAAACACCTTAACACAATAAATCATATAATGTTGGTTATGGCGGTTATACACAATATAGTCGTATACTCCCTTCCATATACCACAACATTAAGGACTCATTATGCTAGGTTCATGAGTTGTATATAAACAACATATAGTCCACATACTTGTTATGAAAATGCATGTAACTTTCTTATTCAAACAATCATGTATACATAAACATAATGAATAAGAAATATAGAACTCAGAAACATATCATTATTGAGCTCAAGAGTGTCAAACATCATTATTAATCATCAATACAATCAAGACCCATCTTGATCACGTTTTCTTTAAATGTCTTGGGTTGTAAACCTTTAGTTAAAGGATCTATGACCATGAGATCCATTTTAATATGTTCTATATACACTCTTTGTTTCTGAA